>LR738714.1:795578617-795596536 GCA_902687465.1 Secale cereale | reverse complement strand
CGCGAGAAGAGCCACCCCTCGTCGCTGTCGCCGCCGGGGATCGACCGCCCTCGAGCCGGCCCTCGTCGCCGCCCGGGATCACCTGCCTCACATACGAGGACATTAAAAATGCAAACACCCGCTTTCCGCTTCAGGAGGATCTCATTGCGCACCATTGGCAAATGGCTGGACAGTAACAAACTCATTTTTCTATTCATTTTTATTTAATGCATGTGTTATTTGTATTCGGGGCCAGTTTTGTACTGCATTAGTTAGTTTGCTTCGGTGATTTGAATAATTATTTGTACCGTGGACAATTATTGTATTGTGTTGATTTTGATACTTTTTCTAAATAATTATTTTGTAGTGTGGATGATTGTTTTTTTTTTGCTGTGCAATTGATATTTGCGGACCGGCGACAGCGGCGCAAGAGCAGACCATGCAAAGCCGACCCGTAAAAGAGCATATTCCGTGAATATTCTTTTATACGGGTCCGTTTTACGGGGTCTGCCTCTGCGGCCATCCGCACATGTCCGCAAAGGCGTTTTTCCGTGAACTGCAAACGCGCTTTACTGGTCGACGGGATGCGGGGTCTGCTAGAGATGCTTTTTGGCAGCCGATTGTGGAAACCTTCAAGAAGGTTATTTTGTTTCATTTACCGGGTTTTCGGTTTCTTTTTCAGTTTTATCTTTATCTTTTTCTGTTTCTTTTCATTTTTCATTACTTTTTTTGATGTTTCATCGTTTTATTTTTTTACTTCTTTCTCCATTTTAAAAAACTTTTTGCATTTTTTGAAATGTTTGGAGATTTCAAAAACTTATGTAGGTTTCTACAAAAAGTTCAAAATTTTAAAACGGATCAGGTTTTTTTAGCCATTTTTCATAAATTTAAAAGGGAAATATGAAAATTTTAAATAATCTTCATTACTATTTAAAAATGGTGTCGCATGTCTAAAAATGTTTTGATTTTCAAATTTCACTCACAAACTCAAGAAATGTTTGCATTTTCAAAATATGTCGGGGTACTTCTGAAAAGCTTTCTGGGTTTCAATTTGATCACGCTTTAATAGAATGTTCAGATTTTCAATTTTCCTTCAAAAAATAACAAAAACCTTCGGAATTTAATAAAAATCACATTAAAATTTTTTGTTCTAGTTTTCCTAAATAAAGTCATAATGTTCAAGAAATATTCGAAATTCCAAGTTATGTCCGTGTTATCAAAAACTATTTTGGAATCTCAATATTTTTTGTTCTAGTTTCCTGAAAAAAGAGTCGCAATGTTTTTTTTTTCAAAATTCCATATTATGTCCTTGTTTTCAAAACTATTTTGGAATTTCAAATTTTGTTACCATTTTTTCAATAATTTATTCGTATTTTCGGAATGTCTTAAAAGTAATGAAAACTGAAACGCTACTGTACACAAGCATGCTACAGAGAATATCCCACTGCTGGCAAGTTCTTATAAATTTCGCGCTCTGTCGGAAAAGAGAAAATGCACTGGAACAACTAATAAACGACACCCATAAGCTATGGTGGCTTAGGGCATCTCTAAGAAAGACCCGTGAACCGCCCGCATCTGCCTGGGCCTCGCCGTCCGGACCGCGGAAGTCATTCCACGCCGATCTGTATTGGTCCGCGGCACGGTCCGGACGCGATTTGTCCCGTAAACGGAGACAAAAGTAGGAAAGGTTTACGGGAGTCCGGACCGATCTCAAGCCCGATTTTGAACGGCTTGCCCCACCAAAAAACCCTACCTCTCCCGTGCGTGCATCCCGCCTGGCGTCAGCTACCCGCATTCATGCCGCTATAGGGCGCGCCGCTCTGCATTTGCAGGCGGCTTAGGACAGACGCTACCACTCACTGCCTCCGACATTTAAATGGCTCACCAGCCGAGGGCGCCGCCCGCCGCACGCTCGGCTGAACACGCCTCCTCGCCGTATTCATTCGTCACCATTAAACCCACGTGGGAGCTGAGAAACCTTCTCCTGCCACACGTCCGCTCATTAGTGGGCCGGCATTAAACGCAACGCTGGCCAAGGTCCTCCCATTCGCCCTCTATTTAACTAAGGCCAGACACCGGACAAGAATCACACCCCTCCACCGCTCCCCGCATATGCTCCTTCTCCGCTCTTCTGATGGCTTCCGAAGAGCAGTTCTTCGGCATACAAGCCGGTTGAGTGGCCCACTAGCCGCGCCTGACCCGATGGAGTAAATTGCCATCCCACGCTGCCGCGTGGTTCAGCAACTCGCCGCTCCAGGCCCACTCGATGAGGAGTAACGAGTTGCTCCATGCGACACGGCAGTGAGCACGGCGGCACAGGCGTCATCGACGCAGCCGACGATCGCGCCTCCCGTGTCTGCGACCGCGCCTCCCGTGCCTGCGACCGTGACATGCAGGCATAGACAAACGCTGGGTGCGCGGAGAGCGACGAGTCGGTGGCCGGTGCCTCCGCCATCTTCGAGGAGAAGTAGAATATGGGAATCCGCCCCTGCTTGGTTCGCCTGAAGGCCACCGTGTAGGCTATGCTAGCGTACACAGCCTGTGTCTTGCTCGGTTCTTCTCTTTCAAGGAGATCCGTCGATCGCACATAGGATCCAAGGAAGTGGAGGCGCCGTCTTCCCCTCCCACTGAAGCATCAACCGGGGGTTCCAGTCCGATGAGTGATGGGGAAGCGAGCCGTCCTTTGCGCTGAAGCATATACCTCTGGTGCTCCCGACAGTCCGGTGATCGGGTTGCCGGACATGAGGAAGACAAAGATATCCGCGAGCGGTGATTTATATTTGGTATTATTATAGTTACGTCACAGACCGCGGACTGATGCGAGAGGATTTTTGTGGGTTGCCGTTGGAGATGCCCTTAGTACATACTATCAGGCGTTTTCTAACCTTCCTTGTCTAGGACACGTCTAAAGCTATCTCTAACAAGTCCTCGTACATAAACTCCGTCCTAATACCATACGGCCAAAGCTCAAGCTTAGCTCTAACCGGACTAGCAGTACAAGTCCATACCCGTATAGGACACAAACTCTATGGCTTGGAGTTGGAAGCTTCCTCGCCTCTGTCCTGTAAAAACAAAAATCCTCGCCTCTGGCAGTCTTTAATATACCACTGCCGCCGCATCGAATCGAATCCACAACCCAAACCCCAAAAAACCACAGCAATCGCAATCGTGCCGAGAGTGACCATCCACCGATGGCCGTCAAAAGGAAGGCGGCCGACTCCAGCGACGAGGATGCTTCCGAGTCCGGGGAGTTCCCTTCGCCGGTCGATATGTTCCGGGCGCCGGCCGACCCCGCTATGCGGCGGGAGAGAATCAAGTCAGATCTGCTAGCCTTCCCGGAGGCGGCGGCGCTGGACGCACGTCAGCTGGACGATGCCGTTGACAGGGTCATCAGGGAATCCAACCCCTCCACCGCGACCCCGACCGCCCAAGGCATGCTTCGCTTTGACGATGAAAGCATCAGTCATGCCTTCGTCCTCGGCAACTGGCTGGGGTTGCCCACCACCGAGGACCACCCGCCCACCGGGGTGATCCCGGCAGGGTGGCTGGATGAGCGGAGGCGGGAGCTAGACGAGGAGGTGCAGCCGGAGAAGATGTATGACCCCGACAGCTTGCGATTACTACTCGCCAAGATCCGTGTAGACTTGCTCACCAGGGGCTACGTCGAGCTACCCGAGCTCTACCTTGACTGCACGGCGCCCGTCCGGTTTCAGCCCTCACCAGCAGTCATGGATGGATGAAGCAGTTTATGCAAAGGATGCACGCCTGATTCCTAGTAATCCGTTTCACTCCTGGTTTAACATACATATATATATATAGTGGATTTTCTGAGCTCCCATGTAGTAGCTGTAACAAACTGTCTAGAACTAAGTTTATCCAACGATTGCAATTGCAATGCTTTTTTGGAAACCCTTGTGTTTGTTTTCTAGTCTGACAATGGCCATTGCAATGTTGTTGTGTGCCGTGCCGTCCTAGTTTTCATCTAACTCGGCTATGCTTCCTTCTCTGTTTATCTATATATCTCTTGATTGCATATTAATTTGGGTTACTCAGCTGTGTGATTGTGGTAGTCTACCATTTACGTATGCTTGTCTTTTGTCCTCATATAGATGGTGTTACAGTTCAGAACATGTTTTCTTCTTTTCTTGTGACCTATAAAGAGCGCATGTGTTTTCTGTGTGATCATGAGTTCATGACAATGTTTTGCCTGTTTTAACGCAACAAGTGACTTTCATATGCAAGAATCGTATGTGGATTACGACATCGTTTATGCAGGCAGTTGATGCATCACCGTTGATGATGCAGAGACTGGGTCGAAAATCGGCGTCATAGTGTCCGCTAACTGACTGGTGGTAGCCCACCAAGGTAAACCTTTTTCGTGCATGTGTATCAAGCTCGATGTGCTTGGTCCAGTAATAATGATCTCGGTTTGTATAGAGAAAGACCGTGGAGACATTGTCGCAATATACCACATTGGTCTAGCACACACCGTCGTGAAGTTCACCGAGTGGCTGCCTGAGCCAGCAGCAATCCGTGACAACATTAGCAACAAGTTCAGGCCATCTGTGAAACAGATGGACAGATGGCAGGCGTCGGTGTAGTGACGTCCGTATCATCAATGTCGAGCTCGGGGAGGACGTCGATGGTGGCCGTTGGGGCGAGGTCGAGGGCGTACGTGCCCTGGTCGGGGCTGGAGCATGCAGCTGCCAGATCCTTGTCGTCGGAGGCGTCCATGGCGAGGAGCTGAGAAGCGGTCGAGGTGGCTGCCAGCTCGAGCACCGGCTTCCAGTTGCTGAACCCAACCGCGACAGCCTCCCTGATGCTCTCCTTCATGCTATCTCGGAACTCCTTCAGGAGATCCTTCATATCCTACTTGGTCACCGGCTCCATTGCTCGATCGGGTGGTGGTGGTGGGGAAATTTTTGGTTCTGAATACCAAGTATTAGCCTCTCTCTGCTGATCTCACGAATCACTCACAGATACAATGGTTTGGATACCTGATTAGGTTACAAGCAGCAAGAACATGGGGATTGGGAGGGTGGCGGAGCTACTACAAGGCTGAATGGGCTGTGGCCCGCCCAGCACATGCAAATTTTCTGTAGTGTATGCTTATTTTTGGGCCACAAAATACAATCCCTATTGTTGTTTCCTGAAGTCGGCCCGCCCAACTTTCTAAGACAAGCTCCGCCAAGCAGAGCCGGAGGTGGGAGAGAAGAAGCCGCCGCTGGGTGCCGTGCTCACTGTGATTCCTCTGGATAACCCGATCGATGCCCTCCTTCGAGTACTTGTAGTCTCCGGCTTCCCAGACCTGTTCGCTAGACCCGCCCCTCTCATGCCGGCCCAACGCCCACCTGTGTGGAGGGTTGCTAACACTCACATTCCAGCTGAGCACGTTGATCTGTTGTTCTAGCATAATGCAACATGGGGCACCCAGGTGTGAAGCAGTAACAACTAACAACAGTATAAGATGGCAATAGGGAGTCCAGCCATCCAACTAGCTTCAGGCAAGCCAATGGAACCACAAATCCCTGGTACAAACACCAAGTGGGACACACACGCACTAGACCATGGTACAAGCACCATGCATGACACGCCCACACACTAGCCTTGCAAAACAGCTAGTAGAGAAATAACGACTTAGTGACCAAAGTCCATGAGCTTCGATGAAAACGAGCGGCTAGTAGCGATAAACAAGCAAATACCAGATTAAATAACCCACGATCGCCAATCACTAGGTAGCTCTCCCAGCCAAAGTGTAGGGCCATTTGAAAAAAGTAATACATTCGTATTATACTGCATGTGGTGAGATTGCATAAACATCCTTAATTGCACCACCGTATTATACTACATCTAGGAAAAGACTACTTTTCGACCCTCCACTGTTGACTCATTTAATTTACGTCCCCGCCCCCAGAAACATAACTCAAAACCACCCACAACTTGGAGTATCAGCGCTCAACTACGCTGGAGGGAGAAAGTGGAACCAGTGCCCAGTATGGCTTCAGATTCAACAAGAAATTAAATGTTGTCATATCTCCTACAAGCGGCAACCAGTACCAACAACCACATAGACATATTGTTTCCACACAAAAAGGAAGAATATATAACCCAGGTATAGTGCGGTATCGGGATTGTTGGACATTTGTTATAAGGTATTATATTTATATATGGAGAACAGTTGACTGAATTGAACAAGCAAAATAAAGACACAAAGTGACAAGGCTCTCTATATGAGGTTCTCGGATCTGGCTCACAATAGCTAGACGAGGTTGGGGAGGAAACGAACTAGGGATTTGAATTTCAGAAGCTATCCACCCAACCACCCACACTTCTGTAGCATATACAATATCAGCCGAAGTCGTCTGGTCCATCGCCAGCGAGAAAGGGAAACAAGCAACAGCTATAAGTTTTTTTTTGAGACAACCTCGCGAAGCTTTATTGATTCGTCACAATGTTTACAGGGACGGAAGGTAGATTCCCGGGGTGCCCCAACCACACATGTCGGCCACCCTCGAGAGATAAAGCATGCCTCGCTAAGTTGTGAGCCTCATAATTTGAGCTCCTAGGTTCATAATTAAAATTACAGAAATCAAATAACACAGAGTGATCTAATATTTCATGTATGATAGCACTATAACTGGAGCAGTTATCCCTCTTCAGATCCTTTACCACCACCTGGCAGTCTGAGGCCACTTGGATCCTTCGCTCATATAGATCATCAGCTAGAGCCAATGCTTCTCTAATGGCCAAACTTTCAAGAGTCGACGGATCAACAATGTGTGTGAAGCGCAAAGTTGAGGCTCCCAAAAATCTGCCAAGTTCATCCCTGCATATGGCACCCACAGCTCCGAAACCATCACTAGACACAGCAGCATCCACATTTATCTTTGCGTTGCCAGCACTTGGGGCCATCCATCTCTGAGATCTCTCCGCTATCGGGGCCCGGGCCACTGGTGATCTTCTGTTAACCACTTGCAGCTCTGCCAAGTACTTGATAATGAATGTGTGAACTGAATGAGGTGTTTGGAAGATATTCTCATGGATAGCTTTCCTCCGAACCCCCCATAGTGCCCATAATGTGACCACCAGATGATCAAAAAGTTCCCTCGGCAGTACTTCATGCATCGAAAAGAGCCACTCCCTCGGATCATCCTCCACTCGATCTACCATGGAGGAAACAAGTTCTTCCGGTGCTAGTGCCCACACACTAGCTGCCATCGGACAGTATATGAGTGCATGGTTCCAAGTATCAACCGCCCCACAGAAAGGACAAGTATCCTCCGTTGCCATATGTCTATGTTTCAAAACAGCCCCAGTTGGCATATATTTTTGAGCGAGTCGCCAGACAAAAAATTTCAGTTTCGAGGGGACCTGCATCTGCCATATCATCGACCACTCCTTGGTTTCATTAGGCCCGTGCGAGTTGTCCCCCTGAACATCAAGGCTAGCCGCATGCGCCTGTTTGAGACGCAAGATCATCATGTAAGCTGACCGCACAGTAAACCCTCCTCGTTTCTCTTCATGCCACGCCCAGTAATCCTCAACTTGTCGTGTGCATAGCGGTATCCGCAAGATCGCTTCCGCGTCTACCTGAGTGAATACTGACCGGACCATATCCTCCTTCCAACAGGCAGTGGTGTTATCAATGAGCTCCGCCACTCTCACCGGCGCATTAGGAACAAGCGATGCAAGCGGGCACTTAATGTTATCTCGCGGGATCCAATTGTCACTCCAGACGCTGGTCGTCACCCCGTTACCAATTCTCCGGATGATCCCTTGTGCCAAGACCTCCCGTCCATCGAGTATGGCTCGCCATATTTGCGAGGGACTCGAGCCAAGTTCAGCTTGCAGCAAAGAGCAATCTGGGAAGTAAACAGCCTTTAGAATTCTTGCACTCAAGGAAGTGCTCTCTGTAAGTGTTCGCCATGCTTGTCTTGCTAATAGAGCAAGATTGAAAACCTCAATATCACGAAAGCCTAATCCTCCCAGATGTTTTGGCAATGTTACAGTATCCCAAGCTACCCAGCACGGTTTTCTCTTCCCTTGCTTCGAGCCCCACCAGAACTGACGTATGATGGATGTTATATGCACTTATACAATCTAACAAACACTTGCACACAACACGAAAATGGCATTGTCATTCCCTTCACGATCATGAACAAGAGTGGGATCTAATAGAGAGATATAAAAGAAATAAAAGTAGATAAAACTCAGCGAGGTATTTTTGTATTTTTTATTTTATAGATCCAAATAAATATGATGTAAAATAGACCCGGGGGCCATAGGGTTCAGTAGAGGCTTCTCTCTCGAAGAAAGCATACGGTGGATAAATAAATTACTGTCTAGCAATTGATAGAAAAGCGCTAAAGTTATGATGATAACTAAGACAATGATTATGAATATAGGCGTCACACGTCCGTGACAAGTAGACCGACTCCTGTCTGCATCTACTACTATTACTCCACTCATCGACCGCTTATCCATCGTGCATCTAGAGTATTAAGTTAAAAATATAGTAACACCTTAAGCAAGATGACATGATCTAGAGGGATAAATTCATACAATATGACGTAAACCCCATCTTTTTATCCTTAATGGCAAAAATACAATACGTGCCTTGCTACCCCTACTATGTCACTGGGTGAGGACATCGCAAGATCGAACCCATCACAAAGCACCTCTCCCATTGCAAGATAAACCAATCTAGTTGGTCAAACCAAATCAATAGATCGAAGAGTACAAAGCTATCAAATCATGCATATAAGAATTTAGAGAAGACTCAAATAACATTCATAGATAATCTGATTATAAATCCACAATTCATCGGATCTCGACAAACACACAACAAAAGAAGATTACATCCAATAGATCGCCAAGAACATCGAGGAGAACATTGTATTGAAGATCAAAGAGAGAGAATAAGTCATCTCGCTACTAGCTATGGACCCGTAGGTCTGAGGTAAATTACTCACACATCATCGGAGGGGCAACGAGGTTGATGTAGAAGCCCTCCGTTATCGAATCCCCCTCCGGCGGAGAATCGGAAAAGGCTCCAAGATAGGATCTCACGAGGTCAGAGACCTGCGGCGACGTAACAGAATTTTCGTGGATGCCACTAGGATTTTGAGAATATTTGGAAATTTATAGGCCAAGGAACATGGTCAAAGGATCCCGGAGGTGCCCACAAGCCCAGGGGCGCCCCCCCTAGGGTGCGCCCCTGAGGCGTGTGGCCTTCTCGGGACTCCTTTTACCTCCTCCCCAAGTCTTCTGGGTGCCTTCTGGTCCAAGAAAAATCATCGTGAAAATTTTATTCCATTTGAACTCCGTTTGATATTCCTTTTTTGAAAAACTAAAATACAAGGAAAAACAAAAACCCTCTTTGGTGTAGGGTGGAGCATTGAAGTTGCGCCCTAAAATAATTTACTTTATAGACGTTATTACTGAATTTTGCAGAGTGGACACAAGCTAGGGCTGTTCATTGCGAGTTAGTATAATTGTATGGCAAAAGCGTTCAATTATGCAGGGCAACATATGACCGTGCTCGATGATTTAGTGATAACCAGTTCGTTTTAAACTGTTTGTAGAAAACATGTTATTTCAACCAGTTTCAGTAATAAACCATCAACCCTGAGATACCTACGATTTTGTGATAATGTTAGCGCACAAAAATATCATTGACATTTAGCTACTCAAATGATCTCGATTTTGATTTGGCGCCCGCAATTGTTTATATGATTTGACACCCACATGGATGACAATGCTCGTAATTCTAAAATAATGCTCTCAACGACACGTGGAAACTAGGACCATACCGAGTTACCGACCCTTTGTAAAATTGATGAAGCTCCTAACCACTACTCCCTCCGTTCTTTAATATAAGTCTTTTAAGACATTTAAAATGAAATGCAACATACGGATGAATGTAAAAATGTTTTAAAATGTAGATTCACTCAGTTTGCTTTGTATGTAGTCACTTGTTGGAATCTCTAAAAAGACTTATATTTAGGAACGGAGGGGTACAAGCTTGCAAGCTGCCCATGCAATTCAGCTGGCCATGGCACCTCGTGGGGACGCATGCATTTCTCTGCGAGCTGCCCATGCAGGACGCATGCACACATAGTCTGATGCTGTGTATCGGCTTAGCAATAAAAATGTGAAGGCTTAGCATGCATGATCCATCTCCCCCTCTCTCTATATATATAAGCTAGAGCTGTTGACGGTTGATTCAGACTTTGAGGAGAGATGATTACTTAATGGTTAGTCAAGTAGTTGAAATTTCAATTTGGTTCACTGGGATATTAGAAGAAACCAAAAAATCATCTGTTCCAAGCATGATGATCTTGTATTCGCCACGGCCCAGCAGCTTCTGCCGGATATCTCTTGCCCAGAGCTGCATTAACTATGAAGATGGTCAGTAAGTGTAGTGGGATAGCCTCCGACCGACGACAGCACCAAGAAGCATAGTTTTGAATTTCGACGAAATTTCCGAAATTTCGACCATTTCGAGGGTGACCGTAATATTTGCGTTTCGTTTGAAATATTTCGTTATTTTTCAATCTTTGTGTATAAAAAGACTGAATCCCTTCTGTAGTCATCAAAGTTTCCATAGCCCAATGGCAACATGTTAAGTTCTCATGCCCTAGGTCTAGTGTTTGAATCTCACCACCTCTTTTTCTTAGTTTTATTCAAATTTTTGCCTACTAGTGGGAAAAAATAAAAAAAGTTGACGCTGCCAGAAGTCAAACTTGGGTCTGCGAAAACTAATGTTAGAACTGAACCACTGGGATACATGTGTTCTCACGTACATGCTCGGCAACGAAAGGCATGTGTTAATTTGCTTAAATTTAATTTTTTTCAAATTTAATTAAAATTTTCGTTGATTTGTTCGAAACAGATTTCGAAATTTACGAAATTTCCGAAATTTCTTAGGTTTCGAGGGTTATCGAAATTTTATTGCTAACGGAATTCGAAACTATGGCAACAACTCGGTTCTCACCTCTGCTGTAGATGGGTAGATGATTGGTTGACGCTTCAAAGACCATGATACGACCAAGTCCTCAAGCTAGACGAAGTAGAGGGACATCTAGTGCCGCTTGTCGGGGCACCGAACCCACTCAGTATCATTTCAGAGTAGCCGATGATGTCGTGTGTGGAGGAGGCATGAAGATGAAGTCTGTGAGCAGCGGTGCCATGAATATACCGAAGCACACGCTTCAGCATCGCCAAGTGAGAGCAAGCCTTGAGTGAGAGTCGCGTTGGGCATGCATTTGAAAGAACACTTGCTGCACGACTTAGGCAATGTCAAGCCGCGTGAGCGTGAGGTACTGAAGAGCTCCGGTGATTCTGCGGTTGGCGGCAAGGGAACCAGCAGAAGCAGAGACCTTGAGCTTCGTGTCGGCAAGCGTGGTAGCGGACTTGCGGTCAATCACGCCCACTAGGTCGAGGAACATAGTGGCATTCTACTTATGTGAGAGGACGAAGCCTAGAGTCATGTGCCGTACCTTGATGATGAGGAAGAAGTGCAGAGAGCCCATGTCCTTGCGCGAGAACTCCATGTGAAGACGATCGATGTAGCGGGGTAGAAACTAGGTACTCCATGCCGCGAGAGAAGAAGATACATTGTGTCTTGTCGCAGTGGAGCATTAACAAGGAGGAATCTGATGTCATATCTCGAAAGACAATGCTTCACATAAACGTGACAAAGCATTGGTACCAGGCACGAGGAGCCTTCTTCAGCACATACAATGATTTTTCGAGGAGGCAAACGCCATGGGGATGTACCATGTCAATGATACGTCTATTTTCAACATGATTTCTTACTGTTAGTTTTCTCATGTTGAAGTTATATTACTTATTACGATGCAATTCTAATGATTTTTATCTCTTAAAATTTAAGATACATCAAAGTGGGATATTACCCCTCAGGCACGATACAACAAATTGGAGGAGTATCCATCTAGTTTCATGATTGATGCATGAGATGAAGTTAGGCATATGGACCTCACGCACGCCCGCCACCTGTTCGACCGAATCCCTGACCCGGACGCACGCGCCTACAATGCCTCATCCAGGCCTACTCCTGCCGCGGCCCCGCCAGCCTAACAAGTACCCACCTTCCCCTCCTTAAAAGAAAACAAGTACACCTTCCCCTTCGTCCGCAAGGCCTGCTCCGCGCCGGCCATGCCGCCGACCTCTTCGTATCCTGGAGACTAGAAAGGCAATCATCACATGAAGGTAGGTTCTTAAGCGTCATAATAATTTGTCCATTAAGTACATCATTAGTAGCTTGCAGTTCAAAAACATCATTACCGGCTTAATGCTTGCTACCTTCTTACTGCAGGAGTCCATGCATTTCAGGAACTTGAACAGCCCTCACTTTGAGGCGCATCAGGAAGAAGCTAGTAGAAAATCTGATCATCATCATCCATAGAATGCTTGAGCTTTTATTTGACGGGGATATCCAGCTGGGGGTATAAGTATAACCCTCTACCGGTCAAGGGTGTGCCTGGCTGAGTCTGAGCATCACTTGCCTTTCTTCCTTGAATCCTTTCGGTGACAGACAGAGCTTTCTCATACTACATGTTGATTAATTACATATTCTGATCGAGATAAGATGCCATCATGGCTTTCATTTCTTTGAACCACTGTGCTGCTTATCCATCATAATCTCTTCTTTTCCCTTCATTTCCTGCAGGTGCTCTCTTCTTTTGGTGCCTGTGAGTTCATAAAGGAAGTTGGTCTAGGGGGCTGTGGAAGCCGTCACTCAATCAGCTAGCCCGTCTAGCTCAGTTGGTAGAGCGCAAGGCTCTTAACCTTGTGCCCCACGGTGGGCGCTTTTACCTTACCTAGGTATTTTTCAATACTTTTTACTGTGCCTGCTAACAGAACTATGCCCTGTTATCTGTTGTCAAACAAATTGCATTTCTATGTGTGCTGGTTTTTTTGACATATGCACAATAATTAGGTGATTTTTCATCTCTCATAATTCAGCAGGGAAAATAGATTATCATAACTACCATGCCTACTAACAAAACTCTGCGCTGGTAGGTATCATGTGTGTTGACTAAGAAAATGCCTTTTTTCTGATGCTCTGCTAAGAGAAAGTCCACTCGTTTGCCTTCCCAAGAGCCATTTTTCCAGCTGGTTGGGGCATGCCGGCGGAAATTTTGGCTTGGGGGGGGGGGGGGGGGGTTCCCAGCCACCCAACAGAGAGATGAACAGTGGGCGAGCTGGACTGCTGGAGGCATGCACCTGGGTGGGCCTGTTGCATGCAAGAGAAAGAGAGAGAGAGAGGAGAGAGGGAGGGGGAGGCAGACAGTGGGTCTGCTGCATGCAAATAATAGTGCCGGCGCCCCGGCGGACCCCCGGCTCTCGGGGTTTGGGTTGGGATTGTCGGATGTAATTTTGGCCACACGTGCCGGAGTGCGTCATGCCACACGTGTGGACTTACCATTTGGGGGTAGTTCATTAGGTTGATCTTAAGAAGAGTCCATGGGTACCCTAAATGTTTCAAATTTGCATGTCGCCTCGTTGCTTCCCGCAATGGCCTCGCTGTCGCCGATATCCACAACAGGATCCATCACCGCTTGCCCGATGCTTACCACAAGGACCATGACATGACAACAAACCGAGAGAAACCCCGATGCTTACCACAAGGACCATGACAGGACAAACAATCCCCTCCGCTGCCCTACTACCATGGGATCCACTCTACAGCACCAAAAGCGGCTACACCGCAATCTGGAGATACTAGTCGAAGTATAGCCTCGCCTCCCCAATGGCCATAAATCTGACGTTACATGTGGTAGCCGTTGTCTCCACCCGCGGGCTCCTTTACTGTGATGACTAGCCGCTTATGATACTCGGCAAAGCCTTTGCCATGACCTTTGCCTGGTCCATCGACTAAAATACTTGACAAACCTTGCTCTGCCTTTGAGGAGGTTGTCGAGTGTAACACTTGGTAAAGACGCCGTTGATAGTTTTCTTGCACTCGGCATTCATGTAGACTCCAGTAGTGTACCTGATTGTCCTTGCGACAATCCATGCACACCCACTAGTATGTAGAATTAACAAATAAGAACTTGCAAAAAGCTAAGCAAAATGTTTCTAATCGTGGACAGACCGAGCATTCGCGGAAGTCGCTTCCGTTGCTAGCTACATCGCCCGGGGTGGGGGGGGGGGGCACCCACCGATGTGCATCCCTATGTCATCAGGTCTACTCGTTCCTTATCGCCAAGGGCCGGTGACTGCCGGCGGGGGCAGCCGCTGTTCGGAGGCATATAGGGAGGAAGGTTGAGAACATGTGGATGAGGACCATGGCAATCCAGCGGGCGAAATGATCCAACGCCCGCATGGGGGGCTGATCTGGCGCACAGGCCGGTCAGTCGACGCAGAGTGTTGGCCGAGAGGTAAGCCAACTCTGCACTGTTCAAATTCATGCACTTTTCTTGAACCTATAAATCCATGCACTTTTATTGAACCTATAAATCCACGCACTTGTTTGATCTAGGAATTGTAGATTTCTAGTATCCAGGTAGAATTTTCAAGTACACACCAATATTTGAAGATGAATAGAGTGAGAAAAAAAGGGAATTAAAAGCCAGTTTTTAATCTATTATTTATAGAAACCAATAAACTTGTAAAATGTAACTTAGTATTACGTTTTTGTAGGGAAACTTATTATTTACGTTGGCCACACCTTTTTTAGGTGACGTATATAAAATACTCTTTGTGGACTTGCCCAGACCTAGTCGGTCTCTCTCTACTAGTTTAGGGGTTCTCGCCATATATAGAACGGCACGAAACAACCGCCGCCGCATCAATCCTCAATCCAACCCGAAATATCCACCACAATCGCAATCGTTCCGCGGGTGACTAGTAGATCCACCGATGGCCGTCAAAAGGAAGACCGCCGACTCCAACTCCGGCGACGAGGATGCTCCCGAGGGCGTGGAGTTCCCTTCGCCGGTCGACATGTTGCCTTCGCCGGTCGACCTGGCTACGCTGCGGGAGAGGATCAAGTCCGATCTGCTAACCTTCCCGGAGGCGGCGGTGCTGGACTCACGTCAGCTAGACGATGCCGTCGGCAGGGTCATCCGGGAGTCCAACCCCTCCACGGCGACCCCGACCGCCCAGGGCATGGTTCGCTTCGACGACGGATGCATCAGAGAGACCTTCCACTGCGCCAAGTGGTTCGGGAGCTCCACCGCCGAGGACCACCCGCCCACCGGGGTCGTCCCGCCAGGGTGGCTGGAGGAGCGCAGGCGAATGCTAGACGAGGAGATGAAGCCGGAGAAGAGGGTCGACCCCGACAACTCGCGCTTCCTTCTCGCCAAGATCCGCGTCGACTTGCTCACCAAGGGCTATGTCGAGCTGCCCAAGCCCTACCTTGACTACACGCTGCCGCCCCCGCCCCGCCCGCAGCTAGCCCGCCCAGTTTAGCACATCGCAGCAGTGGTGGATCGTGGATGAAGCAGCTATCTATTGTGGATTCGTCCTCATGTACTGCACATACAGTAACTATCTGTCTCTGGAGAACTAAGTTATGCAGCAGCCCCATATATACTGTACTAAGTTATGCAGCAGCCCCATATATACTGTAATATCAGCCCCCCATCTATCTTAATCTTAGTGTTTGCCGAACCATCTATCCAAGTTGCCGACAGTGTTATGTGTAGAACTAATTAAATTATCTAAGTTACTGGTACTGGTACAATGTGTATGTAGCAGCTAGCCCATCTATCACATTGTTTTTTAAACCATCTATCTATCCAAGTTTACTACAGACACTTTTCCTTTGTGTAAGAATCGCATATGCTTAATTTTTCTCAAATTGAATATGATTCCTTATTCGACAACACTTTATGAAAATATGTGTTTTGTTTGATATCTTCCAATGTTTTGCTCCTGAGCCTGACAAGCTCCGCAAAGACATACTATTATTAGTTATCGGTTGTTTCTCTCTCCAAATAAGACAGAGTATTTATTTTATGTTTTCTCGCAACTTGGTCGCCTATTTGTATGTGTTGAGTATAAGAATTATTAGGAAGTATATGATAGACTAGGATTTGGTCCTGCCTTGTCTTGTACTCCAAGTTGGTCTTTGTACTCCTATATATATGTCCACGAGGCTCAAGCAATACAACAACTATTTCACCAAACCTCTCTCTCCCTCCTAACATGGTATCTATCGCAAGTCGATCCTAAACACTAGCCGCCACCGCTTCCGCACCCGTGCGCCGCCCCAGGGGCGGTCGGCCTCCATGACCGCCGCCGGGGGCGCGCCGCCCGTACCTAGGGTTCGTCCGCCGGTCGTGTTGGCCGGCTGCCCTAGAGAGTCTTTTTCCCGAGCCATTGCTCCGGGTTTTTTCGCTCTCTCGCCGGTCGTTTTGATCGGCGTCTTTCTTTTTGGTTTTCTGATCTAATCTTGATCGGTTTGCGCCGCCCGCCGCCGCCGTCGACCCCCGTGCGCCTCTACTCCGACCCTGGCGTGATCTGCCGGCCTCTCCTCCGACCCGACGGCCACGCGCGCCGACGCGGTCCGTTTGGTCCAGCCGTCTTCCACGCGTCGCTCCGCCCGTCGTCCTGCGCCGACCGTCACCGCCCTGCTCCGACAGGGACACCTGCATCACCGACCCGGCGGCCTCGCGCCATGCGACGGCCAATCATAGCCGTCGCTCGCGCGCCGGCCCGCCCATCGATCGACGTCACCCGCCTCCGCCGCGTCTCCACGGCGGCTCGGCGGTCTACCTCGCCGGCCTCGTCCTCGACTGCATCAGGCTCGTCGGCTGCCTCAACTCGGGCGCCCATCATGTAACTCCTCCGCGAGCAGCAACACGTCCTTTAGGCGGCCCGCTCGTCCTGGACTTGGGATCCTTGACCTGGACGTCGTAGCTCGCTGAAGAAATCTGTCTAGAACCAATCTAAAGGGGATATGCCAGAATGCGGTAGAGGGAAAGTGGGAGATAAACTGCCGACAACTTAGCTTCGATGGGAGAGGGAGGAGAATGTGGGTTGTCTCGTTTTTTTCGATCGGTGTCTCTGATCGAACGCCTCCAGGGGATGATGTGTCAACTTCGCCGTGCGCGGAGATTTGTGCACTGGATCAATGAAAAAGAACGTATTCGTTCCGGTCAACCAAAACAGACTTCTGATTTTTATCAGTTTACCTTTATGTTTTAGGGAAACGAAGCAACCATTATGTTTCAATCAATAAAACGATAAAGAAACAAATGATAAGTTTCACACGTGTGGCACGAAGTAACAAACAAATTCCAAAAGAACTGAAACTTGTCATCCAAACAAAAAGTTGCCATGCTTCACAACTACAATTGACATCTGCTTATAACAAAAGTTGCCGTTAGAAAACGTCAGGGTGGAATTGTTTCATGCCACACGTGTGACACTTATCAGGGTATTAAAAAATGGGTAAGTGAGCATGCGAAGAAGGCCCAGCCCACCTACAGGTCGTGTAGAAAAAGAAGAAGAATAACGGACGCCTGCACACGTCAACGGAAAACCTTATGTGAAGCTTATTGCGTCAAATTGTCAGGCACGCACACGCGACGGCCCTGTGCTAGAATTGGTCCAACCATTTTAATAATGTTAGAGCAACTCTAGCAGACCCTGCAAAAAGTCCCGACCCGCAAATTGACCGCCAAAATGCGAGGGAAAATCCCGCACGAACAGACCCCGCAAACGTAGTCGGCCCGTAATTTTTTTTAAGGGGCGCAGCAAAATCTCGGCCCCAATCCCGTATCGCAGTGAAGAGGTTGATGGGAGGGACATTTCAGCCCACGGCCTTTCCCCAACTCTTTTCGCCGCCGCCTGCCATTGGTTCCGCCCGTCCGCCGCCGGTGATTCCGGCCAAATCGGGGGGAGGAATCGCGCCGCGGGGGTGTCCCCACCCTCCACCAACGATACGCTGCATCGCCCCCCCCC
>LR738714.1:795557742-795578533 GCA_902687465.1 Secale cereale | reverse complement strand
GATCCCGCGAGAAGAGCCGCTCGCTGTCGCCGCCGGGGATCGACCGCCCTCGAGCCGGCCCTTGTCGCCGCCCGGGATCACCCGCCTCACATACAAGGACATTGAAAATGCAAACACCCGCTTTCCGCTTTAGGAGGATCTCATTGCGCACCATTGGCAAAGGGCTGGACAGTAACAAACTCTTTTTCTATTCATTTTTATTTAATGCAGGTGTTATTTGTATTCGGGGCTAGTTTTGTACTGCATTATTTAGTTTGCTTCGGTGATTTGAATAATTATTTGTATTGTGGATAATTATTGTATTGTGTTGATTTTGATACTTTTTCTAAATAATTATTTTGTAGTGTGGATGATTGTTTTTTTTTTTGCTGTGCAGTTGATATTTGCGGACCGGCGACAGCAGCGCAAGAGCAGACCATGCAAAGCCGACCCGTAAAAGAGCATATTCCGTGAATATTCTTTTATACGGGTCCGTTTTGCGGCTGCGGCCATCCGCACATGTCCGCAAAGGCGTTTTTCCGTGAACTGCAAACGTGTTTTACTGGTCGACGGGATGCGGGGTCTGCTAGAGATGCTTTTAGGCAGCCGATTGTGGAAACCTTCAAGAAGGTTATTTTGTTTCATTTACCGGTTTTTCGGTTTCTTTTTCAGTTTTATCTTTATCTTTTTCTGTTTCTTTTCATTTTTCATTACTTTTTTTGATGTTTCATCATTTTATTTTTTTACTTCTTTCTCCATTTTCAAAAACTGTTTGCATTTTTTGAAATGTTTGGAGATTTCAAAAACTTATGTAGGTTTCTACAAAAAGTTCAAAATTTTAAAATGGATCAGGTTTTTTTTAGCCATTTTTCATAAATTTAAAAGGGAAATATGAAAATTTTAAATAATCTTCATTACTATTTAAAAATGGTGTCGCATGTCTGAAAATGTTTTGATTTTCAAATTTCACTCACAAACTCAAGAAATGTTTGCATTTTCAAAATATGTCGGGGTACTTCTGAAAAGCTTTCGGGGTTTCAATTTGATCACGCTTTAATAGAATGTTCAGATTTTCAATTTTCCTTCAAAAATAACAAAAACCTTCGGAATTTAATAAAAATCACATTCAAATTTTTTGTTCTACTTTTCCTAAATAAAGTTATAATGTTCAAGAAATATTCGAAATTCCAAGTTATGTCCGTGTTATCAAAAACTATTTTGGAATCTCAATATCTTTTGTTCTAGTTTCCTGAAAAAAGAGTCGCAATGTTTTTTTTCTTCAAAATTCCATATTATGTCCTTGTGTTCAAAACTATTTTGGAATTTCAAATTTTGTTACCATTTTTTCAATAATTTATACGTATTTTTGGAATGTCTTAAAGTAATGAAAACTGAAACGCTACTGTACACAAGCATGCTACAGAGAATATCCCACTGCTGGCAAGTTCTTATAACTTTCGCGCTCTGTCGGAAAAGAGAAAATGCACTGGAACAAGTAATAAACGACACCCATAAGCTATGGTGGCTTAGGGCATCTCTAAGACGGACCCATGAACCGCCCGTATCTGTCTGGGCCTCGCCGTCCGGACCGTGGAAGTCATTCCACGCCGACCTGTATTGGTCCGCGGCACGGTCCGGACGCGATTTGTCCCGTAAACCGGAGACAAAAGTAGGAAAGGTTTACGGGAGTCCGGACCGATCTCAAGCCCGATTTTGAACGCCTTGGCCCACCAAAAAACCCTACCTTTCCCGTGCGTGCATCCCGCCTGGCGTCAGCTACCCGCATTCATGCCGCTATAGGGCGCGCCGCTCCGCATTTGCAGGCGGCTTAGGACAGACGCTACCACTCACTGCCTCCGACATTGAAACGGCTCACCAGCCGAGGGCGCCGCCCGCCGGACGCTCGGCTGAACACGCCTCCTCGCTGTATTCATTCGTCACCATTAAACCCACGTGGGAGCTGAGAAACCTTCTCCTGCCACACGTCCGCTCATTAATTGGCCGGCATTAAATGCAACGCTGGCCAAGGTCCTCCCATTCGCCCTCTATTTAACTGAGGCCAGACACCGGACAAGAATCACACCCCTCCACCGCTCCCCGCATATGCTCCTTCACCACTCTTCTGATGGCTTCCGTAGAGCAGTTCTTCGGCATACAAGCCGGTTGAGTGGCCCACCAGCCGCGCCTGACCCGATGGAGTAAATTGCCACCCCACGCTTCCGCGTGGTTCAGCAACTCGCCACTCCAGGCCCACTCGATGAGGAGTAATGAGTTGCTCCATGCGACACGGCAGTGAGCACGGCGGCACAGGCGTCATCGACGCAGTCGACGATCGCGCCTCCCGTGTCTGCGACCGCGCCTCCCGTGCGTGCGACCGTGACATGCAGGCATAGACAAACGCTGGGTGTGCGGAGAGCGACGAGTCGGTGGCCGGTGGCTCCGCTATCTTCGAGGAGAAGTAGAATATGGCAATCCGCCCCTGCTTGGTTCGCCTGAAGGCCACCGTGTAGGCTATGCTGGCGTACACAGCCGGTGTCTTGCTCGGTTCTTCTCTTTCGAGGAGATTCGTCGATCCCACATAGGATCCAAGGAAGTGGAGGCGCCGTCTTCCCCTCCCACTGAAGCATCAACCGGGGGTTCCAGTCCGATGAGTGATGGGGAAGCGAGCCGTCCTTTGCGCTGAAGCATATACCTCTGGTGCTTCCGACAGTCCGGTGATCGGGTTGCCGGACATGAGGAAGACAAAGAAATCCGCGAGCGGTGATTTATATTTGGTATTACTAGTACAAATGCCCGTGCGTTGCACCGGGCGAAAAAAGCCGCACAACCTGCATTATGCGCCATTTTTTATATCGAATTTTAATAAATATCAATAATAAGGTTACATTGATTATTGCTTTTTGTAGGGTGAAGTTTGGATATGAAGAAGCAACTTAGCATTCTTTGCATGATGGAAGAGTAATTTTGGATTGAATATTTGTCCATCAGTTTTATTTTTTTTCTTTTTGAGAAAATGCGAAACCTCCTTATTTTAAATATAATTCACAAAAATTGGGTCACTTTTAAGGAAAGCTAACGTTTTTTACGGAAATTGGAGCATGGACTTTCTTTTGAACAGATGTCTTTTAAAAAAAAGAAATTTTGATTATTTCAAGTTTTTGTACATTTTAAAATGAACATATATTTTTAGAAAATTGGAATTTTTGGGGAACTTTGAACCTTTTTAAAAGTGTGAACATTTTTGCAAAGTGTAAACATATGTAAAACTGTGAAAAAAATTAAACTATTTTACTATGTTGAATTTATCTACAGATAGTTGGTTGTTTGCTTGGGAAGACTTTATCCTTTTTCTTAAAAAATATTGCTAGTAAACATACCCAGGCATTGTAACGGGAAAAGAAAATATCACACGTATTTAACCCAATAACGACATCGCAACATATACGGTGTTGTCATGGACGAGCGCAAATCCTCCCTCTATTTGTGCGTCAACGTGTTTGCCATGCGAGCTCTACACCAACCTTTTCTTCTAACCTCCAGTGTCGCTCCTCCATGCCGCGTTGCTGTCAGCACGTATGCCTCCTCGGTAAAGTCCCTTTGTCATCTTCGGTTGTTGCTTCATGTGGATTGCTGTCTCATCAAACTTGATATTGTCTGCTCAATCCTGGTCCAATACTTGATTCACGAGACCTAAAGCAGTAGTGATTACCAAAAAAAACTTGCTACTACGTAAAGGTACACTTGACTACTCATGTATGTGTGTGATAAGCACCGGATAGCACTTAGTAAAGCTGAATATCAATTATGCAATACAGTGAGAGTATCCATCTTTGTCGTAAACATACTGGCAATGAGAACATTTTAAGTACTGAGGCAATATATATGCTATAAGACTATAATGACACAAAGATGAACAGTATATGGAATACAACCCTTGCATACCTCTTTTCCTTCAGCTACGAAGGATACCACCTCGGTTCTGCCATCGTTATTGGACTGAGTGAGGAGACAGTTAAGCATACAGGAATTATCTAGAATAATTAATGGAGTGACATGTAGGATCACATACTAATTAACTTGGTCAGTGTCATCTACACTCGGTCATTCAGTCTCCCCCTCATTAGATTTTCTAAAAGAGAGCCTCCTCTCTGAATTCTATCAGCAGAAACCAATTGTTCATCTACATCATGAAGAGAGCTAAAAAGGGAAGAAGAAAACAGAAATAGGAACATTCAGGTAACCCCAGAGGGCACCCAAAATGCACAGATATCTACGATCTGGGGTTTGCCCTTTCAGCAGCTGCGCAACAGAAACAAAATATTTCATCGCTAGATGAGAGTGGACATACTCGCAAAAGCAGTCACCAACAAGCAAGAACAGTCCACAGATGGCATGAGTGGCTTTAAAAGTTTGATTCCTCTCTTCACTTTAATTGCTTTTAAGCTGCCAATCAAACGACTCCTGGTTGTCATCTTTGAGATGCTCGAAAGACTTAATTTGTCACTTGCTCAAAGAGCTTTAGTCCCCAAATCAGCGCTAATCTGCAAAATTGACCATGAGTTTAACCAAATAACAAACCACATGAATCAGAACAAAAGTATTAGACACCGCTTTTATTCTCAAAACAGGCTTCATCCATAAATCTCCAGATCGTCCATAATACAGCAGGCAACCCCACTGCAATAAAAAAATTGTCTTGATATTTTCAATCTAAGCCCTCGGAACCTAAAGAAGGCATGATCAGTATCAGGTACAGTTTTCAGATTAAAAGTGAATTGCAAAATGGTTGACATCAACTAAGTAGCCCATCTCCGCCACATAACTAACATGATTTATTAAGTATTATCGTGCACATCAGACTACATACCTCAAGAAGATGTATAAATATCCTGATTAGACTGCGTATTGAATTGGAGGAAGCATCTGGTTGTGCCCTCACCGCCGTCGTCAGACTCTGTCGGGCATGTATCAGATCATTGATAGTACTGAAATCATACAATTTCTGTCATACATGTATTTCAATTTCTGTCATACAAGTAAGAAATTACTTCAAATAACTATAGTGAAAATATATTCAACATCTAAAGCAGTGGGTTCTAAATACTGCATGCACGGTCCAGTAGACAAAAACTCCCTAGTAGCTTCATATATATGCACATGAAATCCAAATCACACATATGCAAATCTTCAATTGTAATTAGCATTCACGATCCTGGGGTCAGTGGGGAAGCATCCCTGTCACATACTTCCTCAGTAGTCATTAGAGTAAATGAGTAAATCTCTTCGATTGAAATGCATACATACCCATTAAGTAACTCTGAACAAAGAAAAAAGAATTGCTTGATATCATGCATGGGATGGTTAAAAGTAGGAGCTTAATGGAACCATTGGAGTCATAGGCTCCTAGTCACGCAAGGCTGCCATCTAGCCGGCAACATAGTCGATGCCTTCTCTGCAGATGGACGAAGGTCATGCATGAAGTTCGAAGTGGGAGGACGGAGCTCCAGCGACTCTAGGCGTGTGGAGATCGTCATCTAGCCTGCCTAGCGGATCCATACGTGTGTCCGCGAGAGGCAACGGGACAACACCTAATAGCAAGCTTTGTATGTTGCAACTTTCAGGCTAACATCCTTATCAAAATCCATCAACCTGCTTGTTACAGTTGTGCGTGGACCGATTGATCCAGGCCGGGAACAGGTCGCCAATGGGGTTGACTGTGCTGGTCTCCCAATGAGAGAGCTGCGTCTCCTGGTCGTCGGGGCGGTAGACTGGGAGATCGCCCGTGAGCTCCCGCTAGCACCAGCCAAACCGAAGCATGTAGAGCCTAATTCACCTGCAAGCTTCACAATGAAAATCACTTCACATACATGCGGGTTGACCCCTGAAAATATATTCGTAAAAGAAAAGCGCACTAATGTAGCGCCAAAATCAAATCCGCTTCAACTCCCAAGACCAAAATTAAGAAGGCACTGGAATTAACAGTTCCAGAAATCCGTAAAAGGCTGCACCACTCTCCCATGCCACGGCTCATGAACACAAAGTTGTTTGGATTGGAGGCTGGCTTGTCTAGCTGAAATGCAGTCTGGGAGATGAGAGCAGAGTGCAGAGATGAGAGCAATGTATCTCAGAGAAAGAAGTAAAAGAGCAGCATGTATGCAAGAGTGGTCTCCTAACATTGGGCAAGGAGAATACATGTATCATCAAAACTCAAGTGATGGCTAATGATTCCACCAGAAAACATATTTAGTTTGCAACAAACTGTAGGTGTGTGTGTGTGTGTAAGACATTATGCCGGTGGTTGTTGGGCCGACCGTTGTCCAGCTGCTCTTGGTCCTAGATGTTAGTACGTCTTGGCCTACTCTGCATATTCCTCAAGCTCCTACTCCCTGAATAATCAGCAATTAGCATTGTTTTATGTACTGATTAAAATAAATCATTGTTTCTGAAGATTTATCTACAACTTTGAGCTACTTATTAATAATGACACTCGTGTGCAGAATATCTAGATTCAGGGCGTAATGCTGAACCCCGTTACAAAATTCAGATTGGTTACAAAATTCCCTTCGTTGTGAGATCCTCTCCTTTTACCATACAAAATCTTCTCATTTTCTATTTTCTGCAAATCCGTCGCTCCTTATCCAAGAACAACAAAGCAACAGTGAGAAGTAGGTGAGGGCGACGACGTCTTCATGAACGTAGGGAGGTGTGGCTAGGGGGAGGAGGTGCGCGGGGTAGGGAGAGTGGCGGCTGGGCAAACCCCATCCTACAGCGGGAAGGAAAGGAATTCGAAAATCAAACCTGGATCTGTCGACCGGAGCCACCGCCGGACCAGCAGCAGGAAGCGGCGCCATCCCTACTCTGCCTTCTCTTCTCTCCATCTCACCTCCTCTCTCCCTCCTTTCTTCTTCCAATGAGACCGAGCCGCCATGACCATGGAGCGTCGCCGCACTGGATGACGACCTCATCCGCCTCGCCCCCTACGTCCGCATGTTCCCCACCGTTCCCTGCCTCCCAGATCCCTGTCGCCGTCGCCCTGCATCCCAATCGGATCGGGAGCGCCGCCGCTCGATCTGCTGCCAAACGTGCATAGACAGCGTGTTTGGTTGGGGGTAATTAGAGCTAGGGAATGGGAATTAAGAGGTACGAGACTTCAAATCTATTGTTTGGTTGGAGGGATTGGAAATTCATAAGGGAATAGTCATGGGACTTGAGGCTCCAACTCCCACCGTTTTATTAACAGGGGAGGGGGTGGGAGTTGGGAGGGAATTGTATTAATGAGTCAATCTTAACCGTTCATCATAACTTATGTTAAATTCCTTTGTCTAGTCCCTCGTCAATTCCCACGAACCAAACAAGGGAATACAATTTGTCCTCAATTCTCACACATAATTCATATCATGCGCCAAACAGAGGATTGGGAATAAAATGACTCATCCCATGTTTAATCTCAATACAACTCCCTATTCTAAACTCCCATTCCCCTTCCCAAATATTGCCAAACACGCTGAGAGGGTTTGACCAAAAAATATATCGAACCGTTTTTCTTAACTTACTGAGGACTGCGGGTTGAATACCCAAAAATATAGGGACTTTTGTGCAAAAACGCTGACGACGTACGACCAGAAGCGTTAACTGCTTTATTAGTAGGTAAAGATAAAGATTATAGCTTGATGCGAGAGGATTTTTATGGGTTGCCGTTGGAGATGCCCTTAGTACCATTGTACCAGGCGTTTTCTAACCTTCCTTGTCTAGGACACGTCTAAAGCTATCTCTAACAAGTCCTCGTACATAAACTCCGTCCTAATACCATACGGCCAAAGCTCAAGCTTAGCTCTAACCGGACTAGCAGTACAAGTCCTATACCCGTATAGGACACAAACTCCGTCCTAATACCATATGGCTTGGAGTTGGAAGCTTCCTCGCCTCTGTCCTGTAAAAACAAAAATCCTCGCCTCTGGCAGTCTTTAATATACCACTGCCGCCGCATCGAATCGAATCCACAACCCAAACCCCAAAAAACCACAGCAATCGCAATCGTGCCGAGAGTGACCATCCACCGATGGCCGTCAAAAGGAAGGCGGCCGACTCCAGCGACGAGGATGCTTCCGAGTCCGGGGAGTTCCCTTCGCCGGTCGATATGTTCCGGGCGCCGGCCGACCCCGCTATGCGGCGGGAGAGAATCAAGTCAGATCTGCTAGCCTTCCCGGAGGCGGCGGCGCTGGACGCACGTCAGCTGGACGATGCCGTTGACAGGGTCATCAGGGAATCCAACCCCTCCACCGCGACCCCGACCGCCCAAGGCATGCTTCGCTTTGACGATGAAAGCATCAGTCATGCCTTCGTCCTCGGCAACTGGCTGGGGTTGCCCACCACCGAGGACCACCCGCCCACCGGGGTGATCCCGGCAGGGTGGCTGGATGAGCGGAGGCGGGAGCTAGACGAGGAGGTGCAGCCGGAGAAGATGTATGACCCCGACAGCTTGCGATTACTACTCGCCAAGATCCGTGTAGACTTGCTCACCAGGGGCTACGTCGAGCTACCCGAGCTCTACCTTGACTGCACGGCGCCCGTCCGGTTTCAGCCCTCACCAGCAGTCATGGATGGATGAAGCAGTTTATGCAAAGGATGCACGCCTGATTCCTAGTAATCCGTTTCACTCCTGGTTTAACATACATATATATATATAGTGGATTTTCTGAGCTCCCATGTAGTAGCTGTAACAAACTGTCTAGAACTAAGTTTATCCAACGATTGCAATTGCAATGCTTTTTTGGAAACCCTTGTGTTTGTTTTCTAGTCTGACAATGGCCATTGCAATGTTGTTGTGTGCCGTGCCGTCCTAGTTTTCATCTAACTCGGCTATGCTTCCTTCTCTGTTTATCTATATATCTCTTGATTGCATATTAATTTGGGTTACTCAGCTGTGTGATTGTGGTAGTCTACCATTTACGTATGCTTGTCTTGTGTCCTCATATAGATGGTGTTACAGTTCAGAACATGTTTTCTTCTTTTCTTGTGACCTATAAAGAGCGCATGTGTTTTCTGTGTGATCATGAGTTCATGACAATGTTTTGCCTGTTTTAACGCAACAAGTGACTTTCATATGCAAGAATCGTATGTGGATTACGACATCGTTTATGCAGGCAGTTGATGCATCACCGTTGATGATGCAGAGACTGGGTCGAAAATCGGCGTCATAATGTCCGCTAACTGACTGGTGGTAGCCCACCAAGGTAAACCTTTTTCGTGCATGTGTATCAAACTCGATGTGCTTGGTCCAGTAATAATGATCTCGGTTTGTATAGAGAAAGACCGTGGAGACATTGTCGCAATATACCACATTGGTCTAGCACACACCGTCGTGAAGTTCACCGAGTGGCTGCCTGAGCCAGCAGCAATCCGTGACAACATTAGCAACAACTCGGTTCTCACCTCTGCTGTAGATGGGTAGATGATTGGTTGACGCTTCAATGACCATGATACGACCAAGTCCTCAAGCTAGATGAAGTAGAGGGACATCTAGTGCCTCTTGTCGGGGCACCGAACCCACTCAGTATCATTTCAGAGTAGCCGATGATGTCGTGTGTGGAGGAGGCATGAAGATGAAGTCCGTGAGCAGTGGTGCCATGAATATACCGAAGCACACGCTTCAGCATCGCCAAGTGAGAGCAAGCCTTGAGTGAGAGTCGCGTTGGGCATGCATTTGAAAGAACACTTGCTGCACGACTTAGGCAATGTCACGCCGCGTGAGCGTGAGGTACTGAAGAGCTCCGGTGATTCTGCGGTTGGCGGCAAGGGAACCAGCAGAAGCAGAGACCTTGAGCTTCGTGTCGGCAAGTGTGGTAGCGGACTTGCGGTCAATCACGCCCACTAGGTCGAGGAACATAGTGGCATTCTACTTATGTGAGAGGACGAAGCCTAGAGTCATGTGCCGTACCTTGATGATGAGGAAGAAGTGCAGAGAGCCCATGTCCTTGCGCGAGAACTCCATGTGAAGACGATCGATGTAGCGGGGTAGAAACTAGGTACTCCATGCCGCGAGAGAAGAAGATACATTGTGTCTTGTCGCAGTGGAGCATTAACAAGGAGGAATCTGATGTCATATCTCGAAAGACAATGCTTCACATAAACGTGACAAAGCATTGGTACCAGGCACGAGGAGCCTTCTTCAGCACATACAATGATTTTTCGAGGAGGCAAACGCCATGGGGATGTACCATGTCAATGATACGTCTATTTTCAACATGATTTCTTACTGTTAGTTTTCTCATGTTGAAGTTATATTACTTATTACGATGCAATTCTAATGATTTTTGAGGCTTACTTCGGTAGACCCCCCTCACAAACCGTATAAGGATAACATGGTCATTTGACCATAAGGTATGCCAACCTCTGTATGTGACACGTACGAGCATAGACGTACACAACCAATCCAAATCCCTTCCTCCTGGACTTGGCCCATTTTTTTTAACCCTTCAAAAAATATATACGTGAGGCAGGGTTTGAACTCCAAACCTCTTGAATTTACTTCCACCCACGGTAACCAACTGGGACAGCTAATTTGTTGTGCTGGTTATTTATGTTACTCTTGTTATTATTGTTGTGAATTTTCTCAGCCTAATTTTCTTTCGGGAAGCGCTAGGCCAGCCCACCATCATTGGATTTAACTTTACAACGTGGCTTCCATAGGTAGTTTGCACGTAACGAACGGAATTGATTCCGATTTGTTTCCTAAAGCTGTCCAGCGGAAATTACGTGCACTCCTAAAACCATGCGAGCATAAATTAAGGGTCTGTTTCTCTCTCTCTCTCTCTCTCTCTCTCTCTCTCTAGGAAATTAAGTTCATTGAAGTTCTGTACTAAAATCAGACCCATATTAAATTTGCTTCCACCGTAATGAAAATTAACCAATTTGCTTCGAACTTAAAATATGTTCTTACTTTACCAAAAATTGGTTTTTGTTGGGTAAACTTATTTATCTCATCAGATCTCGAACATGGAATTTGCTTCTTCCGACACATATCAATTATATTTTTGACGCAACACGCATTTTCAACACAATGAAATGATGTTTCAACGAATTCAAGAATTTGCTTCTAGTCCAACTAAAATATGCTTCTGTTTTCTTTTGCGAGGAACTAAAATATGCATTGACTTAACAAAAAATGTATCCATAAAATTATTATTTTTGTCCATAGTAGCTCAGTTAGAGAATTTGCTTCCATGAGCTAGATATACACGAGTCCAATGTAGCAGAATATTCTAGTTTCCAATCACAGTAAAAATTGGGCCTCTAATTGTACATTTTGCTTCCATTATGGTTAGAATTTTTTATCTATCTAGATCTAGAAATTTGGGTCCACTCGTATATTATTGTGCATCGTTCACTCTTTTTTTGCTTCATCCGGAAGAAATTTTCCAACACCAACACAGAAGACCAAAAACTTGATTTTATTTTCTTGTTTGGTGTTTGGTTTGTCTGTTTTTATGCCCACCACCAGCTCTAAGGATGAAAAAGTTCTAAAAAAACACCATGTTCAACGGAGTGTTTTTGGGTAGGATAGAAGTCTCCGTTTGAGAGCACATTTTTTGGCATTGTCAAATGACATCAAAAATTTTCCATGAGCTTTTTGGTACCATGCCAATTTGTTTTAGTTTTCGACAATTTTTGCATTTTCTGGAGTTTTTTCGGTAAAAAAATATTGTTAAATGGCCGGATGTGTCGCAACTTGCTTATGGTGTCCAAAATCGTTCAAATCTGACATGGATTCCTACCATGGGCATGCCTACCTGCTTGCAGAATTTGGGGTCATCTAATGGATTTCCAAACATAGACCATGTTCAACGAGGGTGTTTGAATAAGCCAGAAGACTGAGCATGATGTTTCCCAATATCCTTGAAATGACCCCCAACTTTTTCAAGCAGGTGGGCATGACCATGGTAGTTATCCATAGCAGGTTTGAACGATTTCTGACACCATACGAAAGTTGTGACACATCCGCCCATTTGTCGGTCTTTTTTGGCCGAGAAAACTCTGAAAACTGAAAAAATTGTCAAAAACCAAAACAACTTGACATGTTGCCTTGAATTGGTCATACAAGATCATGAAAAAAATTGGGGTCATTTCAAGGATGTCGGGAAACAACATACTCTCACCTGAAGAGCCTCCATTGATCCATGGTCTATGGTTGGACATCTTTCAAATCACCCCAATTTTGTAAGCATGTGGTCATGTCCATGGTAGACATCCACATCAGGTTTGAATGATTTCTGACACCCTATGCGAGTTGCGATAGGTTCGGTCATTTATCAGTTTTTTTACTGAGGAAACTCCAGAAAAATGCAAAAAGATCCGAGAACCAAAATAGCTTGGCATTGTGCCTTGGATTGGCCGCACAAGGCCATAAAAAATTGTGCCCTTTCAAGGATGTCAAAACAAACGTTCTCTCAACGAAACCTTCCGAGCTTTAGGCCTGCCTGAAGAGCCTTTGTTGAACACGACGAATTTTTGGACATCTTCAAATGACACTAAATTTTGCAAATAGGTGGACATGCCCATGGCAAGCATCCATGTCATATTTGAACGATTTTTGACACCATATGCAAGTTGCGACATGTCCTGCCATTTATCGGTCTTTTTTGATCGAGAAATCTCCAGAAAATATAAAATTTATCAAAAACCAAAACAAATTGACATGGTGCCTTGAATTGGTCATACAAGGCCATGAAAAAAGGGGGATATTTCAAGGATGTCGGGAAACAACATGCTCTAAGATGGAGGAGCTTTCTGGCAGAACACCCTCCGTTGAACATGGTGTCTTTTTGGACATCCATTAAATGACCCCAACCTTATGCCAGGTGGCATCCCCATGGTACACATCCATGTCAGTTTTCAAAGAAAAAAAAGCATAATTTTGACAGGTACTTAAAATTGTTATTTTATTTTTCTCCCATTTCCGCACACGACAGTGGATCGGCCCAGTCGGGCGGCCTCATGTGAATAATGTATTCAATTTATGATTTTTTTTTTCCAAATTCGTGACCTTGTTTTCAAATCAATGAACTTTTTCCAATTTTGGGAACCTTTTTGTCAAACTTGTGAATTTAATCGATGAACGTTTTTCCTCCTTGGAGCCGGGATATTTGTGTGTTCCAGGGCCGGTCCATCAAAATTGAGGTCCCTGTGTCAAAATCTAGGATGGCCCTGTCTTGTTAGAGAAAAACGTCCGACTACATCAAGTTGTCGTCTATGGCAGGCTGCGTGCATAAAAAGTATTTTGAGGTGTTCTTTTTAACAGCCTTAATATATATTTTTAGGCTTTTTGATGAAACACCTAAAAAAACAAAGGTGTTCCCTCACATGCCTCAAGTGAATGAGGCGTTTTGGCATTTTAGAAAATATCCCCACAAATGGCAGGAAGCCTACAATTGATTATTTATATACTTATAGAAAGTTGAAGTCATAAAGGCTATTTCCCTTCATATAACCATAAAAAACTTCTACTGTCTAGCTGGTCGCCCATATTTTTTTCGGGCTTGCTAAAAATCAGTCGACTGAGATTTAACCAAGTCTCAGTCGACCATGCAACATTTTATCTCAACGTTTGCAACTTTGTTTTCTACCGGTTGCAACATCCATCTTGTTGGTTGTAGCATGATGTTCCTCATCGGTTGTAGCATTTCATCTCACGGTTGTAACACTTGTGATTAACGGTTGTAGCATTTTAATCACACCGGCCGCAGCATCATTTTTCATTGCTTGTAAAACCGTTGCAACATTTTTCATCACCGGCTGTAGCATCTAGCCGTGCCGCTTGCAGCAAAAAAAACTACGCTGACGTCACTCGACTGAGACTTCGTTAAGTCTCAGTCGACTGAGTTCTAGACAGACCCTATTTTTTTACTAGCTTTGTTATTCGAGAGGTCACTAGATCGCGTGTGAATAAAACGAACTTTTTCTTGAGAGATTGATGGGCTGATGGACTGGTTTTGAGCACCGGCGTAGTGTGTTCTTATACATTTTGTGCTATTTTAAACACCAGTAGGCAGCGTGGTGGAGTGGCAGACTGTAGTGTGGAGGACTAGGTAACGAGTTCGATTCCTCTAGTCTACTTGCTCCTTTTTTCCAGGATTTTTACGCCTTGCGTTGAATGGCAACAGGCCTAGCGCCTGGTGGGCCGGCCCAGTTGTGCGTGGTCGTAACAGCGCGCTCGTTCGTACAAAGGACGCATATCCAAGATCTTAATGCGTACGGTGTATTTTCAAAAACGACCATCATGCCCTCTATTATGAAGAGGTACAACGTAATCACAGCCGTTGATGTGTTTAAAAGGGGTCTACCGAAGCGAAAGTGATGATTTTTATCTCTTAAAATTTAAGATACATCAAAGTGGGATATTACCCCTCAGGCACGACACAACAAATTGGAGGAGTATCCATCTAGTTTCATGATTGATGCATGAGATGAAGTTAGGCATATGGACCTCACGCACGCCCGCCACCTGTTCGACCGAATCCCTGACCCGGACGCACGCGCCTACAATGCCTCATCCAGGCCTACTCCTGCCGCGGCCCCGCCAGCCTAACAAGTACACACCTTCCCCTCCTTAAAAGAAAACAAGTACACCTTCCCCTTCGTCCGCAAGGCCTGCTCCGCGCCGGCCATGCCGCCGACCTCTTCGTATCCTGGAGACTAGAAAGGCAATCATCACATGAAGGTAGGTTCTTAAGCGTCATAATAATTTGTCCATTAAGTACATCATTAGTAGCTTGCAGTTCAAAAACATCATTACCGGCTTAATGCTTGCTACCTTCTTACTGCAGGAGTCCATGCATTTCAGGAACTTGAACAGCCCTCACTTTGAGGCGCATCAGGAAGAAGCTAGTAGAAAATCTGATCATCATCATCCATAGAATGCTTGAGCTTTTATTTGACGGGGATAACCAGCTGGGGGTATAACCCTCTACCGGTCAAGGGTGTGCTTGGCTGAGTCTGAGCATCACTTGCCTTTCTTCCTTGAATCCTTTCGGTGACAGACAGAGCTTTCTCATACTACATGTTGATTAATTACATATTCTGAGAGAAGATGCCATCACGGCTTTCATTTCTTTCAAGCACTGTGCTGCTGATCCATCATAATCTCTGTTTTTTTCCCTTCATTTCCTGCAGGTGCTCTCTTCTTTTGGTGCCTGTGAGTTCATAAAGGAAGTTGGTCTAGGGGGCCGTGGAAGCCGTCAGTCAATCAGCAAGCCCGTCTAGCTCAGTTGGTAGAGCGCAAGGCTCTTAACCTTGTGGTCGTGGGTTCGAGCCCCACGGTGGGCGCTTTTACCTTACCTAGGTATTTTTCAATACTTTTTACTGTGCCTGCTAACAGAACTATGCCCTGTTATCTGTTGTCAAACAAATTGCATTTCTATGTGTGCTGGTCTTTTTGACATATGCACAATAATTAGGTGATTTTTCATCTCTCATAATTCAGCAGGGAAAATAGATTATCATAACTACCATGCTGGGCGTATTTACCTTTACTATGCCTACTAACAAAACTCTGCGCTGGTAGGTATCATGTGTGTTGACTAAGAAAATGCCTTTTTCTGATGCTCTGCTAAGAGAAAGCCCACTCGTTTGCCTTCCCAAGAGCCATTTTTCCAGCTGGTTGGGGCATGCCGGCGGAAATTTTGGCTTTGGGGGGGGGGGGGGGGGGGGAGTTTCCCAGCCACCCAACAGAGAGATGAACAGTGGGCGAGCTGGACTGCTGGAGGCATGCACCTGGGTGGGCCTGTTGCATGCAAGAGAAAGAGAGAGAGAGAGAGAGGAGAGAGGGAGGGGGAGGCCGACAGTGGGTCTGCTGCATGCAAATAATAGTGCCGGCGCCCCGGCGGACCCCCGGCTCCCGGGGTTTGGGTTGGGATTGTCGGATGTAATTTTGGCCACACGTGCCGGAGTGCGTCATGCCACACGTGTGGACTTACCATTTGGGGGTAGTTTTAAGAAGAGTCGATGGGTACCCTAAATGTTTCAAATTTGCATGTCGCCTCGTTGCTTCCCGCAATGGCCTCGCTGTCGCCGATATCCACAACAGGATCCATCACCGCTTGCCCGATGCTTACCACAAGGACCATGACATGACAACAAACCAAGAGAAACCCCGATGCTTACCACAAGGACCATGACAGGACAAACAATCCCCTCCGCTGCCCTACTACCATGGGATCCACTCTGCAGCACCAAAAGCGGCTACACCGCAATCTGGAGATACTAGTCGAAGTATGGCCTCGCCTCCCCAATGGCCATAAATCTGACGTTACATGTGGTAGCCGTTGTCTCCACCCGCGGGCTCCTTTACTGTGATGACTAGCCGCTTATGATACTCGGCAAAGCCTTTGCCATGGCCTTTGCCTGGTCCATCGACTAAAATACTTGACAAACCTTGCTCTGCCTTTGAGGAGGTTGTCGAGTGTAACACTTGGTAAAGACGCCGTTGATAGTTTTCTTGCACTCGGCATTCATGTAGACTCCAGTAGTGTACCTGATTGTCCTTGCGACAATCCATGCACACCCACTAGTATGTAGAATTAACAAATAAGAACTTGCAAAAAGCTAAGCAAAATGTTTCTAATCGTGGACAGACCGAGCATTCGCGGCAGTCGCTTCCGTTGCTAGCTACATAGCCCGGGGTGGGGGGGGGGGGCACCCACCGATTTGCATCCCAATGTCATCAGGTCTACTCGTTCCTTATCGCCAAGGGCCGGTGACTGCCGGCGGGGGCAGCCGCTGTTCGGAGGCATATAGGGAGGAAGGTTGAGAACATGTGGATGAGGACCATGGCAATCCAGCGGGCGAAATGATCCAACGCCCGCATGGGGGGCTGATCTGGCGCACAGGCCGGTCAGTCGACGCAGAGTGTTGGCCGAGAGGTAAGCCAACTCTGCACTGTTCAAATTCATGCACTTTTCTTGAACCTATAAATCCATGCACTTTTATTGAACCTATAAATCCACGCACTTGTTTGATCTAGGAATTGTAGATTTCTAGTATCCAGGTAGAATTTTCAAGTACACACCAATATTTGAAGATGAATAGAGTGAGAAAAAAAGGGAATTAAAAGCCAGTTTTTAATCTATTATTTATAGAAACCAATAAACTTGTAAAATGTAACTTAGTATTACGTTTTTGTAGGGAAACTTATTATTTACGTTGGCCACACCTTTTTTAGGTGACGTATATAAAATACTCTTTGTGGACTTGCCCAGACCTAGTCGGTCTCTCTCTACTAGTTTAGGGGTTCTCGCCATATATAGAACGGCACGAAACAACCGCCGCCGCATCAATCCTCAATCCAACCCGAAATATCCACCACAATCGCAATCGTTCCGCGGGTGACTAGTAGATCCACCGATGGCCGTCAAAAGGAAGACCGCCGACTCCAACTCCGGCGACGAGGATGCTCCCGAGGGCGTGGAGTTCCCTTCGCCGGTCGACATGTTGCCTTCGCCGGTCGACCTGGCTACGCTGCGGGAGAGGATCAAGTCCGATCTGCTAACCTTCCCGGAGGCGGCGGTGCTGGACTCACGTCAGCTAGACGATGCCGTCGGCAGGGTCATCCGGGAGTCCAACCCCTCCACGGCGACCCCGACCGCCCAGGGCATGGTTCGCTTCGACGACGGATGCATCAGAGAGACCTTCCACTGCGCCAAGTGGTTCGGGAGCTCCACCGCCGAGGACCACCCGCCCACCGGGGTCGTCCCGCCAGGGTGGCTGGAGGAGCGCAGGCGAATGCTAGACGAGGAGATGAAGCCGGAGAAGAGGGTCGACCCCGACAACTCGCGCTTCCTTCTCGCCAAGATCCGCGTCGACTTGCTCACCAAGGGCTATGTCGAGCTGCCCAAGCCCTACCTTGACTACACGCTGCCGCCCCCGCCCCGCCCGCAGCTAGCCCGCCCAGTTTAGCACATCGCAGCAGTGGTGGATCGTGGATGAAGCAGCTATCTATTGTGGATTCGTCCTCATGTACTGCACATACAGTAACTATCTGTCTCTGGAGAACTAAGTTATGCAGCAGCCCCATATATACTGTACTAAGTTATGCAGCAGCCCCATATATACTGTAATATCAGCCCCCCATCTATCTTAATCTTAGTGTTTGCCGAACCATCTATCCAAGTTGCCGACAGTGTTATGTGTAGAACTAATTAAATTATCTAAGTTACTGGTACTGGTACAATGTGTATGTAGCAGCTAGCCCATCTATCACATTGTTTTTTAAACCATCTATCTATCCAAGTTTACTACAGACACTTTTCCTTTGTGTAAGAATCGCATATGCTTAATTTTTCTCAAATTGAATATGATTCCTTATTCGACAACACTTTATGAAAATATGTGTTTTGTTTGATATCTTCCAATGTTTTGCTCCTGAGCCTGACAAGCTCCGCAAAGACATACTATTATTAGTTATCGGTTGTTTCTCTCTCCAAATAAGACAGAGTATTTATTTTATGTTTTCTCGCAACTTGGTCGCCTATTTGTATGTGTTGAGTATAAGAATTATTAGGAAGTATATGATAGACTAGGATTTGGTCCTGCCTTGTCTTGTACTCCAAGTTGGTCTTTGTACTCCTATATATATGTCCACGAGGCTCAAGCAATACAACAACTATTTCACCAAACCCCTCTCTCCCTCCTAACATGGTATCTATCGCAAATCGATCCTAAACCCTAGCCGCCACCGCTTCCGCACCCGTGCGCCGCCCCCGGGGCGGTCGGCCTCCATGACCGCCACCGGGGGCGCGCCGCCCGTACCTAGGGTTCGTCCGCCGGTCGTGTTGGCCGGCTGCCCTAGAGAGTCTTTTTCCCGAGCCATTGCTCCGGGTTTTTTCGCTCTCTCGCCGGTCGTTTTGATCGGCGTCTTTCTTTTTGGTTTTCTGATTTAATCTTGATCGGTTTGCGCCCCCCGCCGCCGCCGTCGACCCCCGTGCGCCTCTACTCCGACCCTGGCGCGACCTGCCGGCCTCTCCTCCGACCCGACGGCCACGCGCGCCGACGCGGCCCGTTTGGGCCAGCCGTCGTCCACGCGTCGCTCCGCCCGTCGTCCTGCGCCGACCGTCACCGCCCTGCTCCGACAGGGACACCTGCATCACCGACCCGGCGGCCTCGCGCCATGCGACGGCCAATCATAGCCGTCGCTCGCGCGCCGGCCCGCCCATCGATCCACGTCACCCGCCTCCGCCGCGTCTCCACGGCGGCTCGGCGGTCTACCTCGCCGGCCTCGTCCTCGACTGCATCAGGCTCGTCGGCTGCCTCAACTCGGGCGCCGCTGCTCCGTTGATCGCTCGGGCCTCGTTGCCCGGGCGCCGGCGCTGCTTTGGCAGCCCGGGTGCCGGCGCTGACGTCCCACGCCATCCGCCGTCGCCGGCCTCATCCAGGACTCCGCCACCACCACGCCTCCATCGAGCGGCGTCTCCGACCTCGCGCGCGATCGGCTTGATCACCCGCTCGCCGCCGCGATCCGCCTCATCTACGCCGCGCGACCAACCTGGCCCGTTGGTTGCGCGCGCCTCCGCAGGTCCCGTGAAGATTGTTCCGAGTTCAGCGCGCCCCTCCGCCGATCGAGCATCGGGCTGCCGCTGCGTCGCCCCGTTGGGCCGCAGCGCCGCCGCCCCATGGTTCTCCTCGCGGCTGCACCGACTCGTGCTTCGCCGCTGCGTCGCCCCTTCGGGCCGTAGTACCGCGATACGTGGTCCCCGCCGCCGCCCCGAGGCCGTTCCCACGGTTGCACCGACTCGTGAACCGCCGTTGCGTCGCCCCTTCGGACCGTAGCGTCGCGGCCCACGGTCCCCACCGCCGCCCCGAGGTTTTCCCGTCGTCGCCCCGACCCGCCTGCCGCCGTTGCGTCGCCCCTTCGGGCCGTAGCGTCGCGGCCCGCGGTCCACTTCGCCGTCACCGCGCGTCGACTTCACGTTGTATGCGCCGCGCCGTCTCCCTTGGCGCGGGAACGCCACTGTCTGCGCCGGTCTTCGTCAAGCTGTCAGGTTCTTCGCCTACTTTGAGCACCGCCGCCGCGCTCCTAACCCAGCCGCCGCCGCCGCTCTTCTTCGGCCGACGCCGCCACTACCCCCGTAGCCGCCGCAGCCGCCCGTCCACCCCCTTCGTCTTCGACCAGCACCAGCCCGTCGCCAGCGTCGTCGTCATCTACCCCGACCACTTCGTCTACTCCGACCACCGTTGATGACATCGGCCCCGCGCTGATGGATGCCGCAATCATCGTCGAGTTCTCCTCTGCTGGCCCCTCTGACTTCTCCGACATGGCGTACAGCTCGTGCAGCTCCCTCGTCTACGCATGCCCTGTGCTGGCAACACCGATGCGTGCCTTCATCCACGACGTGTCCCCAGGCCTGGCAAGCCTGGTCGGCGCTTCGTCAACTTCGTCTTCGTCCGTCTACGCATGCCCGGTGCTGGCAACACCGGTGCGTGCCTTCGTCTACGATGTGTCCTCGGGCTTGGCAAACCCGCCGTGACGAATCGTCAACACCGTCTTCCTCCCGGCGCATCACCACTTAGACACCACTGCGCCCTAACTAACTCGGCGCCTCCTTGCGCCCGCGGCTCCTCGGCGACTTCCTCGACACAGGCTACCCCGACTCGACATCGACCACGGCATTCTTTGCACGACAACCTCGACAACGGCTACACCACCTACGCTCTCGGCTACATCGACAAACGGCACAAAGGGCTACCGCCTGCTTGAGCAATCTCGTTGGTTTCCACTCCAGCCACGACTTCGCGATGCGTCGACCGTTCCGACTGTGGGGGG
>LR738714.1:795521674-795551164 GCA_902687465.1 Secale cereale | reverse complement strand
CTCCCCCCTCCCTCTCTCTCTCTGGCACCTTCATGGTGTACAATGTACTTTGGGGTGTTTAGGAACATGATAGCTCAAGATTAGGATTCAACGAGGAGCTCATGGATGGAGGAGGCATGAAGTTAAAGGCCTTAGCCTGCAAATTAACCTATTGATTAAGACGTCTAATCATCTCACATTAGTCTTCTCTACCTTGGTCCTTGGCAGCATGTATGACTCGATCCATAGAAAAGTCGATCCCATAGGTAGATTGATAGATAGTAGACAAATATTTTGCAACCAAAGTCAAAAAATAAATATCATGCGTGTGTGTGTCCATGACACCTGCCATGCCAGCGCCATAACAACTCGTTGAGGGGATGAGAGGAACCACAACCAACAATTTAGCCTCCTCTTCTTGGTTGCATTCTAATTCAAGTTTGAATAGAACTATGAGCCTATTGTTCACATGCCATATGAGTGGATGTCAGGTGGTTACTTGATTCTAACTCAGATATTTGTTGGTACCATAGGAGTGTAGGTGTTATTGGATATAAGACTTTCATTTATTAAGATGAGACATGTTTTTTTTAAGAAAGACACCCAAAGGGCATCGAGAGAAGTTTTTATTAGCATATGGATGTATGGATTGGAGAAGATACTAGATGTATAGAGCTGGGCATTTATATATTCATCGAAATCAACCAGACGGCCAGCTAAGAAAATAATCAATGAGATGGCCCAATAGTATGAAGCCCTTCTTCTGCCACCCCTATAGCTAGAATACTCAGCCCTCAGGGAGTTCTTTCACACACAAAACTATGGTTTCAACTACATCTTACCAGGAAGCTAATTTGACATGCCAACATCATATGTTAATAAATTATGATTGGTTTGTTTAATTGAGCAGCATGATCTTGACCACTTTATACCAACTCAGGTTCCAAAAATAGGCAGCTGATGTACAGATATGAATCCACATTTCAATTCAAATCAGGTGCCGAATGACATACAATACAAGCCAGTATGTCTCTCTCTGAGTGACCTGACCTGTGATCCGATCTCCGTTGTCTTCTTTCTTTGCCTTTTTATCACCGACTGACTGACTGGCAGCACTTTCAATTTGACCGCCATGTAACCAGATCATTGCTAGTAGTACCTCCATCCCAAAATATAAGACGTTCATGCAGTTGTAGTACTCCCTACGTAAAGAAGTGATCTAAACGCTCTTATATTCTTTACGGAGGGAGTAGTACATAAGGTTGCATACACCATGAAGGCAAGGCCCCAGTATGGCCAGTACCGCTACTACTCGTAATGGACAATACAACATCACTCTGTAATAAGCTCAGAATGCATCCTGCATGCAGAACAGTTTACTGATACCTCATATAGTAGAGCTGACAGGTGCTACGTTGTTAATCATCAAGTATTCTGAAATCGCCATATTTGAGGGTTTAGCTGACATCTCCCATAGTATTGCATCACGGAGTACAGGATCTTTGAGAACATGGTGATGGATAGGACTGTCCACACAATCACGCGCCGCTGTCTTTAGGTAAAACAACCGGTATAGCACATGGTGGTCTCCAGGATCGCGTCTCCATCCAGGAAATACACACCCTTCACATGGTCAACACTTTGAAGAAGTAGTGTCATGAGTAAATGAATTCTTCAGGTCAGGTTTCTGCAATACAAAACAGGGCCAATAGAGCACTTGGTGAATGGAAGGCAGACACCTGCCGGTAGCCAGTTGGCCGCAGCTAATGCTGCAGACACATGAATCAAACAGCCAATGTACGGAATAGATGTGTTTTAGGATTCAAGATGGCAACGGGGATGAAACCCATCGGGTTTTGCCTTCCCAAACCCATCCCCACGAGAAAATCGTAAACCCGTCCCCATGCCCATCACGGTGAGCGGGGCTAGTTTACCGTCTGTCCCCACTAGTAGAAAACGGGCTTTTAGTCCCGGTTCGTAAGGGGCCTTTAGTCCCGGTTCTTAAACCGGGACTAAGGGGTCGGTACTAAAGCCCTCCTCTTTAGTCCCGGTTTGCTTACGAACCGGGACTAAAGGAGCTCCACGTGGCTGGTTTCTGGAGCTCGACCTTTAGTCCCGGTTCGTAACACCAACCGGGACTAAAGGATTTTTTTTTTGAATTTTTATTTATTTTTTTTTTTATTTTTTTTTCTGATTTTCAAATATCTGAATTATTTGAAACCGGCCCCATCCTCTAACTACCCATCATCACCCATTAATCTCTAATCATCCATCATCACCCAGTTCAAATCGTCTAACTTCCCGGCAGGTCACCCATCCTCTCACTGCTCCAGCCCGAGCACGCTTAACTTCCGAGTTCTATTCCACCTAGTTTCCAAGTCTGCACTTGTTGTTTTCCTGACAATACTCTGCTGTCAATCCTATTAACCCTGAGGAGTTGAAGTTGCGTACGAAGCACTGTTTGAATTAAAAAATATTATTGTAAAATACATTAATTATTTAATAACACTAATATTTCTTGAATAAGTAGTTTGACCACAGTTTGACCAGATTTGACCAAAATTCAAAAAAACTAAAATAATTATTTAGAAACACTAATATTCTTGAATAATTATTTAGTAACAATAATATTTCTTGAATAAGTAGTTTGAGCACAGTTTGACCAAAAATTCAAAAAAACTGAAATTTGAGCATATTTTTTTCCTTTTGGAATTTGAAGATTCTAAAAATGTCGAAATAGGCCAAAGGCCGTTGAAATCGGATGCGGAATTTTTTTCCCTACATTTTGATATATTATATGTTTTTTTTCGACATCGTATGCAAAAGTTATAGCCGTTTTACGTTTTCATTACACTTTTTTGAAATTCAGGACCCCTTTAGTACCTGTTCATGGCTCGAACCGGGACTAAAGGTCAGACCTTTAGTCCCGGTTGGAACCATGGACCGGGACTAAAGCCTCAACCCCTTTAGTCCCGGTTTGTGGCTCCAACCGGGACTAAAGGTCTGACCTTTGGTCCCGGTTCGAGCCACAAACCGGGACTAAAGGCCATCGCACCCTTTAGTCCCGGTTTATGGCTTCAACCGGGACTAAAGGTTCCATTAGAACCGGGACTAATGGTTGCATGTCGCCCTAGCCGCACGAACCGGGACTAATGCTCATATTAATCCCGGTTCGTGAGTGAACCGGGACTAATGCGATTTTCTGGCCGGGACCGTTGCCCTGTTTTCTACTAGTGCCCCTAAACCCATCGGGTTTTGGAGAACCCACGAGAAAATCAAAATATTTAAACAAAAATAGTAACGACAGAGAATAACATTTCAGCAGCAAAACAAGCACATTTCAGTAGCATAACTTGAGCAAATTTCAACAAACAACAATAGTAGATCGTTCAACAGCTATATAGAGTGTATTCCAGCAGCATGATACCACATTTCAGCAACAAAGATGATCATATTTCAGCAACAAAGATGATCAGATTTCAGCCATACATGGTTCAACAAGATGTGCAATTACACAAGTTTTTAAAAATGAATTCTTGGTTGACAAATCACGAGCACAAATGAGACGAAATGGCCCAACACATAAGTTCTGAAAATAGAATTTATAGTTCACAAATCACTTTAAAGTTGTAATAATCATGTCATCTTTCACATCTCCAAGCCTTCCAAAAGACCATCTTCTAATGCCAAAAAACAAAATGTAATTTGGCGGGTATTGCCGGGTTTTGGGTTCGGGGACTACCGAAACGGGTGTAAACCCACGAAACATGTCGGGTTGTATAATGTTCCCAACAACAGCCCGGCGGGGATGAAAAGATGTCCATCCCCGTCCCCTAATAGGGTAAAAACCCACGGGGACGCGGGTTTCGGGGTCCTATCGGCATTTCTGAATTTTTTTAGGGACCGAAAACAGCCACGCAAGGGGAAGGCGGACGTCGCGCAGGCAAGATTTTTACATCCGTTGCCTGTTCAAACTCTCCCTCTCTTTTATAATGGTTATTGCTGAGAAAATAGAGTTCCTTGCCGGCAAAGTTCCTTTGGAACGAGGCATTGACTTTGGCGTCTGGTTGACTTAGAGCAAGTACAATAAGATGACATAAGCAGGCTATAAGGAATAGAATATTATATCTTTGCTTAGTTGGAAGAGAGAGAAGAGGAGAGAGAAGAGAAGCGGGCTCTTGGTGAGTAGCCGGCTGCAACACGAGACCCAAGACATTTTGTGAGGATGTAAGGTGGGCCAACTATTAATAATGTAGTACACATTTAAAACTTACTATTGTACATGCCGACTATAGAATTGGCTCTAGATGACATGTCAACTCCTTATAGCCATGCTTTTAAGATGTCCACATGCCACAACATTAATTGCAGCGCAAGAAACATAAATAAAATGAGCACACCAGTATATATATATTCAGAGTTCTGAATGCCAATCCAATCCAATCCAATCCATCCCAGGCACACCCACGAGAGGGAAGCAACAATGAATACTGAATCGGTATTGACTCCAGCAGCACTGCCATGGAGCTACCTGGCCTGCGGCCTCTTGGGCTTGGCGCTCCTGTGGCCGACCACCCAGCTGCTAGACCGGTTGTGGTGGCGGCCGAGGCGGCTGGAGCGGGCTCTCCGCGCCAAGGGCCTTCGCGGGACGTCGTACCGTTTCCTCCTCGGCGACATGAGCGACTACGGCAGGCAAAACAAGGAGGCATGGTCGAAGCCTCTGCCCCTGCGCTGCCACGACATCGGCGCACACGTCATGCCTTTCCTCTACAGCACCGTCCAGCAGCACGGCAGGCGGTGCATCTCCTGGTTCGGTCCGGTCCCCAAGGTGAGCATCACCGATCCTAACCTGGTCAGGGAGATCATGTCCAACAAGTTTGGGCACATCCACAAGGTCAAGTTCCCCGCGCTGGCCAAGCTCCTCGCCATAGGCGTGGCCACCCACGAGGGCGAGAAATGGGTCAAGCACAGAAGGATACTCAACCCTGCCTTCCATGTCGAGAAGCTCAAGGTACCTATGGTTGCAGCTTTTTTCGATGCGTTTGTGACAAATCTATTGTGTGTGGCTAATTCGCTCGCTCAATTCACAGATCATGTTGCCAGCCTTCTCTTTGTGTTGTGAAGAGCTTGTTAACAAATGGACACGGTCCCTTGGCCCCGACGGCTCGTGTGAGGTGGACGCTTCCTTGGAGCTCCAGAGCCTCACCGGAGATGTCATCTCACGCACCGCATTCGGCAGCAGTTATCTCGAAGGAAGAAGGATTTTTCAACTGCAGTCTGAGCAGGTTGGGCGGTTCATGGCAGCCATTCACAAGATCATGATCCCCGGTTACATGTGAGTTGCCCTTTCTTCTTCCTCTAGAAAGCCATGTATTTATTTACAAATCCAATTTTATCTTACTAGTTAGTTCTACTTCCACCTTAATTACCACCACCGCCCGGGTGTTTTGTGCTTATTAACTCGTATACTGAAAACGCAAGTGCTCTTTAGGTCCTTCCCTACTAAAAATAATCGAAGGATGCGTCAAATTAACAACGAGATAGAGTCCACTCTACGAGGTCTAATTGGGAAAAGGATGCAAGCTATGCAAGAAGGAGAAAGCACATACGATGATTTACTCGGCTTATTGCTCGAGTCAAACAAGACAGACATGGATGAAAATGGCCAATCCATTCCAGGAATGTCCATAGAAGACGTAATAGAGGAGTGCAAGCTGTTCTACTTTGCAGGAATGGAGACAACATCAATATTACTCACATGGACGATGGTCGTACTTAGCATGCACCCAGAGTGGCAGGACCATGCAAGGGAGGAGGTTCTTGGCCTATTTGGAAAACATAAGCTTGACTACGAGGGTCTTAATCGACTCAAAACCGTGAGTACTTATTGAAATTACTTGAGTTGTTGCAAACATAGGGTCAGAGGTACGGTATCTTATAAATATATGTTATGTAGGTGACAATGATTCTTTATGAAGTTCTTCGGTTGTACCCACCGGCTAGTGCATTCACCCGGCAGACATACAAGGAGATTGAGATCGGAGGGGTCACATACCCTCCTGGTGTGATTTTTGAGATGTCCGTGTTGCACATCCACCACGACAAGGACATCTGGGGAGACGATGTGCACCAATTCAGGCCCGATAGGTTCGCGGAGGGGATATCCAAGGCGTCCAAGGAACCTGGAGCATTTTTCCCGTTCGGATGGGGGCCACGGATCTGTATCGGTCAGAATTTTGCACTGCTTGAGGCCAAGATGGCATTGTGCATGATTCTTCAGCGCTTTGAGTTTGAGCTCGCGCCATCGTATACTCATGCGCCACATACCGTAATGATGTTGCGTCCCATGCATGGTGCTCAAATTAAGCTACGGCCGATCTCTTCGTAGTAATATCGCCATATATACATTATTCACTACATATTTATATTTCGAGAATGGTCCACAACATGTACACTATTATCTTGGCCATGTAATAAGGTTTTCATTGCCTTCTGTATTTGGTAATAAAGGTCCAACATGATTTAGGGCCATGATAGCTCATCAGTTTCTACACTTTGACCAAATGTATCTAGTGCTACTCCTAGGAAGCTACTGTACGCTCTTCAAGTGATTTTTTTTTTCATTTTCCGTGGGCTTTGGCCAACCGTACTAGTGCTTGGTCGGGAGCACCTGTCTGCCATGGAATCACCAGACCAGGAAGATCAGGAAGATTCCGACTGTCATCAAAGAAAGAGATACAAAGTTTCGTTTTGTGCACTCATGGAACGATTAGAAAAGGGCACATGTAACACACATCAGCCTAAGAAATCACCACAGACTGTCATTAAACAAATAGATACAAAGTTTCGTTTTGAGCACTCATGGACCAAACAAAGTACCATAAACTAAAAGTCAAAAGTGCTAATACATATGGGTTTAACAATGCAGTAAGTGTCAGATTTGGCTTAGACGGTGTATTATGAATCTAGAATTATAATTTGATCAAAGTTCTCGGTTTGTAATTGAAATTCTGTTTTAGCTAAACAAATCTTTCCGGGATTGAAACAGTATTGCCTGCAAGCAGAAAATAATAATGTTCTACAGTGGCTGACCAAATCTTTGCAGCATGATGTGTATGCCCAAGACTAAGAGCTTTGCCTGATTCTGTTAATTGAAGGTTCTACCGTGTTCTTTATTCTAGGCAAGGATAATGCATTTGCATCTGTTGCATCAAAAATAAAAAAGCAATGCACACACGAAATGAAGTGAATTAATTAGCTCATTTGAGTGTAGGACAGGATAATGCATTTGCATCTGTTGCATCAAAAATAAAAAAGCAATGCACACACGAACTTGGCTGGTCGTCCTCGACTCCTCTTCTCCTGAAGTATCTACACAGCTACAGTACTCCATCACCCATCTGGCTACCGTGGCGCCTTTTGGAGTTTGGACCTTGGTCAAAAAACTGCCAAAATATAGGGTGAATGCTGGATTTGCTGATACCAAAAACACTATCAGCATATAACCTTCAACTATCAGCATATAACCTACATATAGACTTCAAATGTAGAACATCCGCGAGTGCCCCGTCTTGTAGTAGTACAAGGCACAATACAAGCACGAATGGCAGGTAGCCAATTAGCCATGGAAGCTCACACGGATAAGTTAAGGTTTCAAAAGAATGTGTCTTGTATTTGTATTTCGCCACCTCCATGCTGTCAAAGTCGATGGAGAATAGCCACTTCTCCTCTGCCGGAGAGAACACGATAGAGCTCGTGCTGGTTGAGACAATCTTCGTAGACTGACGGAAGTACTCATCCTTATGCCCTGCCAGTCCACGGGTAGCCTCCATTAATTGGATGCTCTTCTGAAGCTCCCAGTCGGGACTATCATACCGCCTTGCCGCAAAGATGCGAAGGTTGTCGCCCTGCAAGCAAGCAAGATGCACCCTGTCGTCGTCGTCGTCGATATCGAGAACCCTCAAAGCCGATCCTCGGATGTGGTCCGGCAATGCGAGGATCTCAAACTCGTCTTTCCACTGGAAATTATAAGTTAGCAAAGAGGAATTGCAAAAAACCACCACATTTGGGGCATCGATTGCGGAAAACCATGTGGTCGCTAATCATTTGCAAAAAACACCGCACATTCAGTAAACTCTTTGCAGTGTGCACTGATCGACCGATTTGCTTCGGTTGAGAGCGTTTCCGACAGGTGGGGTCCGGTTTCCTCCTACGTGGCGTAACGGTCCGCAAACGGCGCCGTCTGGTCGAGACTACCTGGTCGGCTCGCGCCGGACGGCCCGACCGCGCCGTCCCCACTCCACTTCTCCCTCACTCCTCTGCTCTCGCTCCTCACGCTCTCAACCTTGCTCTGCCTCCTCTCGTCTCCGCTCGCAGCCGGCCGCCATGGTGTCTTGGAGCGACGGCTCGAGCAGTGAGGAGTCCGACGTGCAGATCATTTCTTCCTACGACTCCCCTATTAAGGTCAGTTGGTTCCACCGGGACTACATTTAGGGTTTTGATTTGGGCATTTTGGATTTAGGGTTTCAGCTAGATTTGAACCAGTACATTTGTGTTTCCCAGATCCCACCAACAATGGATGACCCGTTTTTCACTGGTGTTGCTGACGATTTGAGGGTGATGTGCGAGCATGGCAAGCCAGGGAAGAAATGTGTTGCATTCCAGGGGATAAGCACTGGGAGGAGGTTCATTGCTTGTGCCGTAGAAGTAAGTTAGCAAATTAGTTGGATAGTGAAACCTCTCCTGTGTAGTACAGTTCATCTGTTCTACGGTTAACTTTTCATGCTCTGTTCATGTTCTAGGGTTTACTGTTCATTACTCATAGTTCATGTTCATGGTTCATTGATACTGATATTTGTTCATAGTAATTGTTGATCGGTTAGGGAACATGCTCACAAAAATAGTTTTTTATGTTTTGTCAGTTGAATTGATCTAACTGAATCTGCACCTTAACTGAATCTGCACCGTAACTGAATGTGAACCTTAACATGTTTGAACTACTTAATTTTGTATTGCAAGGAGCTAATAACTGTGGCTTAGTGCAGTCGGTAGATGAGGAGTGGCCAGTTCATTTGCATAATGCCCTCCACAAACTGTGGCTTATGTATGAGGATAGCATCCAGGCCAATAAGATGGCATCCCTTGAGCATTCATTTACTGTGCACAATCTAGCACAACAGAAAAAAGAGTTGCAGGAGACTTATGAGAAGCTTGTTGAAGATGTGAACAACCTCTTGGATTCCCGGGATGATCTGCCAGAAGAAACTGATATGAATGTTGCTGACAGCAGCATGGAAAAGGATGATGAGATCAAAAAATTGAAGACAGCAGTTGATCAGTTGAAGTGCATTCATGTTGCTCAAGCCAATGTCATTAGGAATTTGAAGTTCAATCATCTGAAAGAGAAGGAAAAGATGAGCTCTGATAAGAGGACTTTGGAGTTTTGCTTTGCTGACTTGAAGAAAGAGAAGGAGAAGCTGGATTGTTACATTGCTGAGTTGACTAAAGAGAAGGAGAAGTTGAGCACTGAGAAGAGTACTTTGTAGTGTGTTGTTGCTGACCTGAAGAAAGCTGGTGAAAGTAACAAGAGGAAGCTGAAGGAAATCAAGGGTATTTGTGGTGAAGAATAAATTATGATGTCATATGACCATGTGGGTCATTGTCTTTAGTTACTAGCTTTGAACTATGGCTGGCAATGTGTTAAGTTTGAATGTGTTGAACTAAGTTACTTTTGAAGCATTGAACTATGGCTTGTAATGTGTGCTAAATTTGAATGTGTTGAACTAAGCTGTGAAGTATGGCATGGCATGTAATGAAGATGTTTGTAGTGTTATTTTTATGTTGGTTTGTGTTGAAATGTCTGTTTGTAGTTTGGATCGTTCGCTTAGTGGTTGGTCGACGCCGAGCCACCCTAAGTGACAAGTTTGCTTCACTTAGTGGTTGGTCGACGCCGAGCCACCCTAAGTGAAAAATATGCTTCACTTAGTGGTTGGTCAACGCCGAGCCACCCTAAGTGACAAATTTGCTTCACTTAATGGTTGGTCGACGCCGAGCCACCCTAAGTGACAAATATGCTTCACTTAGTGGTTGGTCGACGCCGAGCCACCCTAAGTGACAAATTTGCTTCACTTAGTGGTTGGTCGACGCCGAGCCACCCTAAGTGACAAATTTGCTTCACTTAATGGTTGGTCGACGCCGAGCCACCCTAAGTGACAAATATGCTTCACTTAGTGGTTGGTTGACGTCGAGCCACCCTAAGTGACAAATTTGCTTCACTTAGTGGTTGGTTGACGCCGAGCCACCCTAAGTGACAAATTTGCTTCACTTAGTGGTTGGTCGACGCCGAGCCACCCTAAGTGACAAATTTGCTTCACTTAATGGTTGGTCGACGCCGAGCCACCCTAAGTGACAAATATGCTTCACTTAGTGGTTGGTCGACGCCGAGCCACCCTAAGTGACAAATATGCTTCACTTAGTGGTTGGTCGACGCCGAGCCACCCTAAGTGACAAATTTGCTTCACTTAATGGTTGGTCGACGCCGAGCCACCCTAAGTGACAAATATGCTTCACTTAGTGGTTGGTTGACGTCGAGCCACCCTAAGTGACAAATTTGCTTCACTTAGTGGTTGGTTGACGCCGAGCCACCCTAAGTGACAAATTTGCTTCACTTAGTGGTTGGTCGACGCCGAGCCATCCTAAGTGACAACATCATCATCATCATAACTATAAAATCCTAAACAACATCATAGACAACATAATCATTACCATAGTCTACTTGACATTATCATGCATAAAAGTCTTGACATCCTTACATAGTGCCATCACAAACTAGCCAAAATAGGCTAAATTACTTCTTCTTGCTGCCCTGAGAACAATTGAACCACTCAGACATCTTGTAAGTAGGTTTTCTCAGCCTTCCAGTACCTGAAGCTCTAGGTGGTATGAAGGTTTTCTTTGCAGCAGTAGAAGAACTTGGCCTAGAAGCACCAGCAGTAGATGAACCTGGCCTAGAAGCACGAGCAGTATATGAACCTGTCCTAAAAGCAACAATAGTAGATGCAGTTGCTCTCCTAGTAGTAGGAGGAGTTGAAGGAGTTGGCTTAGATACTGGTGGAGCTGTAGTTCTTGCCCTGGGAACTGCTGGAGCTAAAGGAGCTGGCCTAGGTGCTGGTGGAGCTGTTGTTCTGGCCCTGGGTACTGATGGAGCTGAAGGAACTGCCCATGGGGCTGATGAAGCTGCATCAACTCTTCTGTTTTCCTGCAGTGTAAACTTACAAAGATTAGAACATAGTATAGGGAATATAATCATAAACTGAATTTTTTCAAGTATGGACAATTAACCTGATGTTGGTTCCTTCTCATTGCAAGGGTTGGCTTAAGATTTTTTTTTTGCAGCTAGTGTACCTATGCCCACTCAAATTGCAATTACTACAAGTGATTGATGCCATCCTGGAAGTATCCTTGGGAGCTGGCTTCTCAAACTGATTCTTTCTCCTCTTTGTCTGCTTCTTTCCTGGCTTGTCTCTGAAAACAGGTGGCTCTATGTCAAGGGTCCCAGTCCTTGGCCATAGATCAGGCCCAGGCACAGGGTAGACAATTGGACTGTAGGCTTGTTGATACATTGGTTTCTTGAAGAAATCATTAACAAAATCTTTTGGATGTAGTTTAGCCTTGTTAATTGCTGAAACACCATGATTGCAAGGAACCCCAGTCATGTCCCATTTTCTACACCCACATGTGTAATCTTTCAGATTTACTGCATATGTGCTTTCTCCACTTGCAACCTGGTATAGATCAGGTCCAGCCTTGATTGACTGACAGAATCTAGAATGATCTTTAGCTTGTTCTAGCTTTTCAGCATATGTTGGGCATATCTGCCACTTAGCTGTCTCTGTCTTGGTCCTATTGGCATTGAACTTAACTAACAATTTTTTTCTGATCCCATCAACCATGGTTTTAATTGGTTTTCCTCTCACATCAAGTATCATCTTGTTAAATACTTCACTTATGTTGTTCACAACCAAGTCAGTTTTACAATTTGTGTCCATGGCATGTCTAGCCCAGGTATGCTTTGGTATCTTACTAAGCCATTTCCAAGCTGCTAGGCACTCATTTTTCATACCATCCATTGCTTGATCATATCCATGCTCAGTATATGAATAACTAGCCTGATCCATGTATTTCTTTAACTCTTCACCTCTAAAGCCAGCTGTTTGGAAGTTCTGATAAATATGTCTAAGGCAGAATCTTTGAGGGCAATTTGGGAATACATTGGTTATTGCTTTAAGCAGACCCTGTGAAAGTAAACTAATGTTTGAGGGCAATTTGCACTATTTGTAAGTACTAAGCATGTTCTAATTTGCACTATTTGCAAGTACTATGGTGTATGAGTTACCTTTTGTCTATCAGTTATGATAGTGTAGTAGCCATGCTTCCCTGTCTCACCACCAAGAGCATACTTCAGTTGTGTTAGAAATCATGACCAGCTGGCAGTGTCCTCCTTGTCAACAAAGTCAAATGCAAACTCTGGTTCACTTGGACCCTTAAGCTTCAAACACGAACTCTCCTGGGTGTTCATGACCTGGACAGGCTGTGGTTGGGGCTTAAGTGGACTGGGGAAAAGAACTCCTGAAGTATCTACCTCATAGACAACTGGTACACCTAATTCAGACAAGGGGACCTGCTCTTCATAAACATGGCCAATGTTCAGGTCAGCTGGTGTGGTTGCATCACTTCTCATAACTGTTATGTTAACCACATTATTTCCTTTACTACATATGTCATCCAACATTTCTTCAACCTTGTCATCATCAGTTAATTCTTCCATTCCTGACACCCCAACTCTTGGATCTCTGACATAATACATGAAGGAAATATGCCCTAGAGGCAATAATAAAGATGTTATTTGTATTTCCTTATATCATGATAAATGTCTTTTATTCATGCTAGAATTGTATTAACCGGAAACTTAGTACATGTGTGGATACATAGACAAAAACAGTATGTCCCTAGTATGCCTCTACTAGACTAGCTCATTGATCAAAGATGGTTATGTTTCCTAGCCATAGACATGAGTTGTCATTTGATCAACGGGATCACATCATTAGGAGAATGATGTGATGGACAAGACCCATCCGTTAGCATAGCACTATGATCGTTTAGTTTAACTGCTATTGCTTTCTTCATGACTTATACATGTTCCTATGACTATGAGATTATGCAACTCCCGAATACCGTAGGAACACCTTGTGTGCTATCAAACGTCACAACGTAACTGGGTGATCATAAAGATGCTCTACAGGTGTCTCCGAAAGTATTCGTGGTGTTGGCATAGATCAAGATTGGGATTTGTCACTCCGAGTGTCGGAGAGGTATCTCTGGGCCCTCTCGGTAACACACATCATAATAAGCCTTGCAAGCAAAAGACTAATGAGTTAGTCACGAGATGATGTGTTACGGAACGAGTAAAGAGACTTGCCGGCAACGAGATTGAACTAGGTATAAAGATACTGACGATCGAATCTCGGGCAAGTAACATACCGTTTGACAAAAGGAACAACGTATGTTGTTATGCGGTTCTGACCGATAAAAGATCTTCGTAGAATATGTAGGAGCCAATATGAACATCCAGGTTCCGCTATTGGTTATTGACCAGAGATGAGTCTCGGTCATGTCTACATAGTTCTCGAACCCGTAGGGTCCGCACGCTTAACGTTTGATGACGATCGGTATTATGAGTTTTTGAGTATTGATGTACCGAAGGTAGTTCGGAGTCCCGGATGAGATCACGGACATGACGAGGAGTCTCGGAATGTCCGAGACATAAAGATTGATATATTGGACGGCTATATTCGGACACCGGAAGTATACCGGAAAAGTTTCGGATTTATCGGGAATGCCGGAGGGGGTTACCGGAACCCCCTACGAGAGGGGATGGTCCATAGTGGGCCTAAAGGGTGAGAGAGAGGCAGCTCATAGGGCTGGCCGGCGCCCCCACCTAGGAATCCTAGTTGGACTAGGATTGGGGGGCGCCACCTCTCCTATTCCTTTCCCCCTTCTTCCTTTCGGTGAATCCTACTAGGAATAGGATTGCAATCCTATTCCTAGTAGGAGTCCCCTCCCTAGCCGCACCATAGAGGTTGGCCGGCCCCTCCTCCCTTGCTCCTTTATATACGGGGGCAGGGGGGCACCCAAAGACACACAAGTTGAATTGTTTTGCCGTGTGCGGTGCCCCCCTCCACAGAATCACACCTCGGTCGTACCGTCGCGGAGCTTAGGCGAAGCCCTGCGCCGGTGAACACATCATATCCGTCACCACGCCGTCGTGCTGACGAAACTCTCCCGTGAAGCTCAACTGGATCAAGAGCTCGTGGGACGTCATCAAGCTGAACGTGTGCTGAACGCGGAGGTGCCGTACGTTCGGTGCTTGATCGGTTGGATCGCGAAGAAGTTCGACAATATCAACCGCGTCACTTGACGCTTCCGCTCCCGGTCTACGAGGGTACGTAGATACACTCTCCCCTCTCGTTGCTATGCATCTGGTAGATAGATCTTGCGTGATCGTAGGAAAATTTTAAAATACTACGTTCCCCAACAGTGGCATCATGAGCCAGGTCTATGCGTAGATGATATGCACGAGTAGAACACAATGAGATTGTGGACGATACTAGTCATACTGCTTACCAGCATGTCATACTTTGCTTCGGCGGTATTGTGAGATGAAGCGGCCCGGACCGACATTACGCGTACGCTTACGCGAGACTGGTTTCACCGTTACGAGCACTCGTTGATTAAAGGTGACTGGCGGGTGTCTGTCTCTCTCACTTTAGCTGAATCAAGTGTGGCTACGCCCGGTCCTTGTGAAGGTTAAAACAGCACATACTTGACGAAACATCGTTGTGGTTTTGTATGCGTAGGTAAGAACGGTTCTTGCTAAGCCCGTAGCAGCCACGTAAAACTTGCAACAAACAAAGTAGAGGACGTCTAACTTGTTTTTGCAGGGCATGTTATGATGTGATATGGTCAAGACATGATGAGTTATACGATTTTGTATGAGATGATCATGTTTTGTAAAGTTATCGGCAACTGGCAGGAGCCATATGGTTGTCGCTTTATTGTATGAAATGCAATCGCCATGTAATTGCTTTACTTTATCACTAAGCGGTAGCGATAGTCATGGAAGCAATAGTTGGCGAGACGACAACGATGCTACGATAAAGATCAAGGTGTCAAGCCGGTGACGAAGGTGATCATGACGGTGCTTTGAAGATGGAGATCAAAAGCACAAGATGATGATGGCCATATCATGTCACATATTTTGATTGCATGTGATGTTTATCTTATTATGCTTCTTATTTTGCTTAGAACGACGGTAGCATTATAAGATGATCCCTTACTAAATTTCAAGGTATAAGTGTTCTCCCTGAGTATGCACCGTTGCGAAAGTTCGTCGTGCCGAGACACCACGTGATGATCGGGTGTGATAAGCTCTACGTTCAAATATAACGGGTGTAAGCCAGTTTTGCACACGCAGAATACTCGGGTTAAACTTGACGAGCCTAGCATATACAGATATGGCCTCGGAACACTGGAGACCGAAAGGTCGAGCGTGAATCATATAGTAGATATGATCAACATAAGATGTTCACCATTGAAAACTACTCCATCTCACGTGATGATCGGACATGGTTTAGTTGATTTGGATCACGTGATCATTTAGATGACCAGAGGGATGTCTATCTAAGTGGGAGTTCTTTATATTAATATGATTAAATTGAACTTTAATTTATCATGAACTTAGTCCTGATAGTTTTGCATATCTATGTCGTTGTAGATCAATGGCCCGTGCTACCGTTCCTTTGAATTTTAATGCATTCCTAGAGAAAGCTAAGTTGAAAGATGATGGTAGCAATTACACGGACTGGGTCCGTAACCTGAGGATTATCCTCATTGCTGCACAGAAGAATTATGTCCTTGAAGCACTGCTAGGTGACAAGCCCCCTTCCGCTGATGCAGACGCTTTGAACGTCTGGCAGTCGCGGTCTGATGACTACACGATAGTTCAGTGTGCCATGCTTTACGGCTTAGAACCGGGACTTCAACGACGTTTTGAACGTCATGGAGCATATGAGATGTTCCAAGAGTTGAAGTTAATATTTCAAGCAAATGCCCGGATTGAGAAATATAAGATTTCCAATAAGTTCTACAGCTGCAAGATGGAGGAGAATAGTTCTATCAGTGAACACTTGCTCACAATGTATGGGCACTACACTCATATGACTCAACTTGGTTGCCAAGTTGATGAGAATAGTGTTATTGATAGAATTCTTCAATCACTACCACCAAGCTATAATGGCTTCGTGATGAACTATAATATGCAAGGGATACAAAAGACAATTCCCGAGCTCTTCGCTATGCTCACAGCTGCGGAGGTAGAAATCAAAAAGGAGCATCAAAAGTTGATGGTTAACAATACCACTAGTTTCAAGAAAAAGGGCAAGGAAGGGATTTTCAAGGAGAATAGCAAGATTGTTGCTGTTCTCGCAGAAAGCCTCAATTATGGAACCAAGCCTGAAACTAAGTGCTTCTACTGCGAGGGGACTGGACACTGGAAGCGGAACTGCCCCAAGTATTTGGCGGATAAGAAGGATGGCAAGATGAACAAAGGTATATGTGATATACATGTTATTGATGTGTACCTTACTAAAGCTCGTAGTAGTACCTGGGTATTTGATACCGGTTCGGTTGCTAATATTTGTAACTCGAAACAGGGACTACGGATTAAACGAAGATTAGCTAAGGACGAGGTGACGATGCGCGTGGGAAACGGTTCCAAAGTCGATGTGATCGCCGTCGGCACGCTACCTCTACATCTACCTTTGGGATTAGTTTTAGACCTAAATAATTGTTATTTGGTGCCAGCGTTGAGCATGAACATTATATCTGGATCTTGTTTATTGCGAGACGGTTATTCATTTAAATCAGAGAATAATGGTTGTTCCATTTTGATGAATAATATCTTTTATGGTCATGCACCCTTAAAGAGTGGTCTGTTCTTACTGGATCTCGATTGTAGTGATACACATATTCATAATATTGAAACCAAAAGATGCAAGGTTAATAATGATAGTGCAACTTATTTGTGGCACTGCCGTTTGGGTCATATTGGTGTAAAACGCATGAAGAAACTCCATAAAGATGGACTTTTGGAATCACTTGATTATGAATCACTTGGTGCTTGCGAACCATGCCTCATGGGCAAGATGACTAAAACTCCGTTCTCCGGAACTATGGAGCGAGCAACAGATTTGTTGGAAATCATACATACTGATGTATGTGGACCAATGAGTGTTGACGCTCGCGGCGGGTATCGTTATTTTCTGACCTTCACTGATAATTTGAGCAAATATGGGTATATCTACTTAATGAAACACAAGTCTGAAACATTTGAAAAGTTCAAAGAATTTCAGAGTGAAGTAGAGAATCATCGTAACAAGAAAATAAAGTTCCTACGATCTGATCGTGGAGGAGAATATTTGAGTTACGAGTTTGGTCTTCATTTGAAACAATGTGGAATAGTTTCACAACTCACGCCACCTGGAACACCACAACGTAATGGTGTGTCCGAACGTCGTAACCGTACTTTATTAGATATGGTGCGATCTATGATGTCTCTTACCGATTTACCACTATCGTTTTGGGGTTATGCTTTAGAGACAGCTGCATTCACGTTAAATAGGGCACCATCTAAATCCGTTGATACGACGCCTTATGAACTATGGTTTGGCAAGAAACCAAAGTTGTCGTTTCTTAAAATTTGGGGCTGCGATGCTTATGTGAAAACACTTCAACCTGATAAGCTCGATCCCAAGTCGGAAAAATGTGTCTTCATAGGATACCCAAAAGAGACTGTTGGGTACACCTTCTACCACAGATCCGAAGGCAAAATATTCGTTGCTAAGAACGGATCCTTTCTAGAAAAAGAGTTTCTCTCGAAAGAAGTGAGTGGGAGGAAAGTAGAACTTGATGAGGTAATTGTACCTTCTCCCATATTGGAAAGTAGTACATCACAGGAAATTGTTCCAGTGATTCCTACACCAATTAGTGAGGAAGTTGATGATAATGATCATGAAACTTCGGATCAAGTTTCTACTGAACGTCGTAGATCAACCAGAGTACGTTCCACACCAGAGTGGTACGGCAACCCAGTTCTGGAAATCATGTTACTAAACCGTGATGAACCTACGAACTACGAGGAAGCGATGATGAGCCCAGATTCCGCAAAATGGCTTGAAGCCATGAAATCTGAGATGGGATCCATGTATGAGAACAAAGTATGGACTTTGGTTGACTTGCCCGATGATCGGCAGGCCATCGAAAATAAATGGATCTTCAAGAGGAAGACCGACGCAGACGGTAATATTACTGTTTACAACGCTCGACTTGTTGCGAAAGGTTTTCGACAAGTTCAAGGAGTTGACTACGATGAGACTTTCTCACCTGTAGCGATGCTTAAGTCTGTCCGAATCATGTTAGCAATTGCCGCATTTTATGATTATGAAATCTGGCAAATGGATGTCAAAACTGCATTCCTAAATGGATATCTCAAAGAAGAGTTGTATATGATGCAACCAGAAGGTCTTGTCGATCCAAAAGGTGCTAACAAAGTATGCAAACTCCAGCGATCCATCTATGGACTGGTGCAAGCATCTCGGAGTTGGAATATACGCTTTGATGAGGTGATCAAAGCATATGGTTTTATACAGACTTTTGGAGAAGCCTGTATTTACAAGAAAGTGAGTGGGAGCTCTGTAGCATTTCTAATATTATATGTAGATGACATATTGTTAATTGGAAATGACATTGAATTTCTGAATAGCATAAAAGGATACTTGAATAAAAGTTTTTCAATGAAAGACCTCGGAGAAGCTGCTTACATATTAGGCATCAAGATCTATAGAGATAGATCAAGACGCTTAATTGGACTTTCACAAAACACATATCTTGATAAGATTTTGAAAAGGTTCAAAATGGATCATTCAAAGAAAGGATTCTTGCCTGTTTTACAAGGTATGAAGTTGAGTAAGACTCAATGCCCGACCACTGCAGAAGATAGAGAGAAAATGAAAGTCATTCCCTATGCCTCAGCCATAGGATCTATCATGTATGCAATGTTGTGTACCAGACCTGATGTGTGCCTTGCTATAAGTCTAGCAGGGAGGTACCAAAGTAATCCAGGAGTGGATCACTGGACAGCGGTCAAAAACATCCTAAAGTATCTGAAAAGAACAAAGGATATGTTTCTCGTATATGGAGGTGACAAAGAGCTCGTCGTAAACGGTTACGTCGATTCTAGCTTTGACACTGATCCGGATGACTCTAAGTCACAAACCGAATATGTATTTTTATTGAACGATGGAGCTGTCAGCTGGTGCAGTTCCAAGTAGAGCGTCGTGGCGGGATCTACGTGTGAAGCGGAATACATAGCTGCTTCGGAAGCAGCAAATGAAGGAGTCTGGATGAAGGAGTTCATATCCGATCTAGGTGTAGTACCTAGTGCACCGGGTCCAATGAAAATCTTTTGTGACAACACTGGAGCCATAGCCTTGGCGAAGGAATCCAGGTTTCACAAGAGAACAAAGCACATCAAAAGACGCTTCAATTCCATCCGCGATCTAGTCAAGGAGGGAGACATAGAGATTTGCAAAATACATACGGATCTGAATGTTGCAGACCCGTTGACTAAGCCTCTTCCACGGGCAAAACATGATCAGCACCAAGACTCCATGGGTGTGAGGATCATCACTTTGTAATCTAGATTATTGACTCTAGTTCAAGTGGGAGACTGAAGGAAATATGCCCTAGAGGCAATAATAAAGATGTTATTTGTATTTCCTTATATCATGATAAATGTCTTTTATTCATGCTAGAATTGTATTAACCGGAAACTTAGTACATGTGTGGATACATAGACAAAAACAGTATGTCCCTAGTATGCCTCTACTAGACTAGCTCATTGATCAAAGATGGTTATGTTTCCTAGCCATAGACATGAGTTGTCATTTGATCAACGGGATCACATCATTAGGAGAATGATGTGATGGACAAGACCCATCCGTTAGCATAGCACTATGATCGTTTAGTTTTTCTGCTATTGCTTTCTTCATGACTTATACATGTTCCTATGACTATGAGATTATGCAACTCCCGAATACCGTAGGAACACCTTGTGTGCTATCAAACGTCACAACGTAACTGGGTGATCATAAAGATGCTCTACAGATGTCTCCGAAAGTATTCGTGGTGTTGGCATAGATCAAGATTAGGATTTGTCACTCCGAGTGTCGGAGAGGTATCTCTGGGCCCTCTCGGTAACACACATCACAATAAGCCTTGCAAGCAAAAGACTAATGAGTTAGTCACGAGATGATGTGTTACGGAACGAGTAAAGAGACTTGCCGGTAAACGAGATTGAACTAGGTATAAAGATACCGACGATCGAATCTCGGGCAAGTAACATACCGTTTGACAAAAGGAACAACGTATGTTGTTATGCGGTTCTGACCGATAAAAGATCTTCGTAGAATATGTAGGAGCCAATATGAACATCCAGGTTCCGCTATTGGTTATTGACCAGAGATGAGTCTCGGTCATGTCTACATAGTTCTCGAACCCGTAGGGTCCGCACGCTTAACGTTTGATGACGATCGGTATTATCAGTTTTTGAGTATTGATGTACCGAAGGTAGTTCGGAGTCCCGGATGAGATCACGGACATGACGAGGAGTCTCGGAATGTCCGAGACATAAAGATTGATATATTGGACGGCTATATTCGGACACCGGAAGTATACCGGAAAAGTTTCGGATTTATCGGGAATGCCGGAGGGGGTTACCGGAACCCCCTACGAGAGGGGATGATCCATAGTGGGCCTAAAGGGTGAGAGAGAGGCAGCCCATAGGGCTGGCCGGCGCCCCCACCTAGGAATCCTAGTTGGACTAGGATTGGGGGGGCGCCACCTCTCCTATTCCTTTCCCCCTTCTTCCTTTCGGTGAATCCTACTAGGAATAGGATTGCAATCCTATTCCTAGTAGGAGTCCCCTCCCTAGCCGCACCATAGAGGTTGGCCGGCCCCTCCTCCCTTGCTCCTTTATATACGGGGGCAGGGGGCACCCAAAGACACACAAGTTGAATTGTTTTGCCGTGTGCGGTGCCCCCCTCCACAGAATCACACCTCGGTCGTACCGTCGCGGAGCTTAGGCGAAGCCCTGCGCCGGTGAACACATCATATCCGTCACCACGCCGTCGTGCTGACGAAACTCTCCCGTGAAGCTCAACTGGATCAAGAGCTCGTGGGACGTCATCAAGCTGAACGTGTGCTGAACGCGGAGGTGCCGTACGTTCGGTGCTTGATCGGTTGGATCGCGAAGAAGTTCGACAATATCAACCGCGTCACTTGACGCTTCCGCTCCCGGTCTACGAGGGTACGTAGATACACTCTCCCCTCTCGTTGCTATGCATCTGGTAGATAGATCTTGCGTGATCGTAGGAAAATTTTAAAGTACTACGTTCCCCAACAATACATATAATCTCTTGAACTAAAGCCTTCCAACTCTATTAGTGCAATAAGATTCCAGTATGTTATGTCTGATAAGCAAATGGTTCTTTCCAAATTATCTCTATCAAAGAAATGGAACCTCACTTCCCATTCTTCATCATCCAACCTAGTTCATTTAAGATAGTTGTTAACATTCAGATAAATCTAGTGTTGAACAGTACAGTTAAAATTCAGTCAAACCTAGTGTTAAACAATTCAGTTAAAATGCAGCTAAATCTCATTTATAAATTACTACTGGACCATTATGTTCAAAACTACTGTGCAATTGCAGTTAAAACTATTGAGCAATTATGTTAAACTAGTGTTATAGTCCAATTATGTTAAAAACAACTTAATTAGCATGACTGAATAATTACTGTGCAAGTAAAAAACTAATGCTACTGCTAATTTGCACTCCAAACCATTAGTGTGACCCAATAATCCTAACCAAATACCTACTGTGGAACAGTTACACCATAACACTAGAACCTCAAAAATTATAGATAAAATTCAGTTAGCATGACTGAATAATTAAGAGCTAACTAATTTACTGTTCACCACCATTACTGTAACCCATTAATACTAACCAAATACCTACAACATAATCCCCAACCATGTACTTGTACTAGAACCCTAACCCTAGAATCGAGATCGGGGAAACAGGGAAACAGTGAGGAGGGTGAGAGGATGGATGGCTTACACCACACCGCCGAAGGAGGATGCAAAGTGTTGGCTGCCCGTCGGATTTGCCTTCACCGCCTTGGCAAATGCCCTAGCCGCGGCGTACTGCGGGTCCGGGGATTGGAGAGGAGGCACAGCCTGAGAAGGATTCGAGCTCCCGTAGAGCTCGAGTGGATCTCCATCACCACCAGCATCGCCAACGGAAGCGCCGCCGCCGCCGCCGCCAGGTTTCGCCTTCGCCATTGAAGACCAAGGGAGATCAGAGGAGCGAGAGCAGAGGAGTGAGGGAGAAGTGGCGTGGGGACGGCACGGTCGGCCCGTCCGACACAAGCCGACCAGGTAGTCTTGACCAGACGTCGCCGTTTGCGGTCCGTTACGCCACATAGGGGGAAACCGGGCCCCACCTGTCGAAAACGCACTCAACAGAAGCAAATCGGTCGATCAGTGCACACTGCAAAGAGTTTACTGAATGTGCGGTGTTTTTTGCAAATGATTAGCGACCACGTGGTTTTCCGCAATCGATGCCCCAAATGTGGTGTTCTTTTGCAATTCACTCCATCTTGCATGGTCCAAAATATAGAAATTTGGGCACGACCAAGGAAATCCAGGGATTCCGTGGCATGGAAGCAGAATTCAGGACTGGCCCTCTCTGGGTACTTGACGATGAACCAGCTGGCACGCTTCCCCCTCCATCCCTCTTCGAACACATAAATCACTCTGAAACTCGACATTGCATCGATGGCGTGGCCCCACCACGAGGTATCTCCTCTGTCATTGAAACCATGGAGGAATACACCAATGCATCGGTGGTATTTCTTCTCCTCCATGCGTGGGATTAGTTGGTAACGCCGTGTGATGGGCTCGCAGACTACGAGGTCAGGCAAGGTATGGCGTCTCCACCCAGTCTTCTTCTTGGCAAGGAGGAGGAGGGTGTGATGGCTATCAACGATCTCCCATGACCTGCTTCCGCCTGCAGGGAGGAAGTCTAGGGAGAAATGACGGCTATTGACGGCCAGCGCTGACGAGGAAGGAACAAAGCTGAGGCGGCGGCCGTCAACAGGTGATGTGCGGTTATGATAATGGCCTGCAACAAGAGATGAGGAATGGGGATGGAACCAATTTCAGAGAGGAAGTTTGCGTCAACGATGACAGAGCGCCATCGCTTGCAGGTGGCCGCAGCTCGGACGAGCCAGTGGGGCGAGTTGAGGTACAAGAGGATGAGCTTGAGGAGCTTGTCGGGGATGTCGTGCAGCCCCGCCGGTGACTCTCCGCGCGCCAGCGCCAGCGCCATGCGGCTTACTCTGTTGGCCATGGGATGGGAGCTGGTCGATCAAGAGCTTTGGCTCCTTGTTTATATTTATATATGGCTTTGATTAGTATACTAAGTAACACGAGCTCTGTCACAATGGCTGGCTTTGGCGTGTCGTGCTCTCCAATTAGGTTTGAATCCCTCCAAGTATATATATTTTTTATCTTAAAAAAAGTAGGTTTGAATCCCTCCAAGTAGTGGTTGTGGTTGGATTAGCATATTTTGCTCTTCAACGGGTTCCTTACCCAAATGTTAATTGTATTTTGGGTATACGCGTGACTCTGTGCAGTTTCAGCAAGACTTGAAACAAACAAAGCCATGCGACTATGTATCAGGAATAATCACCAGGTACAGTTATTTTCTTCGTCTTCAGTATCAGTACCCCGCCATCTATTTTCACATTTTTTCAGTTCAACTGTCCTTTGCAATGTGCCAATATTTATCCTCAGCTTCATTCTTGTGAGCTCTACCAGGCTGAGAAGTGGTCGAGCTGCAACAGCATGTCCAAATTCATGTAAATTCATGAAAAAGCAGTAGATAAGGTTGTCGATGCGATGATGATTGCGGTGTCCATTATCGACACACTGAAGCTGGAAGCCTAGAACAAGTAAATTCATGCTGAATGGCTGATCTGAAAAAGAGAAGTTGAAAAAAAAACATGAATTGCATCCCAATAGCATCTGTAATTTCAACGAAACAATGTGAGTGTGACTATCCAAAACCGTAGAGAAAAGATTTGTTAAGTTGTTAAGTACCCGCCATAGGTAATGGGTTCGTTGAAAAACAAACCAATTTAGTAACCTTTCTTAAATTTAATCAGTACTGCAGATGTAACGACGATTAAACTAGAATTGCAGTAAAACCTTTCCGAGGAAAAGAAAGCGTCAAAAAATGAAAGGCCAGGAACCAACTCTGTTTTGGGAAGTGACAGAAAAGGGTTTCCCCATGCTTCGCTGCATCATGTGGATTTCTGGAAGCACAAATTTCAACTCTGTACAAACTCTAGTAGTCTTAAAGATAGGCGTCGGATATTTATTTAGGGAACCGCGTGGAAATTAAGAATCTCGGTGCTCTAAAGGAGGATCCGAGATTTCCGCACCAAGGTCCCTGGTCAGTAACAGAGTAATATAAACTATGGCCACAATCCTGAATATATATGTGGCATAATCAGCTATCATTGTACAGTGTGAGGATTAAATTCCGACTGGTCCATTGCAGGGATGGATATTGGGGTAACTTGGAATTAGCGCACGCACTAGAATGAAGATGATACCAGGAACAGCTATATATATATATTTCCATGATGACATTTGAGCTTAGCAGAGACAGACCAACTCCTGCAGAGAAGCACGCCCTGATGCAACCTGCAAAAGAGGAGCAGTGATTGAGTTTCAAGAGGCTGGCTGGCTCATGGTACTACGAAATCAGGGCGGGTAGTACCATGAGCAGTGATTGATTGGAAACATGCGATTGGGCACCTCGCATGTTTCCAATCGAAATCGAAATCGCCACGGAGCTGGGTGGAGTATTCGGTTTTCCGCTCGCCGCCTCGCCGCCGGCGGAGGACGACTGCTCTTTTTCTCTTTTTTTTTTTGAGACAACCTCACGAAGCTTTATTATTATGTCGTCACAATGTTTACAGGGACGAAAGAGAGATCCCCTGGTTGGCCCAGCCACACATGGCGGCCCAACCCTAGAGATAAAGCATGCTTCGCTAGGTTGTGAGCTTCAAAATTTGAGCTCCTAAACTCATGATCAAACTTACAAAAATCAAAAGATAAAGAGTGTTGTAGAATCTCTTGCACAATTGCTCCATGTGGTGATGAGTTATCCTTCTTCAAATCCTCCACCACGGCCTTGCAGTCTGACGCAACATGAACTCGCCTCTGATATAGATCTTCCGCTAGTGCTAAACCTTCCCGGATTGCAATGGCTTCAAGAATCTGTGGGTCAATAATATGTCTTACCAATAGTGCTGAAGCTCCCAGGAATGTGCCATCTGAACTTCTACAAATAGCTCCAACCGCCCCGCATCTAGCCTGCCTCGGAGCAGCCGCATCCACATTGATTTTGACACAAGTAGCGGCTGGAGACTGCCACTGTGATGGCCTGTTTACCTTCTGAGCTCTGGGCTTAGCCTCCTTCGTGTTGATCAACTTTATGTCTTGAAGGTAGCTCGTTATAAACCCGTAGATGGCATGAGGCGTTTGGAAGATGTCTTCATAGATCGCTTTCCTACGAGCCCTCCAGATAGCCCACAGGATTGTAATCGTATGTGCAAACTCCTCCCGGCTCATTGTTTCATTCAACGCAAACAACCAGTCTTTTGGGTGATCTTCTAGGCGATCCACTAGATGATGAACCAGATCCTCCGGTGCTAAGGACCAAACACTGCTCGACATCGGGCAAGTGAGAAGAGCATGCCTCCATGAATCCGTTGCCCCACACAGGTGGCATTTGTCCTCAGTCGCCATATTTCGGTGTTTTAGCACGTCCGTTGTAGGCATAGATCGTCTCGCCAGCCTCCACACAAACATTCGGAGTTTTGATGGAACTTGGAGGTGCCAGATATTGGTCCACTTGGCCGCCTCGTCATGCACAGATGACGAGCCTCCGTCTTCGTTCAGCCAGTCCTCGCGCTCTAGTTTCACGCGCAGAATCATGCGATAAGTTGATCGGACGCTGAACTCTCCTCTCGATTCCTCATGCCATGCCCAAAAGTCATCTACCTGGCGAGTACAAAGGGTAATTCTGAGAATAACGTCTGCATCAAAGCTGGTGAAGGTTTCTCGGATCAACTCTTCTTTCCATGTAGCCGTGGTTTGATCAATGAGTTCAGCAACCATACTAGGAGGGTCTTGAGAAAGAGCTGCTATCGGACGCTTAAGACCATCTCTTGGTAACCAGCTGTGCCTCCAAATATCTGTAGTTGTGCCATCCCCAATTCTTCTTATGATACCTTGTGCCATGATATCCCGCCCATCCAGAATCGCCCGCCAAATCTGCGAAGGGTGTGACCCAAGCTCAGCGTCTAGGATCGAGCTCCCTGGGTAGTAGACGGCCTGCAAAATGCGTGAGCTAAGAGAAGAAGTCCCCGTGAGCAGCCTCCAGGCTTGCCGGGCCAGCAAAGACAAGTTGAAGAGCTCCAAATCCCGAAACCCTAGCCCGCCGAGGTGTTTTGGTTTGGTCATGATATCCCATGCAACCCAGCTGGGCTTGCGTTTCCCATGCTTGCTCCCCCACCAAAACTGTCTAATTATAGACATGATACTCTCACAAAGGCCTCTTGGCAGATGAAAGCATGACATCGAGAATACTGGAATTGCCTGAGCCACCGATTTGATAAGAACTTCCTTTCCTGCCGAGGACAGCAGCTTCTCTATCCACCCTTTGATCTTCTCCCACACACGATCCTTCAGATATTTGAACGTACCATTTTTTGAGTGACCTACATCAGTTGGCAATCCCAAGTATCGTTCACTCAGCGACTCCTTGTGGACTTGTAGAATATTTTTCATATCATTCTTAATGTTCACCGGGCACTTTTTGCTGAAGAGGATTGAAGACTTCTCATAATTAATCCTCTGTCCCGAAGCTGCACAATAGGTTTCAAGCAAGTTTGACACCTCTCCTGCTCCCTCTACATTGGCCTTGAATAGCAACAGGCTGTCATCTGCAAACAAAAGATGGTTAACGGTTGGGGCCGTTGGGGCCACCTTAATACCTGCAATGATGACGACGAACTGGATTTGAGGAGGCACGAAAGGCCCTCTGCTGCAATCAAGAATAAGTAGGGGGAGATTGGGTCTCCCTGCCGGATTCCTCTGGAAGGATGAAAAGATTCCAGCTTCTGCCCATTCATCATAACCGAGAAAGAAACTGTAGAGACCATACTCATGACTATGTTGATCCATGTTCCCGCAAAACCCAGCTTAGTCATGATGGCCCTTAAATATGCCCATTCCACACGATCATAAGCCTTCATCATATCAAGTTTTAAGGCACAATAGCTGTTTGACTTAGACCTGGAGCGTTTCATAAAATGCAAACACTCATATGCACTGATAATATTATCCGTAATCAGTCTGCCCGGGACAAATGCTGACTGCTCTTCTGAGATTATGTCCGGAAGTATCAATTTCAATCTGTTCGATATCACCTTGGAAGCAATTTTATAGAGAACATTGCAAAGACTTATTGGCCTGTATTGAGACATGAGTGTTGGGTTGGTTACCTTAGGGATGAGGACCAGGATGGTGTCATTAATGCATTCAGGGCTGTCCTCCCCACGTAATATTCTCAATACGATTTCTGTTACCTCCCCACCGCAGATATCCAAGTGGCGCTGATAGAAGTGAGCAGGAAATCCGTCAGGGCCTGGAGCTTTCGTTGGGAACATTTGGAAGAGAGCCGTTTTCACCTCATCCTTTGTATAGGGTGCACACAGGGAAGCGTTCATATCATCTGTCACCTTCCTAGGAACATGGTCAAGCACCCCATCCATGTTCTGGACCTCTTCAGCTGTATAAAGGCTCTGATAAAATTCATTGACCATAGTCCGAAGCGCAGCCGGATCATCCACGATCACTCCAAGTGAGTTCTGCAGGGCCTTGATCATGTTTTTCTTTCTACGACTGCTTGCTCGGAGATGAAAAAACTTGGTGTTTCGGTCACCCGCCGAAAGCCATTCCATTCTTGCCCTTTGCCTCCACATAATTTCCTCTCGATGATATAGCTCAATAAGCCTTTCATTCAACTTCAACTCCGCATGAGATGGAGCCACCCGCAATGGATCACCGCGGAGCTCCTCCAGGTTCTTTTTCAGATTTTTTATCTCCTTCCTGACGCTACCAAAAGTATCTCTATTCCACTTCATCAGTTCCTTGGATATGTTATGAAGCTTATGTTTCATCTCTCCAACCGACAGGCAGGGTGATTCAGCTGCCCACGCGGTTGATAGTACTTGACCAAGCCCTTCGTGTGATTCCCACATAAGCTCATATTTGAAAGAATGTTGTACCCCAACTTGCACATCGGTCCCAAAATCAATGACAATAGGCGAATGATCAGATGTGGCGCAAGTTAGATGTTTGACCGATGCTAGAGGGAATCTGTTTATCCATGAAGCATTAGCCAAAGCTCTGTCAAGCCTGCATCTAGTGTAGCTTCCTCCCGTCACCTTCTTTTCAAACGTCCAGAAGTTACCATCGTAGCCCAAATCTTGCAACATGCAGATATCTATAGTATCACGGAACGCTTGGATTTGCGCATTGCTTCGTTGTCCCACTCCCTCATGTTCTTCCGGACGTAACACTTCATTAAAATCTCCCATACAGAGCCACGGCAAGCTGCTCAAAGTGCTAATATTCTTTAACACTGTCCATGTTTGATGTCTCAAGTGCGTTTGTGCCTCTCCATATACACACGTCAGTCTCCAAACTTCCTGGTTCTGTTCCTCAATCTTTGCATCCAAATGATAAACCGAATACCCGAGAATCTCCAACTTTATTGAATTATTCCAAAACATACCAATACCACCACTGCGGCCTTGACTACTAACCGCGTAAGCATTATCAAAACCCAAAGTACTAGCTAAACCTTCTACCCTAGCACTATCAATTTGTGTCTCAACAATACACAATAGGGTAGGGGCAAATTGCTTCGCGAAATCACGAAGCTCTCGAACCATCGCAGCTTTGCCCGCGCCGCGACAGTTCCACACAAAGGCACTCATTGGCCCCGGCGGCGCCCGTCTAGCGGACCCGCCATGGTTTGATCACCTTTCTGTTGTGTGCCAGTCTTCCCCGAGATGTTCTTGTCCAATTCCCCTCCTAGCTTCGCACGTTTCATGTCCTGAGTAGCACTAGGGCTGGCTGGGGTTACAGGAGCAGGAAGAGCCAGTTGCTTTTTTTTTTTTTTTTTTTTTG
>LR738714.1:795481124-795521664 GCA_902687465.1 Secale cereale | reverse complement strand
CTGTTCAAAACCTTAAATTTTAGAAATACACAAACAGTGTAATTCTTTTTCGCTAAAGTATCCTGCCGTTCACTACAATATTTTTAAGGTTGTTCGCTGCACTAAACCGTCCTGCTTTTTTTTTTTTTTTTGAGAAAATCTATAACCTTTATTGAGTAACAATGTTCATAGGGATACAGATTATATCGGGCTGAATAGCAAGCCATACATGGCGCCCGACAGAAAGAGAAGAAGCCGCTTTGGCCAAAGAATGCGCTTCTCCATTGTGCTCCCGCTTCTCGTGGATGATGTCGATTGCTTCAAAAGTCCCGCTCCGAGCCTTGATCTCCCGGATAGTCAGCGCGTAACGGCACGGAGCTTCACTGACGATGTTCTTCACCACCTCTACGCAGTCAGTTGCAATGCAAACTGATGCCAAGTGTAGGTCCACTGCAAGGGATATGGCCTCATTACATGCCTGCGCTTCTAACGATGCTGGATCCACCAGCCCGTCAAACACGATAGCAGATGCACCGAGGTAGTTCCCCGCCTTGTCCCTACAAACAGCCGCGGCCGCTCCCTTAGTTCCGCTCCGTGACAGCCCGCCGTCCACATTTATCTTGAAATCATGCACCGGAGGAGGGAGCCAGGCCATACGTGGAGGGTCTTGTCTTGCATGCAAACCCCTGCTGGTTACATGCAGGTCCCTGGCGCGTCCATAGCTTCGCTGCATAGGTGACGGTAGCGCGTTTGGGCTCGATGGCGCGCGTGGTGGGAGCTGTTCCAGGTCCTCCAGAAATTTGTTGATGAAACAATGTGTGCTCAACGGACTCTGGAACTGATCATCGTGGATAGCACGCCGTCGTGCCCACCAAATTGCCCACATCGTGACGAGTACCCGGGTAAGCTCTATATGCGGCAGTGTATCTACCAGCCAGAACATCCACATTCTCGCATCATCTGTCTTGTTTGAAGTGATAACCTCCGTCAATTCCTCATCTGCTAAAGCCCAAACGCACCTGGACATATTGCAGTCGAACAAAGAGTGGCGCCATGAGTCGACATCAGCATGACAGAGGCCGCATGCCGGGGTGTCCGCCATCTTGCGATGATTCCTTACTGCACCAGTTGGAATAGATGTATGTGCCAATCGCCATGCAAACACTTTGATTTTTGAAGGAAGTTGCGCACCCCATAGCTTGGCCCATGACTTCCGATCAGCATTGATATGAGAGTGCCCAGATGCATTCACCAGCCAGTCCGTCCGCTGCTTCTTGGTTGCTGCCAGTAGCCGATACGCCGACCGAACAGAGAAAGTACCATTCTTTTCATAATGCCAGGCCCAAAAATCCTCTTGCACTCTCAGGCTGAGAGGGATATTCATAATCTCTGTCTTGTCCGCCAGGAGGTGCTCATCCAATTTAGCGGTGTCCCAGGTCGCTGTAGTGTGGTCGATTAAGTCTGCAACTGTGAGAGGAGCATTCGCAGTTTGGGTGCAAATCGGTCGCAGCTTATAATCACGCGGTATCCAGTTCTCCTGCCATATATGGGTGTCTCTCCCATTGCCAATACGTTTGATCAGCCCAAGTTTAAGGGTATCTCGACCTTCGATAATAGACCTCCATACCTGCGAGGGATAGTTCCCAATCTCAGCATCCAAGATAGAGCACGTTGGGTAGTATACCGCCTTAAGGATGCGTGCACTCAGAGCGGCCGGTTGCTGAAGTAGACGCCATGCTTGCCGGGCAAGAAGCGCCAAGTTAAAAAGCTCGATGTCCCGGAAACCCATGCCCCCCATGAACTTTGGTTGGGTCATCACTTCCCATGAGACCCAAGCTGTTTTCCTCTCACCCTTCCTCGAGCCCCACCAAAACTTGCGTAAGAGACCATTGATATGTTGACATAGCCCGCGAGGAAGTTTAAAACATGACATCGAGTATGTTGGTATTGCTTGGGCCACAGCCTTGATAAGTACCTCTTTGCCTCCCACTGATAATGCTTTCTCCATCCATCCCTGGACTTGCTTCCATATCCTGTCTTTCAGGTATTTGAAGGAGCCCTCTTTGGCCCTCCCCACATCACTAGGGAGTCCAAGATATTTCTCTGATAACTTCTCAGCTTGCACATCCAAGACTTGCTTGATCTCCTGCCGTAATGAGTCGGCACATCCCTTACTAAAGAAGATAGAGGATTTATCTCTGTTGATGCGCTGTCCAGACGCCCCACAATAACTCTGCAAGAGGGAGTCAACACGTCGAGCCATGTCAGGGGTAGCATGGAAGAATAACAAACTATCATCAGCAAATAGAAGATGATTCACTGGTGGAGCACCCGTAGCCACTGTAATACCCTCCACTGCCTCATTATCGCTGGTTGACTTAAGCAAACAGGAGAGCCCCTCGGCAGCTATCAAAAACAAATAGGGTGATATAGGGTCCCCTTGTCTAATTCCCCTTGTGGGCTTGAACTCATCCAATTTGCCTCCATTAAGCATAACTGAAAAGGATACAGAAGTAACACATCGCATAACCGTATCTGTGAACCGCGGGCTGATTCCAAGCTTCAACATAACAGCCTTCAAGTACGACCATTCAAGTCGATCGTATGCCTTCATCATGTCCAACTTCAATGCACAAAATCTGTTGCTTTTTACCTTCTTTGTTTTCATGTAGTGGAGGCACTCATAAGCAGAGATGAAATTATCCGTGATGAGACGTCCTGGTACAAAAGCGGACTGCTCTTCGGAAATGATGTCGGGGAGAATAATCTTGAGACGATTAGCCAGCACCTTTGACGCAATCTTGAAGATCACGTTACAGAGGCTAATCGGTCGAAACTGTCCTAAATTCTTTGGACTTGCTATCTTGGGGATTAACACGATTAACGTTCTATTTATCTCCTCCGGGGAATCATCACCATTGAGCACGCGAAGTACCATGGCAGTTACCTCATCGCCACATAGATCCCAATGCCTCTGGAAGAAGTGCGCGGGGAAGCCATCTGGCCCTGGAGCCTTCGTCGGGAACATTTGGAAAAGTGCCGATCGCACCTCTTCCTTGCCATAAGGAGCATTAAGCTTGCTGTTCATAGTGCCATCAACTTTCACGGGTATGTGTGACAAGACCTCTTCCATCCCAAAGGTGTTCTCTGAGGTGTAAAGTTGCTCATAAAAACCTGATGTCAATGATGCCATCTCCTCCGGGTCGGTACACACGGTGCCGTCAGGACGCTGAAGCTCGGTGATTCGGTTTTTAGCCTTGCGCGCACTCGCCTTCCGGTGGAAAAATTTAGTATTGCTATCACCTTCAGAAAGCCACTGTAACCTAGCCCGTTGGCGCCACATAATTTCCTCCCGAAAGCAAAGCTCAACCATGCGGTGCTCTATCTCTTTTTCCTCTTTACTAGGTTCTACTCGGGATGGGACAGCACGAAGCTCCTCGAGTTTGGCACGTAACTTGCGCAGCTCTCCACGTACCGACCCAAACGTCGATCGCCCCCATCGTTGTAGACAGCCGGCAACCGTAGTTAGCTTACTCGACAACTCAGACACCGAGCGCGCAGGCCCCGCCGTTTTCCACACATCTTGGACCAGATCACCAAAGTGCGGGTCTCTCTCCCACATACATTCATACTTGAAAGGCCTCTGCTTTGCTCGGACACTGTCATCCGCCATCTCCGTCTCCAAAAGGATAGGGCAATGGTCTGATTTTACTGCAGTTAAATGCTCCAGGCTCGCAAAGGGGAATAGCGCAGACCAGCAAGCTGTTGCAAGAGCCCTGTCCAAACGAACTCGGCAGTAGCTACCTCCAGCAACCTTCTTTTCCCACGTCCAGTCCAAACCTCGATAGCCCAGGTCCGCGAGGCCGCAAACATCGATCGCATCTCGGAAAGCTTCTATCTGGGCACTGTCTCTTTCGTTGATTCCGAGTTGTTCCTCCTGCCGAAGAATCTCATTAAAGTCGCCAATGCATAGCCACGGCAGAGTGCTCATACCTCTAAGCCTCTTCATCGTCTCCCAAGTTTTGTACCGCAAACTACGATTCGCCTCACCATAGAAGCAGGTTAGGCGCCATTGCTCCCTGCCCTGCTCAGAGACCCATACATCCACATGATACTGAGAGAAATTCTTTATTGCAACATCAACTGTGTTCTTCCAAAAGATACATAGCCCGCCGCTGCGGCCACTACTTCCTACACCAAAACTGAAATCATAACCAAGAGAAAACCGTAAACCCTCAACTCGACTCTTCGATAGCTGAGTTTCAACTAGGCAAAGAATCGGCGGCGCACTCAACTCCACAAGATTGCGGAGTTCTCGGACTGTCGCAGGATCGCCAATCCCGCGGCAGTTCCAACATAAGGTTTTCATTGGGCTTGGCGGCGCTCCCTCTCGGAGCCCGCCATTAATGCCAGATTGTTTTTTGCCGGGGACGATCCCTTTTTTGCCTTCTTAAGCTCCCTTGGAGGAACATACGCCGGTGGAAGCGGCGGGGTGCTAGTAGATGAACCATCAGAAGTGCTCGTAGGGGTGGTAGGAACCACTTCCTTGTTCTTTGTACTGTCAGCTACCAGCACCAGACTTAGATTCTTGCGTGCAGTTGGCTCTTCCGTTGGACGCGTTCCTTCTGCCTGGCCAGCTTTGAGGGGGCTCGTTATTGTATCTCCCTCCTCCTCGCTCTCGTCCAGATCTGCATCTTGCGATGATCTCTTCCGCGGGCTGGGGCTGTCCTACCAGCCCGTCCACGTCCTCTGGTTCTTCCTCCCCTTGAAGGGCGACCATCGTCCGGAGGCATCTGAGGCGCTTCTTTACGTTGAGCTAACATCCAGGAGCCAAATTGTTTTTGCCTTTGCTCCCATACTCCATCCCCACACTCCTCATGGTTATGGCCCATGAATCCGCAGACTTGGCAAAAGTAGGGTATCTTTTCATACCTGATCGGCAAGAGCTGGCGCTCGCCTTTGACATTCAGCGGTGTGAACCTGGTGAGGGGTTTTCCAACAAGAACCCTAGCCCGCACACGGACGTAGTCCCCCTCATAATAGAGTTTTGGGGCCAGTTGGACTTCCTTCACCCTCCCAATTCGAGCAGCAAGTTGATCCACGACCTCCGCATGGCGATACAAATCCGGGAGCTTGTGGATCTGCGCCCAGACATAGAGGCCATCGAAGACTACAGAGGTGGGATCCGTCTTCCCATCATAATCTTCCACGAGCAGACCCATCCCCTTGAACAGCCATGGGCCACCATGCACAACCCTTTTCCAATCGCCCAAACAGAACATCTGGAAAACAAAAAGATTGTCCCCCGCTTCCCTGTACTTTGGTACATGCGCTAATCCCCAAACTGATTTCAAGGTCTCAAACATGGCAGAGGAGCTAAACGGACGGGTCGTATGCAGCTTCCCGATCGCCAGCCATCGGGCGTCGGCCTCAAAGCGCTTAACCTCCTCATCCCCCACAATCACATCATCTAGTTCATCATCCTTCAGGTCCAGAAACTCCATCATCTCCTCCAGGTTCTTGCCACTCCAACCAGCCGCCGAAGACGAACTAGCAGGCGCCGCCATCTCCCAGGTCGGACAGAACCCTAGCACCTTGCAGTCAAGAGAAAAATTCCCCACACCCCGCCGGATCCTGCGCGGACACGGACACGGCGGAAGGATGGGATAGATAGCTGGAATCCTCTCACCGGCGATCAGATCGCCGCTGGAGGCCGTAAACCCTAAACTCGAGGGTAGGTATGTGAAGAGCCAGTTGCTTGGCTTGCTCTGTTGACGCTGAGGATGGAGATGCAAACTGCTGTGCAAGTGTTGGCTTGGTCTTTTTCTCTTTTGGACTAACGGAGGAAGACTGACTAGTAGTGTATAAATCACCGAGGATGGCCCATTAGATTAGTGTGAAGCCCATGTGCGGCCAGCCCGCAGCCCAGCAATATTACTCGCTCGAAGAAGACTGGACTGGATCGCACACCATACGACAGCTGACCCTCTCACGCGCGCGGCCCAGGAGGAAGGAGGACGATGAACGGCGGCGGCGGCGGCAAGAAGAAGTTCGGCGGCGGGCGGGTGCCGACGGGGACGCCGTCGCTGGCGTGGTCGTCGGTGGTGGTGGTCGCCTCCCTCCTCGCCGGCGCCTCCATCGTCCACAACATCTACAAGCCCGACATGGTCCGTCTCTGCTTCACTCATTCCCCACGCACCTTGGGCACACACGCCAACTGTTCGACGCAATGCCTACCTGCCTGCGTGTGTGCTCACCTCTCTCATACTCAGTCCATCTCTCTCTTTTTTTGTCACCGCAGACTCTCCCGCCGGTCGAGGTCGAGGTCGCTGACAGCAACGGATCCGTAGCCGGCAGCAGCGATCGCAAGGAGAGCTGAGCTAGACCCGGCGGCGGCGGCGGTGCTCGATGCTCGAGAGGATAGAGATGACTAAGAGCCGTTACTTTATTTCAGGCTTGCTACAAACATATGTGATGGAGTTGTTCCTTTTGTATCTTCGGACGTAAACAAAACAACTCGAGCTTTTGGAGCTTTTATGTACTCTGCTTGATCTGTAGTACTGTTGTTCTTTGTATGGTTGTGATTGATGATCGATCTATGGTGCAACCGTTCAGGGCCGCTGGTTTGATGATTTCAATCGACGAAAACTGAATCTTATTTACCTTATTACTGTATTATATATTGTCCGCCATCCGGATGTACAAAAGCAATTAACATCCGCCTCCTGAACCACACATCCTGGACGTCCCTAGCCGATGATGGAAGTCAACGACAACACATGGTCTTCCCTCTGTCTTCCCATCCATAGCATAACGCTGCCACGACCAATGCACCTGGCAACTCCGACGGCCTATGCGCAGCACCGGCATGCGGCACTCCTGCTCGCATCATGGCGGTATCGGCTGGCAGCAATGCCACCCGTCATAGCAACTCCGACGGCCTCGCAGCACCGGCTCGCAGAAACGCCGCCTATCATAGCAACTCCGGTGGCCTCGCAGCACGGCGATGCCGTCGCAGCACCTGCTCGCAGCATGGCGGTGCCGTCGCAGCTCCCGATCGCAACATATCGACGACATCATGGCAATATCGCCGGAGCAACCTGAATCGCCGTCGCAGCATCCATCACAGCAGTTGAGCCGCCGTCGCCGAGATGCCATTGTGGCCGAGATTTCATGGCAGCATCACTAGAGCAGCCCGAATCGCCGTCGCAGCATCCATCGCAGCAGTTGAGCCGCCGTCGCCGAGATGCCATCGCGGCCGAGATTTCGTCGCAGCACGCCGGTGTCACAGCAAGTCGACTGTCGTCGCAGGACACGGCGGCTGTCCCAGCATCACTGGAGCACTCGGAGCCACCGTCGCGGCCGAGATCCTATCACAGCATCATCAGGTCGTCGTCCCTGCCGAGCCATGGCGCTCGCAGCAGCCGAGCTGCTCCCTCTCAGCACCCTCGGAACACTTGAAAAAAGAGCTCATGGAGACCATCCATGATGGGTGAGATCCCACGGGATGGAAGAGAAGAGAGATACGAGGAGAAGACGGTTTACCAGGGATGAAGGAAGTGTGTCCGAAAAGAGATCCACGAAAGGGTAAGGAGTGACGATGTTGGGTTCCACATGACACATGGCAGTCAAAGCAGACGGTTGCACGAGCGAGCATCTGCATCCGGATGAAACCAAGTAGTTTTCATCCGCCTCTACAGCCGCTCGATGCACCTACTCAAGCACGAGGGTAAACACCCCATGCCCCTTCCCTTCGCAGCACACTCTCTTCTCTATTCGTCATGCACAATCGTATATATAGTACGTCCGCCACCATTGTAGCATGATAGACGTCTCACATCAAGCCTTTGCAGTAAGACGGACGGGCGTCTGTCGTCGAAGCATCGTCCACATCTCCACAATACACCTCATTTCCATGGTTGTTGAATCACTCCTCACAGAATCGCCATGGTTGTTGACGTCGTCCTAACATGCCTCTTTGTCGTCACCGTCAAAGCATTGCCATGGTCGTCGATGTCGTCGCAGCACGTCTCACCGTCGTGTCCATCGAAGCATCATCAACCTCGCCCACGGCATGCCTTGTCGTCATGGTCGAAGCATCATGGTGACCTTCAACATCGTCACAGTGCACATTGTCATCGTCACGGTCGCAACACTGACACGGTGTCAACATCGTCACATCATGCCTTTTTGTTGTGGTCGTCAATGTCATCGCAACACATCCCGTCATTGCGTCCGTCGAAGCATCGTCAACGTTGCCATGGCACACATTGTCATTGTGTCTGTCGACGATGTTGCGGGGTGGTCCAGTTGCTATGGGCGTAACTCTAAGGCCGCGGGAAGTGCTGCGACATTGGATAGCGGTCTCTGGGATATCCGACTGCTTCAACGGCCACGACAATGCTACGAGCCACGATGTGATGGTCGCGGCGATGGCGCGACGACATAATTCAAACTCTCATAATGTTCTTCGGCCTCGATGACCTGCGATGGCATCCCATGAAGTTCTTCGACCTCTGCGACTTGCGATGGCATCTCGGCTGCTACGATAATGCCACGACAGCCGCTTGATGTGGTTCGACGGCCGCGACGATGCTGCGATGACATACCGGGTCCTTCGATGCTGCTGCAATGGCATCCCTGGTCCTTCGATGATGCTACGGAGGCTACGGCATTGGCACGATAGACATGCTTCGGACACTCATCGTGTGCTTCGAGGACTGAGACGAAGCTTCGAATGCATGCTTCGACGACCGCCTTGATGCTTTGAGGCGTGCACGATGACAATGGCACGACGACATGCTTGTAATGCCCGTGAGGTGCTTCGACGGCCACGATGATGTTGCGAAGGCTGCGGCGTTGGCACAATAGACATGCCTCAAACACCCGTCGTGTGCTTCGAGAACTGAGACGATGCTTCGAAGACCTCCTTGATGCTTTGAGGCGTGCGCGACGACGATGGCACGATGACATGCTGATAACGCCTGTGAGGTGATTTGACGACCGTGATGATGCTGTGACGGCCACGGTGATGGCGCGAAGACACGTTCCTAACCCCCGCGCGGTGCTTCGACGAACGTGATGATGCCGTGACGGCATCGACGATGCCGCAATGGCGTGCTTCGTACAATCGTGGCGATGCTGCGAAATCGTGCTTCGACAAGCGTGACAATTGTACTACAGAGGCCCGACTGCGTGGACGATGCTGCAACGGCGTGTTTCGTGGTCATGACAGTGTTGAGACGATGTGCATTGCTGCTTCGACGATGGATGTTGCAATACACGCGGCGATGACAGCCCGGCTGCTCCGGAGATGGTGAAATGGCATGTTCAAAGGCGGCGGTGATTGCATCAGCTTCGTAGTACTCCATGATCAATTATACAGAAGATGATGTTCTAGCACTTGTCAGTCACATAGTTACCTGGCAAAAGCATTGCGTGTGTAAGAAGGATAGTTTAGAAAAAAAAGCAGTCAAGTGGACGCTAGCACACATCACGAACCCCACGCAGGGCGGTCCTGAGATTTCGGGGACCCGGGGCAAGATAACAAAAAGGGGCCCTAAAGTCATATAAATATATACGTTTTTTTCTATTTCAATTGCAAAATACTACTCATTTTACATTATAATTTATGTTGTCTTGTCATCTCAACTATTCAAAAAAAAGGGCACATAAAAGTTGCTCGCTCTTTTCAATTGATATGTTTTTTTTACTCTTTTCAATCGATGCTTATTTTCTTGTATTAGGTGAATTAGTTACACTTCTCTGCAACTCAAATTTTTATCATCCTATAATATTTTGCTACGTTGTAACAGTAATTAAAGCTAATTCTTCGAAATCCCTAGCAGAAGTACTTACTTTATTTCTGAGTAAGCACTAGAAGACTTTTTCTAGGACTCAATCAACTCATATGCATATATATTTTTTCTCTTTGTGTGATGGATACTTTCCAACTAAATTAATAGCATTACTGCTAAGTAGCACACACATACGATACAAGACTAGTATGTATGCACGTGCAATGCACGTCTTAAAAAAATTGAAGCATGACTCGAAAAAAGTATAATAGAGTGATTTTGATAAATAGAATTCCACCCACAAATTTTTTTAATATTCACACAAAAAACTGTACATTCACATCTAAAATACTGTAGGTTCATTAAAAAAAATTGTATGTTACTCTATCTTTTTTTCTCCCCATTCTCCTCCCAAACCATCTTATCTGGGCTCAAGTCGTCAACCGCTCAAACGGTAATATGACCCATGAGGCATCACATATGGGCCTTTTTTTCCTGGAAGGGCCACGTGAATGTTCTAGAACAGAGTAGAGGCAACATCAGTCTACTGTTCATGGCGAATCCGGCTGATCTTAGCCCTTGGATTTTGGAGACCAACGGTTATGATTGATGCTCTGGATCCATTTCAAAACTGGTACACTATAGAGTAGTATAGAAATTAAGAACACTGCTAATTAAATATGCAAGAAAGAGGAATGCAACAAGGTATCTTGATGGCTATAAAGTAGAAATTGCAAGCTTTTGCTGCTGCTTACGAGTCAAGAACAGAAATCCCAGTTTTCCTTTTCTGTTCCCAAACAATACAGGAAATTGGAGTGTGTGAGAGAGATATGTACGAGAATTAAAACTTCATGAACAGAACAATCATGCAAGTCTATATAAAAAGAAGAGGAGGTTGATGGAATCTTGAAAATCACATTACCTTCCTCCACTAATCGCCTCCAGCAGCCGAAAATCACAAATAGACGATGCTGGTGACATGACGTTGAACTTGGCATTGGCATGGCCGATTCGTTCCCAATTTTGGAAGAGAAGAAATAGAAAGACGAGAACACCATTGGCGTGAGGCGTGAGGCAAGGCCAGAATTAACGGTCTGTTACAGTTTTTTCCATTTTGGATTGAGAATTAATTAGTCAATCTTTTACATGAAAATGAATTCTTTCCTAAACATCAAACAGGTAAAAATCGATCGATCTGTTACATGGTAAATAATTCTTTACCTTTTCTAGAATCAGGCGATCTGTCAACGCGGGAAAGAATTATTTCCAAAAAAAATTACAATTCTTTCCTAAACATCACACACATTCATCGGGGGCCCCTTCCTACCCGGGGGCCCGGGGCGGCCACCCCACTGCCCCCCCTCAGGGCCGGCCCTGACTCCACGATACCTTGGCATCTGGACACGCATGCCCTCGCGTCACACCATCACGTAGGATCAGATGGCGTCGGACGTGGCTGATAATGCCAATATATATCCGTCTGTTTCGAAGCGTTTTCCTATTACATTACATTACACAAGGAGGCTACTATGCGCCGGTCGACCGGCCGAGTCACTTCGCCTGTCCACCAGCATCCGTTGGATGCGTCCATCCGTAAACATTTGTATCTGGCCCACGGAGTCATGCAAAACTGAACCCGCCTATGCATGCAAAACTGAACCTGCATCTTTCGCCGGCAAGGAACGGGCTGCCATTGCCATGTGTCATAGCTGTGCTCGTTGACTCGCGACACCTAGCTTCCATGAACGCCCTGTCCACTGTCGCAGTTCGTCGTGGCTGCCTTACATCGCCGTGGAAACTTGCGTCCTCCCCTCGCGAACACTCCGTCATCCGGCAAACGCTCTGCCGGTGCCATACGCAGATGCTTTGCTCGTTGACTCACGATGCCCCAACTCCCGTGAATGCTCGGTCCATCGTCACAGCTCACCGCCGCCGCCATGCATCAGTGTCGCAACTCGCCATCATTGCCTCACGCAGAAAACTCGTTGTAACATGGCCTATGCTGGTCCCAGCAAATCGTCTTGCGTTCCTAGCAAAAAAGGACGTCGTCGCCGCCGCCACCGTTGATGTCCTGATGAACGGTTGTAGCAAATGTCAACACGATAGTAGCAAAACACGAGACCGCTTGCAGCAAAAATGGCTGTCAGCCGCCGTCGGTGTCCTCGTGAACGGATGTAGCAATCATCAACATGGTAGTAGCAAAAAACGACACCGGTTGCAACAAAAGGCCGATGCCGCCGTCATGGGTCTCGGTTCGTCATCAATGGTTGTCGCAATCATCGATGCCGGTCGTAGCAAAAACATCGACGGTTGCAGCAAAAAAACTAAGTCGGTTCCAGCAAAAAGTTTTTTTTGTCGGTTACATCGTTTATTTTGCCTGTGTGGTCATCTATGCAACAAGGCGCCATGGTTCTTCCAGCAAAAATCAATTAGTCGGTTTCAGCAAATTCTCGTCGTCCCTTCGAGAGGTGGCCGAACGGTCACTGCTGGCAATGCGATGCGTGGTAAAAAAAAATCTAGAATGGTAGCAGATGAACAGGAGGAGAGATAGGAGAGATGAAGGAGAAATGAAAATCTGCAATGAACAGGAGGAGACGTGGCCTGATTGATTCTCGGAAAAAAAATAGACGTGGGCTGACAAACGCTAGTTGGGTGCCGCACGATTTGGATTGATCACGCGGCTTTCGCGAGTCCGGCGCAGCGTTGGGCCGGCGCACCGGCTGCAAATACTTTCTACTGATGCTCAAAAAGACACGTGCGTGCGTAACGTGTGTGTGTCACGGACTCTACAAGGAAGGAGACCTTGCCTTGCATATCCATAGCAGAGACCCGGTCACGTCCATCCACGACACCTACGTAGGCCGCCCCAAGCAAGCCCTTCTAGCAAGTTAATTAATCCATGGACAGACCAGTCCATCCATAGGCAATTAGGCATCTACGATCAATGTCTTCTCCGCTGTGGCGTTCTGCCGCCGCCGCCGCCGGACGACAACTCAGCAAGCCGCCCTCCGCCGCGACAATAACGGCGATCCGCAGACACCGCCACTCCTTGGCCTCCTCCTCATCCTCCTCCTTCTTCTCACCAGAGACCAAGGAGGTTCGCTCGCTTGCGTCAACCCTCTAGCTCTCCAACTCCAACCGATATCAATTTATTTTGTTTACTGCATGCTTGCATGTTGCATGGTTAATTAACTGACGATGATGATCCATATGTGACAGAGAGCATGGCCGATCCGCTGGGCCTTCTGGTTCGTTGTCGGGACCGTGGCCTTACTGCCGCTGCCGGGGGACGCGAAGAGCCGTCGCGTCCGCGCCAAGGTACACGAGGACGAGATGAGGTGCATGCGGGAGGAGATTCGGAGTTTGCAGGCGTCCAACGCGGAGCTGCAAGACTTGCTGGAACCCTATCTCAAGAGGCGGCGGCGCGCCAAAAACAAAAAAAATTGAGAGATGTTTGCGCATTAGTTGACACACACGTGCATTGCATGAGCATGATTACTAGTTAGATCTTTTTTTTTGCGGGGGAGATTACTAGTTAGATCTATATATACTATGTGTTTGTCCTCACGAAATAAATCGATTAGTATCGTATATATTCTGCTTACATATCGGTGCAATGTGGATGTGTTTATCGAATGTTGTTTAAGACTTCAATTCTGCACCAAGCTAGGCATCTCTGTGTGAATTATTTTTACCTATTAATAAAGCACACATTGCTTTTTTTTTTTGGAACGTAGACGCTAGATGTGTCCGGCTTTAAATTAATAAAGCCACCAGGGCAACCGTCGTCACACATAAGTTTAAGTTACAGACCACATAAAGCATAAGCTAAGTATCAACTGCACTGCAGTACCAACATAGAGCAAAAGAGACAAGGCGAAACGGTAAAACAAAAGATGACTCGCTTAAGTAGCAGTAGGAGGGGGTCCCTCGACTCGTCGAACTTGGCTTGTCACCGTTTTGATCTTCTCCATGACTGCTAGCATGCCTTGTTCATCACGCGCTTTCCCCAACGGCATCCACACCTGAAGAAAAATGTGACATTTGAATAGAATGTCAGCTGGATGGTTTGGAAACTTGTGTTCGATAGTGATCTTGTTTCGAACCGTCCAAAGGGACCATAAAAGCGTCCCTACGCAACGCCACAGAATCCTAGCGGAAGATCCTTTCTGGGCAGAAAGAATGTCTAAGAGGTCCTTCGCGGATTGAGGGTGCCAATTTTTGGAGAAGGTTTCCCTCACCGCGCTCCACGCAAAACGGGCCAACACGCATTGAAAAAATATATGGTTGGCGTTTTCTCCCAACCCACAAAGGGTACAAGTGCCATCGGCCGGACCATTCCGTTTGGCCACGTTATCAGAGGAGGGTAACCGATTTCTCACCATCTGCCACATGAAGATTTTGATCTTCAATGGCAAGCCCGCTTTCGATAGTCCCCTAGCCATGGAAAACACCGGGCCCTCAGACATCTTGGAGTATATGGATTTGACCGAGAATTGCTTAGAGGTCGTAAGCTTCCAAGAGATGGAATCTGGCTGGGGGGAGAGATCGATATCCCTCCATGCCTCCACCAGATTATCCCAGTTAGATGCTTCCACCGGTCCCAGGGCTCGAATAAAGGAGATCGCCGGGGGGCTGACTCTAAGCACACATTGCTTTTGCTAGCTCACCTAGCCGTTTTGCAAAAAAAAAACTTCTACTTTCTGATAATTGAACCAGCGATCCCTCTTTAAGTGGTATTATGTGTAAACATTCTGTTCTTAAAAAAAAAACCCTGCACATTTTAGTATACGACCCACGATCCTTTCTTTAGGTGGCTAATAATAAACACATCTTGCTATCCTGCCACTCCCTCTCAGGCCTCCACCGACAGTCTTCTCCGCCCTTTGCCGTCATGTTCTTCTTCCCCTCCCCATCCTATGTAAATCTTCTCCGGCGCCACCCGCAACCTCCACAATCTCATACGTGCCCCACTCCCGTGTCGTGATTTGGATCGAGTTGGAGACCGATTCCAAATACAAATCGAAAATCGATCGATCGATAGTCCCCATCAAATAGAAAAGAATCGATCTATGGAGTTCTGGTTGGACTTCGACCTAAACAAGCCACCAGATTTCAAACCATGGACCAGTCGACATCGAGGAAGAGGGGGGTGACGAGGAGAGAGCAAAAAGGAAAAACCTTCACAACCGAAACATTTCTTTTTCTTTCTAAAACAAATGATATGTTGCAGAAATCTTTTGAAACAAGGCCCCAGTTGCAGAAAAAAAACCTTTACCACCGACTCAGTTTTCTTTCTTTCTGAAACTAGTCCTGTGTTGCGAAATCTACTAACAAGACCGTTACTGCAAGAAAAAAACTGGCCGCGCGGGATCCTTCAACTTTAAGTTTATCATAAGCTATGAGCTTCAGAGAAAATCACAGTGAATCCTACCGAAACTAGAGCCCCAGAAATTCGGAAAGAATACAAATTAAGGGATGCTGCAGCTTCAAGTCCCTTTGCACTAACATTACCAACGCAGAAAATATGTAAATAAAAAATCCTGCAGCACATCCAAATCCTGCAACCTAACTACACCGGTGACCTACAATGCCGCCGAAGAACGTACACCGGCGACCACTCTCCAACAAACCAGCCGTCTCCCTCCTAGTCGCCTCGTCCTCGTCATCTCGGTGGATATGCCACCCCTATGGATCAAGCCGCACCGGGGAGAAGCGCCATGAACACCTCTAGAATCGCCAAAAATGCGGAGGAAAGGGAAGGGGGATCTCAGATCCATATCCGCTGGAGTCGATGTCGACCACCGACGAATTTGTCGCCATCGCCACCGCGCTGGATATGCTTGGTCGCCCAAAGCCCTGCGTTGCTGGCCCCGTTGCCCTCCCAAATCTAGAAGCGTCGCCCTCCCATAGGCACGAGTCGGCGGAGCTGCCAGTTGCAAGAATGCTGGACTTGAAACAAGGGCTCTGTTTGAGAAAACGGACGCGCATGACGCGGAAGCGGGGACGCTCTCGTCCGTCCTATGAACAGACGATCCGACAGCCACGGCGTGCGTGATCGGTCGGGTCAAGATAAGCTTTTCCCATAACAAAAAGTAAAAAAAGAATCTTTTAGTTGGCGAACGTTTGCTGAAGTGGGTGACATTTCAAACAATTTCGATTTCAAGTTTAGTTGCAGGCCGACATGTTTTCAGACTAGCATGACAATTTCACCATGCAAGACACTTTTGGAATTTTTTTTTAAAATGTCATCAATTAATCGATCAAATGGTTGCGAGGACGTTCGTTGGAAATTACTCCCTCCGTAAAGAAATATATAAATCACTACTTTAATGGTCTATAAACATTTTTATATTCCTTTACACATAGAGTACCTTGCAGTTTTTTTTTTAGTTGAACTTCGCAGCGAATATTCACCGGTAAACCGAAAAGATAGAACTGGTCCAGCGAACCAGAGCCCTGAGCGGATACGAGCCAGGTGAGCCATTCAAAGCCGCTTCCTGTAATAAAGGTAGCCCAGCCCGCAAACCAAACCCCAATCCCTCGTCCGCACAAACCCTCGTCCCCAAGCTCGCGAGCGAACATCGGCGCCGCTGCCACCATGGCTCGTAACGAGGAGAAGGCGCAGTCCTTGCTGAACCGCTTCACCACCATGAAGCAGGAGGAGAAGCGCAAGCCCCGCGAGCGCCGACCGTACCTCGCCTCCCAGTGCCGGGACCTCGCCGGCGCCGACCGCTGGCGTGGCGAGGTCCTGCGCGAGATCGGCGCCAAGTTGGCCGAGATCCAGAATGAAGGCCTCGGGGAGCACCGCCTCCGAGATCTCAACGACGAGGTCAACAAGCTCCTCCGCGAGCGTAGCCACTGGGAGCGCCGCATCGTCGAGCTCGGAGGCCGCGACTACTCTCGGATCTCCAACACCGCCCTGATGACCGATCTCGACGGCAACATCGTCGCCGTCCCCAACCCCTCGGGCTGGGGCCCGGGCTACCGCTACTTTGGCGCTGCCAAGAAGCTCCCCGGGGTCCGCGAGCTATTTGACAAGCCACCTGAGGTCCGCAAGAGCCGCACCCGCTGCCGGATCCACAAGCGATTCAGTGGCGGGTACTGCGGATACTATTACTATGGCGACGAGGACGGTGTGCTTGAACCTCTTGAGGCTGCTGCTGAGAAGCGCATGCGGCACGAGGCTGTCACGGAGTGGCACCGTGTGGACCGGGAGGCCATGAAGAATGTGGCTGCTACTGCTAGGGAGGTGCTGTTCGAGGAGGTGGAGGAGGAGGTTGAGGAGGAGATTGAGCCAACGGTGCTAGAGAAGAAGGAGCTGCTGAGCAAGTACACAAGTGATGCCCTGCAAGGCCAGCAGAAGGAGGCCAAGGAGATGCTCAACGTGCAACGCTAGGACTAGTAGGAGATAAACGTACGCATTTTCTTGTTTATCTTGGCTCTAGTAGCAAAACTGTAGATTACTCACCTGGCGTAGACTAGACTAATTAAGCATGCAGGCAAACTATTAAAGACTGCTCTACTGATCTTTGTTGCCTCTAATTTGTGTGTGCCTATTTACTCTTTACTGCCTTCATGCTGCGAATAGTTTTTTTATTCTTTGGCAAAGGCTGTGTTCAGTCTTTGCAATGTTGTGAAGTATCGTTTACATTGTTGATTGTGTGCTTTGTTTGAATTTCGAAAGTTGTGCTCACAGTCATGGTACCAACAGCTAGCTAGCCAAATACTCTGCTGGAGCCTGAGTTGAATGAGTATATGCTCGGGTGTTTTGGACTTAATTAGGCGCGTATACTGCTCATGCGATGCACTGCCTCTGGTTAGTTTTCTTTCACAAATCTTGTTTGAACCTGATGATGCTCCAAATAAGCAATATAATCTTGTTTGAACTTGATGATTGTAGGACACGAGAACCTAAAATTATATATCTTCAATTTCTATTAAAAAAACTTTTTGGGGCTCCTAAAGAAAATTTTGTCTCTCTTGATGAGCACGGAGTCGATGACATACCTCAGCTCCATTCAGACGAGAACGGGGTTTTGTGTGCCCCATTTACTGAGAAAGAGGTGTTTGGAGCAGTATCACAGATGAAGCACCATAAAGCTCCGGGGCCGGATGGGTTTTCGGCAGAATTTTATCAGAGATGCTGGCACATCATTAAGGAAGACCTTATGCCTATGTTCCATGATTTATTTAACTGTCATCTGCAGCTATTTGATCTAAACTTTGGAATAATCACATTATTGTTGAAGAAAGAGGAAGCTATGCGCATTGAGTAGTTACCGATATATCTGCTTAATGTGAGCTTCCTTTTTTTTACTAAGGTTGGCACGAACATGCTCACACAAATTGCTCATTCTGTTGTACAACCAACACATACTCCTTTTATGCCTGGGCGAAATATCCTAGAAGGGGTTGTGGTCCTACATGAAACTATTCATGAAATCCATTTGAAGAAACTAGATGGGGTTATCTTCAAAGTGGATTTTGAGAAGGCGTTTGACAAGGTCAAATGACCATTTCTCCAACAAGCCCTATGAATGAAGGGGTTCAATGACACTCGGAGGAAAAATGTGGATTCCTTTATTCAGAAAGGTAGTGTTGGGATTAAGGTAAATGATGACACATGCCATTATTTCCAGACGCATAAAGGATTATGACGGGGCGACCCGATGTCTCCTATTCTTTTCAATATAGTAGCAGATATGTTGGCGGTCCTTATTAGTCGGGCTAAAAAGAATGGCCAAGTCAATGGTCTAGTTTCGCATCTTGTGGATGGGGGAGTGTCCATACTACAATATGCCGATGACAAGATTCTTTTTATGGAGCATGATATTGCTAAAGCTAGAAATATGAAGTTAGTGTTTTGTCTTTTCGAACAGTTGTCGGGTCTTAAGATTAACTATAACAAAAGTGAATTGTTCTGCTTTGGGAGAGCCAAAGAGGAACAAGACGCCCGTAAACAATTGTTCGGATGTGAAATGGGTTCACTACCGTTTAGCTACCTAGGGATACCCATTCATCACCGCTGGTCGACTAATAAGGAATTGTTCGGATGTGAAATGGGTTCATTACCGTTTAGCTACCTAGGGATACCCATTCATCGCCGCTGGTCGACTAATAAGGAGTGGAAGTGCATTGAAGATCACTTCGAAAAAGGTCCCTTCTAAAAAAGGCTAAGTGGCTGGAACGGTAAGCTTATGTACTATGGAGGTCGCCTCGTTTTGATAAACTCGCTGCCGACGAGTCTGCTGATGTTCCTCCTATCTTTCTTTGAGGTACCAGCAGGGGTACGGAAAAGATTAGACTTATATCGATCCCGCTTTTTCCACTGGAAAGGATTCTCTATTGCACGTGGAGTAGTATTATGCTATGCTTGGTCATATTGGCAACTTGTTTGGGAACGACATGTTGCGTGCCTGTGGCGTGTCATGGCCGGACACCGGACATCAATGCACACAGCGGGCGTCAATGAGCAGTGTGCGTGTCAAATCCGGACACACCGTCCTTGCTAGGACGATTAAGTGGTCAAGGACTTTGTCGTTGGGTCTTCTTCTCCAAGACACCCGGCCAACATCGATCGACGATGCACGCACGTACCTACCATTAATATTCGGTGGATCACAACGTTAGATGCCTGAATCACCTCGTCGAAACTCCACGTCAGTTCATCAATCGAAGCTCAAAAAGCCCTAGCAAGCTAGCTCCGTCCGCCGAGACCATGGAGGTAGGTTCGCTCGCTCGATTTGATTTACCAATAATGAAGGCTAAGACCAACTTCAATGGGGCGACTACATTTGGGTCGGCGCGGAAAGAAAAGGCGGCCCAACTCGTTGACCCAAACGGACGCGCGTCCGATTTTCGTCCGCGGGCGATCCTTCCCGGTCCATTTTTGAGCCTAATTTGCGTCGACGCGGACACGCGACGGACGCGCGCGCGCTCGCCTACTCCTGTCCCCAGGCCCGCTAGTCTGTGGCACATTGGCATCCCCTTCCCCCGGCCAACAAGCAACCTCGCACCAAGCCTACTCCGTCGCTGACGCCGCCGCCCATTTTTGCCGGCGACTCTTCCGGCTGCCGCCGCCTCCACATCCACCCAGCAACGCCGCCCCTGCCCCCAGTCGCCCGCCGCGGCCGTTTTGCCGCCGGGGAGCAAACTGGTTCCCGCCCGCGACCAAGAAGACGCCTCGCCGCCCCCGCCACATACGGCCGGCACGCTCGTCGGACGCTGTCACACTCGTCGGACGCCGGCAGGGCAGCTAGCTGGTATGTGGGTGCCACGTCTCCCCTCGCCGGCCGTCTCCTTCTTCGACGCCCGCAAGCTATTCGATAGTTTGCCAAGGTACGAAAATGGACTCGGCCGACGAGTTCTTTTTCCACAATTTCATTTGCGACTCCGACGATTCGTTGTCCGACGACGAGGAGGAGATATTGGCTGCCGTGTTGGTCCATCACCACCTCAACAACCAGCGGCCGTTGCTCCGTGGCTCCATTCCGGGCCACCTTCCGGCGTTGAATCGTAACCGAGAGAGCGGGCATTTCCTTCTCTGGAAGGATTACTTTGATACAACAAACCCGTTGTTCAAACATCACAGATTCCGCCACCGGTTCCATATGAGTAGGCATGTTTTCAACCGTATTAGAGAGGGAGTGGTCGGCTATGATGACTACTTCGAGTGCAAAGAGCATGCCGTCGGCAAGATTGGTTTCTCCTCTTATCAGAAATGCACTGCCGCCATCCGAATGCTTGCATATGGAGTGCCCGGTGATCTCATTGACGAGTACGTCCGTATGAGCGAGTCTACATGTCTAGAGTCCCTGTATAAGTTCTGCAAGGCTGTGATTGCTGTGTTTGGCCCTGAGTACTTGAGAGAGCCGACAGCTGAAGATACAGCCCGTTTGTTGGCGATGAATGCTAGCAGGGGCTTCTCGGGGATGCTTGTCAGCATAGACTGCATGCACTGGGAGTGCAAGAACTGCCCTTCTGCTTGGCAAGGGCAGTATAAGGGACATGTCAGGGCTTGCACTGTCATACTAGAGGCCGTGGCGTCTCAAGATCTCTGGATCTGGCACTCTTTCTTTGGCACGGCTGGATCACACAATGATATCAACGTGCTTCAGCGCTCGCCGGTGTTTGCTAGGCTTGCCGAAGGCAACATCCCATCGGTGAACTTTACTGTCAACGGCCACAACTACGACAAAGGGTACTATTTGGGTGACGATATCTATCCTCAGTGGACCACTATTGTAAAGACAATACCCAACCCTGTCGGAGAGAAAATGAAATGATTTGCCCAAGAGCAAGAGAGTGCTAGAAAGGATGTTGAGCGTGCCTTTGGTGTTTTGCAATCTCGATGGGGCATCGTTCGGTATCCTGCTAATACTTGGAGCACGCAGAAACTATGGGAGGGGATGACTGCTTGTGTAATCATGCACAATATAATCGTAGAAGACGAGCGTCCGGAACGTCTGTACGATCAAGGCTTTCAGTTTCAGGGTGAGAATGTTGTGCCTGAGCATGGAGTAGCGGCAACATTTAAGCAGTTCACTCAGTTTCATGAAGACATGCGGGATTGGGAAACGCACGTGCAACTGCAAAATGATTTGGTAGAGCATATGTGGACTCATGTTGGCAACCAATAGATGTATCTTCTTTTATTCGTTTGCAAAACTATGTGAAATATTTTTATTTTTATTTGGCCTGTAAAACTATACTATTTATTTGGGCGGCTAAACTATTTTGCTTGTTAAATTTTCATTTCACAATATGTAGAATGCACTATTAAATTGGGCGGCCAGCCGGCCACGCCTGCACATATGGGTCGATGCGTTGGGCGCGCTGCCGACCCATATGAAAAACAGGGCGGACGCCGGACGGGCGGCCGATCCAAACAGACAAAAAGCGGACGAAATCACCGTTCGTTTGGATCGGTCCGTTGGAGTTGCTCTAACGACGATGATCTGCAGTGGACCTGGGTGCTCTGGACGGGCGGCTATCTATACCTTCGCGAGAAACTCGCCGAGAAGAGGGTCCGCCGGACGTTGCGTCCGGAGGTGGGCAAGAGGCTCCGCGCCGCCGACGAGGCACACGAGGAGGATATGAGGAGCCTCCGGCAGGAGGTGAAGGAGCTGCGGGAGCTGCTGGCTCCAGGGATCAATCAACAACACGCACCAGCGCGCCCAACAGATTAATTAATTACTGCAATGGTGTGGGTGCGTGCGTGCGTGTGTGTGTTTTGCGTGCGTTTGTAGTTTATACTAGATCGTTGATGTCGCGTGTTTTTGCGTTCGTCTATTTGACTCTTACTCCCTCCGTTTCAATTTACTCGTCGTGGTTTTAGTTCAAATTTGAACTAAAACTACGACGAGTAAATCGGAACGGAGGGAGTAGTTGTAGGGGTATAAAGTAATTTTTTACATTTGTTTGCAATGCTTTGATGTATCATGCTTTTTGTGTGCTTGTTCTTGCCTCCCCCACTTTGTAGAGAAAGAATATGTAAGTGATGAGGGAAATCTGGTCCAATTGATCTCAAAATTCAGTTTTTTTATATTCTTAGGTCTAATTGACTTGTTGTTTATTTCTTCGTGCTTGTGCGCTCCTCCATTTTGTAGAATAATGGAACTGAAGAGAGAAATCCGGTCCCGTTGATCTTCAAAAAATAGTGCATTGAGGTTCTTAGGTCTAATCGAGTTGTTGGTCCAAGTTGTTGCATCAAGTGTAGAAGATTTGAACTGGGTCTTATTGGTGGATACATGTTCTGTGATTGATCGTGTCCTCCTCTTGGCTCCCAAAAAGCTCTCCTAGAAAGGCTTATGTCAAGACATTTACAAATAAAAATATCGAGGAAAGATATTAGGAACATTTGAGAAAATATAAATAAATATAGGCGGTACAAATATTTCAGATTTTTTGACAACATTTATTATCTAAAGAAATCAATGCATTATGTCCTGTAATAAAATTCTGGAAGGGATTACACCTAGGCATATCATTGGGCCATGCCTCTGTCGGCGACCACCAATCTGGTCCGGTTGTACCTCACTCCGTGAGAGACACCGACGCCCATGATAAATTCTAGAGAAAGATAAAATATACTGAAATAAATTAGTTACAATTGTGTGTGGCACTCTATTGACTGGCAGTACTATTTTACTTTCTTACAATTGTGTGTGTCCCTCTGTAGCTCACTTTGATTTATAGCCACCACTGGGTTAGGAACATGGGAGCAACAGCTATCCTCCATTAAGCAGTAACCTAAAACATGAATATGCAGGAAACATAAGAATTATAAATTAAAGTGGAAATGCCATTGTGAGGATTAATTCAACCAAAGAAGTTGGGTCCAAAGCTATGCGTTTTGCATAGCACACTACATGACAGATCACATAATTGTCAAATATAAGTCTTCATCGTACACTGCTTTACAACAAGAATCGTGTATGTATGTACCTCTGATCAATGATATCAGACTAATCTCCACATAGAAGTAATACCAAACATGATTATTCAATTGCAAATTTGTAATCAGTATTTTTTGTATATTTCAAACCATAAAACCTGATCTCTTTATCTTGAACCATTTGTTAGTTGACATAAATCGTAATTCACATTTATACCGAGGGTTGTACGCAAATATTTATGTTGTTAGTTGGTTTATTAACTTTCCTTGGCATCAACTCTCTTGTATCAGATGAGTTCTGAATCAACCATTGTATGAATCAACAGAAAACTGGCATGAGAAAATCTTATAAGCTAAAATAAATATTATAAACTTGCTTGCTTATTTGAGACGAACATAGTAACCTTGCAGGCCAAATAGCTGATGAGAGAAACACCACAACATTGCCATGCCCGTCTACTTTTCCGGTTGGATCATAGGAATTCTATAAATATGTGCAGTATGAAACATGGAAGTTTAATAGAATATGGGTTTGGAATTTAATGATACCAAAAAATTTAAGCATCTGGATTAGCACTCAAAATCGTTACTTCTTCTTGGGATGATCATACAACGAAACACATAGTAGTGAAAATTTGTCTATTGTAGCTGTAAGATAAGTCACCAAAACCAAAGGTCATGTATACGCTGTGAGGCCTTAAAGTTCAGTACTGCGATAGGAGGTCTGTGCAAATATGTATGACACCAAAAGAGGTCATGGCTGCATGTAGCCATCTTAGCATAACAATATAGGCGAGACTATAACTTTGTGTTGCTTTCAAATTGGACAAAGTCAAAAAAAAAAGACCACAATAATTTTGCAATTTCCAAGATAAAGTCAATGAAAGAGCCAACCTTCACAGCAAGCATCACCTCCAGATCAACTTCTATCACGGTTGCCTCGGAAACTTTGGCTCCTCCGGTACAGGACTCATAATATTTCTCTTCATGGCCAAGAGACATGCATCAATTCTTTTCACTTCAATCTTCCGGCATATGTCCATTGGTAAAAATTCAATTAATGACACAAAATATCAACAGTAACATCATATATTGCAGATAACAAGAGAAGAGCATGAGAGAAGTGGGAGAGCATAATTGTTGATCAGAAATGGAATACCTGCAAACTTGTGAGATTTTTGGGGACATGATATTTTTGCATTGCGCAATGTAGATTATGCCAATTAGGAAATTCCTTAGTTCCTAAATTCCTGACAGTTATAAGCAAATCAGGGCATCACGCATGCAAGATGATGATAGAAATGGGTGCTTCAAAGAGTGTGAACTTGCCATAGTACAATATGTACTTTTCCTCCTTTAGTAAAAATATCTTTAGAGCATTCGAAAAAGGTGATTAAAAAATTAATGTCATGAGGACCATGCTCGTCCATCAGGTTGATATTTGAGTTTACAATAAAATTATCATCCATTGGAACCAGCTAGCAGCTAGCACTTGTTATGACAAACTAAAATGCATCGTTGGTGTTATTTCATATAAGTGTACTACCAATGTTAGTTGTTTGTGTGGAGAGCTAATGATATTGGCAACCAATACATGTTTGCAGAATGTAATCACAGAACTACATATAAACCCCCATCATAAAACACGAGAATTCAGAATGAATATAAGAAATGTTCACGAAGTCAGGTGTATACCTTAATATAATACTTGATATTTTCCATCGGTGTCTCAATTGGTTCTACAAGCAATCAAAAAGCGAAATGCCCAACATACATGTAATCAAATATATAATAATGAAAACAAATAAATTACTTGTAGATGCTTAATTCACATTACATGGGCATAGGAGGTTGAGAAGTAATCACACTCGGTGGTGCTCGAACCACCTAAATAGAATCATACGCTTTGGCCACAAGAGCTTCCCTGATAATATTCCTTGTTGTATATGCAAGCAACTGCATAACCAAGCTATGTGAATCTGGTTTATATACAATAAAATGAACCCATTGGAAAGCTCTGCCCACATCAAGGAATAGAGGGAGGGGATAAATTATAAATGCCACGCATTGGTTTGATGTTTGTTGGTTGAATTGGATTAGAGAAGATATTGGGCCTTGCGGCACAGATGATGTGCGCCCTCACCTTTGGCATGCTGCCGGGACTCGTGTCTCACATGTTTTGCCTGCAGCTCAGTGCCCAAAAACACCAAACAGAGGTACAAATAGATGAGAGAAGAATGGGGTTGAATGGGGTATCTAGGACCGCAAGACGAACCGTACAGAGGACCTTCATGTCGGCCCGAGCAGTGGGTCGTGTCAGACTGTAGATAACGGCGACAGAGAGTCTTCAACGAGTTATGAATTGGGAGAGCAAGGAAGACAAGCTGAGGCAGTGGTGCGTGCAATCCAAGGACAGTGCCACGAGGGGTAGCGGCCACAGAGAACGGCGGCGACCCAGATCTCGCTCCTCCGGTCAGTCCCACCGTGTGCATCGACTTCCATGCCTCGACCCGGCACCTTCGGTCCAATCGTGCACCTCGCATCAGGAGGATTGGATAAACGCCGATCCTCTGTATCTCCCTGCCGCATCAGCTGCTACCTCCGTCCCGCCTTGATCCGTCTAGCCACTCATCATCGCTAACCCTAGCCGCCACGTGGGAGGAGGACCAACAATGACGGGGAAGAGAAGATGTCGCACATCTTCTGTGTTTTCCCTATGGGCCGTGCTTGCCCCAACCACTGAAAAAAGGCCTGCCTGGCCCAATCAACCAGAGATGGCCGATTTTTCCACCGGAGTAGCCTTCCCCGGACAGCTAGCACACGTGATTAATTACGTGTTTAGACAAGTCATCACATGGATAAAACTGACCAGAAACTGAGATCTGACGGCTAAAAACCCTGATGGCCTGAGAGGGCTGTGAGGGTGCTCAGTTTTAATATATCTAAATATCAGTCAAGACTTTTTGGTTTGCATATATAGCAACCAAGATAGTAGCACTACTGTATTTGACTAGACGGATTGTTGTTTATCTGAATCAAAATTACCAATTGTGTTGCATATGGCCTTGATCACGGCTGGCTGCTCCTTCTCCCTGCATCCTAATGCGACCACCACTCTTCCTCGCCTTATATAGAAGCCGCGCCGGTGACCTAGATTCGGCAGATCGACAGAGCGACGGAGTTCTCTCATGTGTCACGCGCCGGTGGAGGAGGACGGTGATTTGGGATGGAAGGAGACGACAGAGGAGGTGAGGAAGAAAGATGGGGTGGCAGCCAGAGGAGAATAGGAATGAGAGGAGGTGGCTGCGGCGAGAGTGAAGGAGGGTCGCGAGGAGATGTCCTGGTTTGGTCATGGGTATTTCGATCGCTATGTACTACATCATGATTATTTTTTCCACATCGCAATTGTCGAGGGATTGATTCTGAGCTACGGGAAATCCACTAAAACCCTAGTTCAAACTCTAGGGCCTTGGTTCGCGCCATAGCAACTAGACGGCGGGCCCTAGGGTGATATGGCGAGCGTGGCACGACGACAGGATGCAAGACACGAGAATGACACAGTGAGCTACCCAGGTTCGGGCCACCGAGCTTGTGGAGTCCTTCTTTGGAGAGGATCCCACACAGGACAAGATCGCCAGCTTCAAGCGTGTGGGGGCATTTGTTACGGTTGTGATAGCGATGGAGCGCCTGCTGATATCGTGCTGCTCGGATGGCAGCTTAGTAGCGTGCCTCCTCAAGGAGGAGCAGATCAGCCTCCCACATACCATCCTACCGAGCGTCCATGAAGGCTAGGACTTGTGGGGACCCATGTTTGAGCTCTGTGGGGAGGACCACTTCTGTCCCGTAGATGGGGAAGAAGGGTGTTCCACTGGTAGGATTGGTGGTTGTCGTGCAGATCGGCCACATCACGGTGGGGAGCTCGTCGAGCTAGCCCTTGCCAATGGTTGTGAGATTTTTCTTGAAGCTTATGATCTTTAGGCCCTTGAGGACCTTAGCATTGGCATGTTAGGCCCGGCCATTGCTTCGCGGGTGAGCCACAGAGGTGTAGCAGATCTGCGTGCCGATGTTGGTGCAGATGGACTTGAAGAGGCCGCTAGTGAACTGTGTGTTGTTGTCCATGATGACGCGATTTGGGATGCCGAAGCGGCACACTAGGACCCTGATGAACTTGACGGCCAAGCCTGTCGGGATGGTGCGGACGGGCTCCACCTCCGCCCACTTGGTGAACTTGTCGACAATGACGTAGAGGTAGTTGTCGTAGCCTGGCGCGCGCGGGAATGGACCCAGGATGTCTAGCCCCCAGAACACAAAGGGCCATGAGAGGGGAATAGTCTGGAGTCCTTGCGCTGGCTGATGGATCTGCTTGGCATGGAACTGGCAGGCCTAGTAGGACTAGACCAGCTCCTCGCACTACTAGGAAAAAGGCTATAGATGGAATTGATACTAATGGCGCACCAGACAAGCAGTGCGCCATTAGTATATACTAATGGCGCACCAACCTCTGATACACCATTAGAGTTCAAACTACTAATGGCGCACCTGGCCCAGGGTGCGCCATTAGTATCAAAAAGTTTTTTTTGAACTAGTGCGCCTGTCCAAACATACTAATGGCGCATCCAGACAGAGTGCGCCATTACTAGTTGACTAGTAATGGCGCACCAGCAGGAATGTGCGCCACTAATGTTCTTTTTTTAATTATATTTTTTATTCTTTTTTTTTGCAAAACTACTAATGGCGCACTGTCCCACAGTGCGCCATTACTAGTTTAAACTAGTAATGGCGCACTGTGGGACAGTGCGCCATTAGTATTTTTTTTTTCAAAACTAGTAATGGCGCACTAACTGAAGATGCGCTATTAGTAACCTTGATTACTAATGGCGCATTTATAGTGGGTGCGCCATTAGTAAGTGGACAGCAACAAGATATTTTGGACACCCTCTCCTACCCACACCCACTTTCTCCCCACTTCATTCTCTCCACCTCCTCCTTGTCTCGGGTCCCTCCTCTTTTTCACCTCATTTCCACCATAGATTCATTCAGATTAAGTGGTTAAATTACCTTGTTTTGATAGGTAAGTAAGGGGGGAAGCTATATTTATGTTGTTCTCCCTACAACAATGTGCACATGCACTTTTTATGGCCTAGCGAGATCTATGTATGTTCGTGGTGTTGCATATGTTTGTTGTGTTGCATATGCGTTTGTGTTTGGAGGTGTACCGGTATTTGAAATGCGATAGTTGCCAATATTTTCCCGGAATGTTGATTCATTTCCGTTTCGGTGAGAATTTTGGCATTAAGCATTCTTTTTTGTCCTATTTTTAGGGAAAGTCATGGCAAATTTTTTCTTGGTTCTAAAATATCGTTTTGCTCTACCCCGCAGGCGACCATGATGCGCACGATGACCGAAGGCATCGTGAATAGGTTTTTGAGGTCCACGAAGGCCGAGATGCTTCAAAAGAACGAGACGGAGATAAGATGTCCGTGTCGAAGATGCAAGCTGAAGAGCCTTATTGCGGACCCGGATTCCGGGCAGGTGCGGGACCACCTGCTCTTGCGTGGTTTCATGGATGGCTATCGGTGGCAAGGTGATGAAGATGACTACGAAGTCGTCCATGGGGGCCGGTCAAGAAATGAGGAAGGGCAGCAAGACAACCACCGCGGCTCGGGCGGGCGAGAAGACGAAGAATCCCCAGGAGATGATCACGACGGTGATGTTGTACACAGTCATCATGTAGAAGATGCAGGACATGATGATGAGGAAGATGCCGGAGCAGACGACTGGCATGATCATGAAGATGATGATGCCGGCGGAGCAGACGACGCTGGACCATCGATGGGCTGTGTGCAGAACCCTCATATTCAAGAGCTGCTTCTCAAGCAGACCGATAACGCAAGAGCTGCCGCCCGAGAGAAAGCCAAGATGGATCAACTTGAGTTAGACGCGGTTACTCCATTGTATGAAGGATGCAGGCCCGAGGATACCCGCCTGAAAGTAACGCTCATGGCTCTGCAGATGAAGGTAAAACACAAAATGACCGACGCATGCTTCGACGAGAACATGTCATTCTGGCACGAACATCTTCCCAAGGGGAACAAGTGCCCCACCAGTTTGGAGGAGGCGAAGAAAATCGTGTGTCCTCTGGATTTACCGCACGTAAAATACCATGTGTGCATGAACAATTGCATCATTTATCGGGACAAGCACGCGGAGTCTACCATATATCCGGTGTGCGGCGTCACTCGATACAAGAAGAGGAAGAAAGCTCCTCGAAAAGTGGTGTGGTACTTTCCGATCACTCCTCGTCTGCAGCGGTATTTCGCGGACCCTAAGGTAGCAAAGTGTTGGGGAACGTAGTATTTTAAAATTTTCCTACGATCACGCAAGATCTATCTAGTAGATGCATAGCAACGAGAGGGAAGAGTGTGTCTACGTACCCTCGTAGACCGGGAGCGGAAGCGTCCAGTGACGCGGTTGATGTTGTCGAACTTCTTCGCGATCCAACCGATCAAGCACCGAACGTACGGCACCTCCGCGTTCAGCACACGTTCAGCTTGATGACGTCCCACGAGCTCTTGATCCAGTTGAGCTTCACGGGAGAGTTTCGTCAGCACGACGGCGTGGTGACGGATATGATGTATTCACCGGCGCAGGGCTTCGCCTAAGCACTGCAACGGTATGACCGAGGTGTGTTTCTGTGGAGGGGGGCACCACACACGGCTAAAACAATTCAACTTGTGTGTCTTTGGGTGCCCCCCTGCCCCCGTATATAAAGGAGCAAGGGAGGAGGGCCGGCCGGCCTCCTATGGTGCGGCTAGGGCAATCCTACTAGGAATAGGATTGCAATCCTATTCCTAGTAGGAGTCCACCAAGAAGGAAGAGAGGGAAAGGAAAAGAGGGAGAGGTGGCGCCCCCCCAATCCTAGTCCAACTAGGATCCCTAGGTGGGGCGCCGGCCAGCCTCTATGGGCTGCCTCTCTCCTTTCCTCAAGGCCCACTATGGACCATCCCCCCTCATAGGGGGTTCCGGTAACCCCCTCCGGCAATCCAGTTAAATCCGAAACTTTTCCGGAACACTTCCGGTGTCCGAATATAGTCATCCAATATATCAATCTTTATGTCTCGGACATTCCGAGACTCCTCGTCATGTCCGTGATCTCATCCGGGACTCCGAACTACCTTCGGTACATCAATACTCATAAACTCATAATACCGATCGTCATCAAACGTTAAGCGTGCGGACCCTACGGGTTCGAGAACTATGTAGACATGATCGAGACTCATCTCCGGTCAATAACCAATAGCGGAACCTGGATGTTCATATTGGCTCCTACATATACGAAGATCTTTATCGGTCAAACCGCATAACAACATACGTTGTTCCTTTTGTCATCGGTATGTTACTTGCCCGAGATTCGATCGTCGGTATCTCCATACCTAGTTCAATCTCGTTACCGGCAAGTCTCTTTACTCGTTCCATAACACATCATCTCGTGACTAACTTATTAGTCTTTTGCTTGCAAGGCTTATTGTGATGTGTGTTACCGAGAGGGCCCAGAGATACCTCTCCGACACTCGGAGTGACAAATCCTAATCTTGATCTATGCCAACACCACGAATACTTTCGGAGACACCTGTAGAGCATCTTTATGATCACCCAGTTACGTTGTGACGTTTGATAGCACACAAGGTGTTCCTACGGTATTCGGGAGTTGCATAATCTCATAGTCATAGGAACATGTATAAGTCATGAAGAAAGCAATAGCAGTAAAACTAAACGATCATAGTGCTATGCTAACGGATGGGTCTTGTCCATCACATCATTCTCCTAATGATGTGATCCCCTTGATCAAATGACAACTCATGTCTATGGCTAGGAAACATAACCATCTTTGATCAATGAGCTAGTCTAGTAGAGGCATACTAGGGACATACTGTTTTGTCTATGTATTCACACATGTACTAAGTTTCCGGTTAATACAATTCTAGCATGAATAAAAGACATTTATCATGATATAAGGAAATACAAATATAAACTTTATTATTGCCTCTAGGGCATATTTCCTTCAGTCTCCCACTTGCACTAGAGTCAATAATCTAGCTCACATCGCCATGTGATTTAATACCGATAGTTCACATCGTTATGTGAATAACACCCATAGTTCACATCGCCATGTGACCAACACCCAAAGGGTTTATTAGAGTCAATAATCTAGTTCACATCGCTATGTGATTAATACCCAAGAGTAATAAGGTGTGATCATGTTTTGCTTGTGAGAGAAGTTTAGTCAACGGGTCTATCACATTCAGATCCGTATGTATTTCGCAAATTTCTATGTCTACAATGCTCTGCATAGAGCTACTCTAGCTAATTGCTCCCACTTTCAATACGCATCCAGATTGATACTTAGAGTCATTTGGATTTAGTGTCAAAGCTTGCATCGGCGTAACCCTTTACGACGAACTCTTTATCACCTCCATAATCGAGAAACATTTCCTTAGTCATCCAGTTACTAAGGATAATTTTGACCGCTGTACAGTGATCTACTCCTGGATCACTATTGTACCCCCTTGACAAACTCATGGCAAGGTACACAACATGTTTGGTACACAGCATGGCATACTTTATAGAACCTATGGCTGAGGCATAGGGAATGACTTTCATTCTCTCTATATTTGTCTGCCGTGGTCTGGCTTTGAGTCTTACTCAACTTCACACCTTACAAGTCAGGCAAGAACTCCTTCTTTGACTGATCCATTTTGAACTACTTCAAAATCTTATCAAGGTATGTACTTATCGAAAGTCTTATCAAGCGTCTTGATCTATCTCTATAGATCTTGATGCCCAATATGTAAGCAGCTTCACAAAGGTCTTTCTTTGAAAAACTCCTTTCAAACACTCCTTTATGCTTTCCAGAAAAATTCTACATCATTTCCGATCTACAATATGTCATTCACATATACTTATCAGAAAGGTTGTAGTGCTCCCACTCACTTTTTGTAAATACATGCTTCACCGTAAGTCTGTATAAATCTATATGCTTTGATCAACTCATCAAAGCGTATATTCCAACTCCGAGATGCTTACACCAGTCCATAGATGGATCGCTGGAGCTTGCACATTTTGTTAGCACCTTTAGGATTGACAAAACCTTCTGGTTGCATCATATACAAGTTTTCTTTAATAAATCCATTAAAGAATGCAGTTTTGTTATCCATTTTCCAGATTTCATAAAATGCGGCAATTACTAACATGATTCGGACAGACTTAAGCATCGCTACGGGTGAGAAAGTCTCATCGTAGTCAACTCCTTGAACTTGTCGAAACCCTTTTGCAACAAGTCGAGCTTTGTAAATAGTAACATTACCGTTTGCGTCGGTCTTCCTCTTGAAGATCTATTTATTTTCGGTGGCTTGTCGATCATCGGGCAAGTCAACCAAAGTCCATACTTTGTTCTAATACATGGATCCCATCTCAGATTTCATGGTCTCAAACCATTTTGCGGAATCTGGGCTCATCATCGCTTCCTCATAGTTCGTAGGTTCATCATGGTCTAGTAACATGACTTCCAGAACTGGGTTGCCGTGCCACTCTGGTGCGGAACGAACTCTGGTTGATCTACGAAGTTCAGGAGAAACTTGATGTGAAGTTTCATGATCATCATCATTAGCTTCCTCACTAATTGGTGTAGGAATCACTGGAACGAGTTTCTGTGATGTACTACCTTCCAATTCAGGAGAAGGTACAATTACCTCATCAAGTTCTACTTTCCTCCCACTCACTTCTTTCGAAAGAAACTCCTTCTCTAGAAAGGATCCATTCTTAGCAACGAATATCCTGCCTTCAGATCTGTGATAGAAGGTGTACCCAATAGTCTCTTTTGGGTATCCTATGAAGATTTACTTCTCCGATTTGGGTTCGAGCTTATCATGTTGAAACTTTTTCACATAAGCATCGCAGTCCCAAACTTAAAGAAATGACAACTTATGTTTCTCGTCAAACCACAGTTCATACGGTGTCATCTCCACGGATTTAGATGGTGCCCTATTTAACGTGAATGTAGCTGTCTCTAATGCATAACCCCAAAAGCGATAGTGGTAGATCGGTAAGAGACATCATCGATCGCACCATATCTAATAAAGTACGGTTATGACGTTCGGACACACCATTACACTGTGGTGTTCCAGGTGGCGTGAGTAGTGAAACTATTTCACATTGTTTTTATTGAAGGCCAAACTCGCTAACTCAAATATTTTACCTCTACGATCATATCGTAGAAACTCTTATTTTCTTGTTACGATGATTCTCCACTTCACTCTGAAATTCTTTGAACTTTTCAAATGTTTCAGACTTGTGCTTCATTAAGTAGATATACCCATATCTGCTCAAATCATCAGTGAAGGTCAGAAAATAACGATACCTGCCGCGGGCTTCAACACTCATTGGTCCGCATACATCAGTATGTATGATTTCCAACAACTCTGTTGCTCGCTCCACGGTTCCGGAGAACGGAGTTTTAGTCATCTTGCCCATGAGGCATGGTTCGCAAGCACCAAGTGATTCATAATGAAGTGATTCCAAAAGTCCATCACTATGGAGTTTCTTCATGCGCTTTACACCAATATGACCTAAACGACAGTGCCATAAATAAGTTGCACTATCATTATTAACCTTGCATCTTTTGGCTTCAATATTATGAATATGTGTATCACACGATCGAGATCCAACAAACCATTTTCATTGGGTGTATGACCATAGAAGGTTTTATTCATGTAAACAGAACAACAATTATTCTCTAATTTACATGAATAACCGTATTGCAATAAACATGATCAAAATCATATTCATGATCAACACAAACACCAAATAACACTTATTTAGGTTTAACACTAATCCCGAAAGTATAGGGAGTGTGTGATGATGATCATATCAATCTTGGAACTACTTCCAATACACATCGTCACTTCATCCTTTAACTAGTTTCTGTTCATTATGCAACTCCCATTTCGAGTTACTACTGTTTAGCAACTAAACCAATATCAAATACCGAGGGGTTGCTATGAACACTAGTAAAATATACATCAATAATCTGTATATCAAATATACCTTTGTTCACTTTGCCATCCTTCTTATCCGCCAAATATCTAGGGTAGTTCCACTTCTAGTGACCATTTCCTTTGCAGTAGAAGCACTTAGTTTCAGGCTTGAGTTTAGCTTTGGGTTTCTTCACGGGAGTGACAACTTGCTTGTCATTCTTCTTGAAGTTCCCCTTCTATCCCTTTGCCCTTTACTTGAAACAAGTGGTCTAGTTAACCATCAACACTTGATGCTCTTTCTTGATTTCTACCTTCGCAGATTTCAGCATCGTGAAGAGCTCGGGAATTACTTTCGTCATCCCTTGCATATTATAGTTCATCACGAAGTTCTATTAACTTGGTGATAGTGTCTAGAGAACTTTGTCAATTACTATCTTATCTAGAAGATTAACTCCCACTTGATTCAAGCAATTGTACTACCCAGACAATCTGAGCACATGCTCACTGGTTGAGCTATTCTCCTCCATCTTGTAGGCAAAGTACTGTCAGAGGTCTTATACCTCTCGACACGGGCATGAGTATGAAATACTAATTTCAACTCTTGGAACATCTTATATGCTCCGTGGCATTCAAAACATTTTTGAAGTCCTGGTTCTAAGCCGTAAAGCATGGTGCACTTAAACTATCAAGTAGTCATCTTACCGAGCTTTTGTCAAAACGTTCATAACGTCTACATCTGCTCCTGCAATAGGTCTGTCACCTAGCGGTGCATTAAGGACATAATTCTCTGTGCAGCAATGAGGATAATCCTGAGATCACGGAACAATTCCGCATCATTGCTACTAACATCTTTCAACTTAGTTTTCTCTAGGAACATATAAAAAAAATGTGGAGCAACATCGCGAGCTATTGATCTACAACATAGATATGCTAATACTACCAGGACTAAGTTCATGATAAATTAAAGTTCAATTAATCATATTACTTAAGAACTCCCACTTAGATAGACATCCCTCCGGTCATCTAAATGATCACGTGATCCAAATAAACTAAACCATGTCCGATCATCACGTGAGATGGAGTAGTTTCAATGGTGAACATCTTATGTTGATCATATCTACTATATGATTCACGCTCGACCTTTCGGTCTCCAGTGTTCCGAGGCCATATCTGCATATGCTAGGCTCGTCAAGTTTAACCCGAGTATTCTGCGTGTGCAAAACTGGCTTACACCCGTTGTATTTGAACGTAGAGCTTATCACACCCGATCATCACGTGGTGTCTCGGCACGACGAACTTTCGCAACGGTGCATACTCAGGGAGAACACTTATACCTTGAAATTTAGTAATGGATCATCTTATAATGCTACCGTCGTTCTAAGCAAAATAAGAAGCATAATAAGATAAACATCACATGTAATCAAAATATGTGACATGATATGGCCATCATCATCTTGTGCTTTTGATCTCCATCTCCAAAGCACCGTCATGATCACCTTCGTCACCGGCGCGACACCTTGATCTCCATCGTAGCATCGTTGTCGTCTCGCCAACTATTGCTTCTACGACTATCGCTACCGCTTAGTGATAAAGTAAAGCAATTACATGGCGACTGCATTTCATACAATAAAGCGACAACCATATGGCTCCTGCCAGTTGCCGATAACATTACAAAACATGATCATCTCATACAAAACCGTATAACTCATCATGTCTTGACCATATCACATCACAACATGCCCTGCAAAAACAAGTTAGACGTCCTCTACTTTGTTGTTGCAAGTTTTACGTGGCTGCTACGGGCTTAGCAAGAACCGTTCTTACCTACGCATATAAAACCACAACGATGTTTCGTCAAGTATGTGCTGTTTTAACCTTCACAAGGACCGGGCGTAGCCACACTTGATTCAGCTAAAGTGAGAGAGACAGACACCCGCCAGTCACCTTTAAGCAACGAGTGCTCATAACGGTGAAACCAGTCTCGCGTAAGCGTCCGCGTAATGTCGGTCCGGGCCGCTTCATCTCACAATACCGCCGAAGCAAAGTATGACATGCTGGTAAGCAGTATGACTAGTATCGCCCACAACTCATTGTGTTCTACTCGTGCATATCATCTACGCATAGACCTGGCTCATGATGCCACTGTTGGGGAACGTAGTATTTTAAAATTTTCCTACGATCACGCAAGATCTATCTAGTAGATGCATAGCAACGAGAGGGAAGAGTGTGTCTACGTACCCTCGTAGACCGGGAGCGGAAGCGTCAAGTGACGCGGTTGATGTTGTCGAACTTCTTCGCGATCCAACCGATCAAGCACCGAATGTACGGCACCTCCGCGTTCAGCACACGTTCAGCTTGATGACGTCCCACGAGCTCTTGATCCAGTTGAGCTTCACGGGAGAGTTTCGTCAGCACGACGGCGTGGTGACGGATATGATGTATTCACCGGCGCAGGGCTTCGCCTAAGCACTGCAACGGTATGACCGAGGTGTGTTTCTGTGGAGGGGGGCACCGCACACGGCTAAAACAATTCAACTTGTGTGTCTTTGGGTGCCCCCCTGCCCCCGTATATAGAGGAGCAAGGGAGGAGGGCCGGCCGGCCTCCTATGGCGCGGCTAGGGCAATCCTACTAGGAATAGGATTGCAATCCTATTCCTAGTAGGAGTCCACCAAGAAGGAAGAGAGGGAAAGGAAAAGAGGGAGAGGTGGCGCCCCCCCAATCCTAGTCCAACTAGGATCCCTAGGTGGGGCGCCGGCCAGCCTCTATGGGCTGCCTCTCTCCTTTCCTCAAGGCTCACTATGGACCATCCCCCCTCATAGGGAGTTCATGTAACCCCCTCCGGCAATCCAGTTAAATCCGAAACTTTTCCGGAACACTTCCGGTGTCCGAATATAGTCATCCAATATATCAATCTTTATGTCTCGGACATTCCGAGACTCCTTGTCATGTCCGTGATCTCATCCGGGACTCCGAACTACCTTCGGTACATCAATACTCATAAACTCATAATACCGATCGTCATCAAACGTTAAGCGTGCGGACCCTACGGGTTCGAGAACTATGTAGACATGATCGAGACTCATCTCCGGTCAATAACCAATAGCGGAACCTGGATGTTCATATTGGCTCCTACATATTCTACGAAGATCTTTATCGGTCAAACCGCATAACAACATACGTTGTTCCTTTTGTCATCGGTATGTTACTTGCCCGAGATTCGATCGTCGGTATCTCCATACCTAGTTCAATCTCGTTACCGGCAAGTCTCTTTACTCGTTCCATAACACATCATCTCGTGACTAACTTATTAGTCTTTTGCTTGCAAGGCTTATTGTGATGTGTGTTACCGAGAGGGCCCAGAGATACCTCTCCGACACTCGGAGTGACAAATCCTAATCTTGATCTATGCCAACACCACGAATACTTTCGGAGACACCTGTAGAGCATCTTTATGATCACCCAGTTACGTTGTGACATTTGATAGCACACAAGGTGTTCCTACGGTATTCGGGAGTTGCATAATCTCATAGTCATAGGAACATGTATAAGTCATGAAGAAAGCAATAGCAGTAAAACTAAACGATCATAGTGCTATGCTAACGGATGGGTCTTGTCCATCACATCATTCTCCTAATGATGTGATCCCGTTGATCAAATGACAACTCATGTCTATGGCTAGGAAACATAACCATCTTTGATCAATGAGCTAGTCTAGTAGAGGCATACTAGGGACATACTGTTTTGTCTATGTATTCACACATGTACTAAGTTTCCGGTTAATACAATTCTAGCATGAATAAACGACATTTATCATGATATAAGGAAATACAAATATAAACTTTATTATTGCCTCTAGGGCATATTTCCTTCACAAAGCTCCTGCGTTGGCACGCGGATAGGGAGGAGAAGAAGCGAGAAGATGACGCAAATGATCCGGAGATAGATAAAAAAGACAAGATGCTGAGTCACCCTAAGGATGCGAGCCAGTGGCAAGTGTTGAACTTCGAAGACCTAGAATTTGGGAACGATCCAAGGAACATCGTGCTGGGCGCGAGCACCTATGGAGTCAATCCCTTTGGCAGCCAGAGAAGCACACATAGCACCTGGCCTGTGTTTGTGTGGATGTACAACCTTCCCCCCTGGTTGTGCATGAAGAGCAAGTACATTCACATGAGTATGCTAATTGAAGGACCGAAACAACCAGGGAACGACATCAATCTGTATCTGGGGCTGCTGAAAGAGGAGCTAGACACGCTGTGGAAAATGCCAGCCAATATGTGGGACGCCGCAAAGAAAGAATATTTCCCTATGAGAGCCGCGCTGCTCACGACGGTGCACGACTATCTCGGTTACGGATATGTCGCGGGGCAGGTGGTTCACGGATTTTCTGGATGCGTCAGGTGCATGGATGACACAACGTATCGCCAGCTAGATAGAGATCCCGGGTCTTCGAAAACCGTGTTCATGGGACATCGAAGGTGGCTTCGCGATGATGACCTGTGGAGAAAACGCAAGGATCTGTTCGATGGTGAAACTGAACCCCGAGGACGCCCGCGTACGAGGAGCGGCGAGGAAATAGACGAGCTGTTGAAAAATTGGAAAGATTGCCCACTGCCGGGAAAGAAGCAAAAGGCGCTAGAGCCGGGAAAGAAGCGAAAGGCGCCAGAGCCGCTGCTGAAGGTATGGAAAACGAGGCCTGTTTTCTGGGACTTGCCGTACTGGAAGATCCACCGTGTGCCTCACAGCCTTGATGTAATGCATATCACGAAGAACGTGTGCGAGAGTCTGCTTGGTACCCTGCTCAACATGCTAGAGAGGACCAAAGATGGGCCGAAAGCAAGGGCAGACTTGAAATCAATGGGCATCAGGCAGGAGCTTCACGCTATATATGATGATGATGAGGCGGAGCAGGACACGGAAAGTCATCGCAAAGGCAAAAAGGCCAAGAAGATCGGAAATGACTACCCCCCCGCGTGCTTCACTCTAAGTCAGGAGGAGATCGAGCAGTTTTTCACTTGCCTCGTAGGAGTAAAACTTCCTTACGGTTACGCGGGGAAGATAAGCAGATACCTAGACCCAGCGAAGCTGAAGTTCAGCGGGATGAAGTCTCACGACTATCACGTGCTGATGACGCAGATACTTCCAGTTGCAATCCGTGGGATCATGGACACGCACGTCCGTGAAACCCTATTTGGCCTATGCAACTTTTTCGACGTCATCTCTCGGAAGTCTGTTGGCATGAGACAACTCAGAAGGCTACAGGAAGAGATCATGGTGATACTATGCGAGCTTGAGATGTACTTCCCGCCCGCATTATTTGACGTTATGGTGCATCTGCTGGTCCATATCGTGGACGATATCATCCAACTCGGGCCGACGTTCCTGCACAACATGATGCCGTTCTAAAGGATGAATGGTGTCATCAGAGGATACGTTCGCAACAGGTCACGTCCAGAGGGAAGCATAGCCAGGGGCTTTCTGACCGAAGAGTGCATCTCCTACTGCACGAATTATCTAGGCATCGAGAACCCCGTTGGTCTGCCCGTCAACAGGCACCTCGGCAGGCTCGCTGGATGGGGTCACCGTGAGGGTCGCCGCGAAATGCATGTCGTCTTCGAGGGTCGACTCGCCGACTTTGAAAGAGCAAACCTAGTCGCGCTACAACACATAGACGTGGTCGATCCTTGGGTGGTAGAGCACAAAACCTTTATTGAGAAGACGTACAATGACCGAGGCCAACAGAGGATGGACGGAGATATAATCAAAGAGCACAACTCATGTTTCACGCACTGGTTCAAGCAGAAGCTTCTGTCGTACCCTTTACATGAGGATTCTTCCGCGGAAGAACAACTCATATTCGCCTTGTCACAGGGCGCCGAGCACAACTTGATGACCTATGAGGCGTACGATATCAACGGCTACACATTCTACACTGAGGCCAAGGACATGAAGAGCGATGGTTATCAGAACTCCGGGGTAACGATGGAATCCTACACCGGTAATGACAAGGACAGATACTACGGAAGGATCGAGGAGATCTGGGAGCTGAGCTACGCTGGAGAGAAGGTCCCGATGTTCCGTGTCAGATGGGCCAAGAGCGTCCTAAAAGAAGACCGGTATTTCACCACCATGGTTATACCCGAAGCCAAATCCAAGACCGCGGGCGCAAACGTCACCGCGAAAAATGAGCCATGGGTACTGGCTTCCCAAGTTGACCAATGCTTCTTCATTACCGACCCGTCAAAGCCCAGTCGTGTTGTCGTGAGGAGAGGCAAAAGGAAGATCATCGAAATGGATGGAGTAGCCAATGAGCAAGACTTCGACAAGTACG
>LR738714.1:795410288-795479393 GCA_902687465.1 Secale cereale | reverse complement strand
TATATATATATACACACACACACAGTCACACACACACACACCCACATTTGATGTTGTAAATATTACTCTATGTACGTTCAGCTCTACAACGGATAAAATGAATCTGTGTAATGGTTGTGTAAATTCCACTTTAATCGATGGTGATTTTAATATGAGAGAAACAAACTATGAGGTGTCCGTACTCGGTCTGATCTTTTTCGTGCTATCATAGAGAATTTAGAGTTGCGGAAGATTGACCTGTCAAACATGAGGTGCATTATGGAAGGTGCGGTGTAGTTTTACTGAATGTCCAGAACACGCAAAAATGATTTGGTTTAATTTGTGATACATTGATCATGTCCCTGTACTAGATTGGTAGATATCTTAACAATTTAGGATACCACTGTATTGTTATAATTCTCGCCTTGTATACATCTACATGCATATAGAAAAAGTTGGTCTTTTTCTACCAAGACATGAAAACATTGCTCTACTTGCTATGCCAACTGTCCGTTTCAGATTGGTGTGTATTTGTCGCTTTAGGGCCGCATGTAGGGCTTCTAGCTCTCGTACTGCCTAGTGGGCTGCAGTACTATTGTTTGTCGACATAGCCTCTCCGTTCAACTGAGAATGATCGCTGTTTTGTGCTAGATTATTATAACTACCCAACAAACCAAAATGATGAATCTACCTAGTATTGTTCTGTTCGTGTCTTCATGTATTAGCTTATTAATAATCAAATAATTTTTTAGTTGGATTATTTCAGCTGACAAAACAATCTTCCATTGCTTCCTGTATATCGAGCTTCCACAAACATGGGTCCACAATTGGCACAGATTCTGTTATTGAAGTTTCATGCTCCCAACTAACACTCATAATGCACCCATGGTATTATTTTCCAGCTTCTTACCTAGGTGCTTCTGTATTGTGATTATTTTGTTTCGAGGGACTACAAAAATGCTTCCATTTATCAACAGAATTCCGGTTCTGTTTTGAAAGTTGGCGACACAGAAGATGCATCAGCGTCTTGCTGCCATGCTTAGTTTTTTATCCATTCTCAGTTTTCTATCTGTCATACCAATATTAGTTTGGAAGTAATTGAAACATTAGATTAAAATATTTTACTTCCCCTAGGATGCTATTGAGAGCATCTACAACTTGACTGGCAAATTTGGCCCACTAAGAGCATCTATAACTGCACCCCGTACCCCATACCTGGCAAATTTGGCCCCGTATCTCAAGAAACACTTACTAACCAGAAAAGGTTTTGACTTTAAATGTTAATAGCACATCACCTCAATCTGTTAGTATTTGTCTACATTTTCTCACATTCTTCTTATATCTGATCCAGTATTGCTTGTAGTGGTTTGTCCAAAATGTTGAATGATACTGCTTGGAGATGCATATATTGTTTCACCTCTTCACATGCCAATGTATTTTCCATGTTGTGATGGAGGCCTTTTTTGCCTTGTCCACCCGAGAGGCCCTTGAGTTTGCTGGAATGTCGATTAACTTCCGTTCTGGCAAATCCGGGTACTCCATATGTCCTATTTTCAGCAAAGGTCATGCTGAAATTTTCCGTGAATTTTAGCATGACTTTGCTGAAAATAGGACATATGGGGTACTTGTGACTAATGCATGGGCCGGGGTATCTTAGTAGTTAATTAAGTAGGATCAAGTGCCCCTTTATTCTAGCTGCATTAAACCATAGACGGCAATAGAGCCAAGTGATTAGGCCCAACTTAGAATTCTCCTTCCCAGCTTAGCTTTTAGAATGCCTCGGTGTCGACAAACCATAAATTATAAAACCTTGGCTTTTAGGGTGCCTCGGTGTCGATAAAAACCGAAATGATGAAAGCTTAGGCTTTTAGGGTGCCTCGGCGTCGAAAAACCCTCAATTATAAAAGCTTAGCTTTTAGGATGCCTCGGTGTCGACAAACCCTAAATGATGAGACCATGATCTTGTTCCTTGACAATAACCAACTTTTTGACCAAACTTTGTTCCTATTTAGAGAGAAACATGGCCAACAACGATGAGGCCGGGGGTTCGGGCGGCAAGGCATTCTGGGAGCTGTCCCAGGAGATGGAGGAACAACCTCACTTGTATGAGGACGCCGCCTTCCCCACCGATCCTGAGACCACTGATGGTACCGCCGAGGATGACCCCACTGATGCCACCACTGATGGTGCCGCCGAGGATGCCACCACTGATGATGGCGGTGCACGCACAAATGGTAGCCAACCGAAGAGGCAACGGAAGGACCGGCGCCCGACCGTGCTCCGCACCCTCAAGGAGGAAGTTACTGAAGTGGACTCCGACGGGAATCCAATGGCGCCCGAACGAATAGTCAAGGGGTACTCGCTTCAGCTCGGGTGCATTCTCCGGAGCACCGTCTCGATCAACACCGAGAACCTGAGGCATCCTGACCGAGGGAATTTGCGCAACCTCCTCTTCACGAAGCTGCACGAACGATACAAGTTCCCCGCTGGATTTGAAAACACTAGCCTCAAAGGGAATAAAGTGAAAAATGCTGCCCTCACGAAGATGAGAAAGGCCCTGTCTACTTGGAAAAGCAATGTGAAGAGAATGATCGAGAAAGGTGAGAGTTATGAGAAGATCAAGGAGAAAAATCCTTCGATCACCGAAGATGACTACAACGACTTCAAGATCAATTGCTCGAGCACCGCACACTCCGAATCAAGTCAGTGGGGGAAAGAAATGCGGGAGCTAAACTTAGGGGAACACACACTCGGTCCAGGCGGTTACAGAGTGGCGGAGCCTATATGGGACAAGGAGGAGGCGGACCGTGCCGAGCAAGGCCTACCGCCCCTCTTTGATAAGTACGGTGACAAGCAGACCAGGAACTTTGTTAGGGCCTGGTACAAGAAGGACCCGAAAACAAAGGAGCTTACCACGGATCAGAAGACCAGGGCGCTTGAGCTTGTTTTAGAAAGGAATACACCCCCGCGTAATTAGCTCCATATGGTTGCATTCTAATTAATGAAGACAAATTTCTAAATGGTTCACATTCCTTCCGCAGGCAACTGAAAGCAGTAGCGCGGGGTCGACTAAGGTCAACCCTTGGGACACTACTCTAAATAGGGCGTTGAATTTAATGAAGAACAATGATAAGCTCAGTAAGCCGACGTCAGCTGGTCGTGTGGCCGGCAATGGCTTGTCGACAAAATGGTCGTCATACTATAACGCTGGTGGGCGAAAGGAGAAAAAGACCAACTCGGAAAGCTAGGCGCGCGAGGTTCAAGAACTCAAGGCACATGTGGCGCGGATTCCGGAGATTGTCCAAGAGCAAGTGCAACAACAGCTCGGAGCGACGATCACCTCCATTGTGCCTACCTTGATCGAGGGGTTGAGTGCGTGGATTGCAGGCGGCCAACAGGGGCCGCCCCCGATTCCTAGCTTCACTGCCAGCAACTGATGTCTACACACGCTTCTACTCTTGTAGACTATGTTGGGCCTCCAAGCGCAGAGGTTTGTAGGACAGCAGCAAATTTCCCTCAAGTGGATGACCTAAGGTTTATCGAACTCAGGGAAGTAGAGGTTGAAGATGGTCTCTCTCAAGCAACCCTGCAACTAAGATACAAGAAGTCTCTTGTGTCCCCAACACACCTAATACACTTGTTAGATGTATAGGTGCACTAGTTCGGCGAAGAGATGTTAAATGGCAAGTGATATGGATGGCAAAACAAAGTAATATAAATCTGTAATAAAAAGTGCAGCAAGCAAACAAGTGACAAACGTGAGCACAAATGGTATTGCAATGGTGGAAACAAGGCCTAGGATTCATACTTTCACTAGTGGCAACTCCCAACAACATTAACATAATCGAATCACATGATATTTCCCATAAAACATGCAAAGGGGATGCACTCGGAGGTCATTCCTTCGTGGTCAAGAGAGGACGAGAATTATGTAGGGCTACAAAAGCACACCTCAAAGTTCGTAGTTCTCAATCTAAGGATTTCCCAATGTCACCGCGGCCATCCAAAGAGAGTCCCACAATCACCACAACATATCTAAAGGATAGTCAAAGACAAGCACCAAGAGACTCTCAATCTTCAATCAACACACAAGAGAGGAAATCACTCATGAAAATATTGTTCTAATCCATGTCCAATCAATCGCTGTCACCTTGGTCTCGGGGATTATACTAGATAAAGACAAGTGAGTACATCAATCCAATACATAGAGGAATGGGAAACACCCTAGATTAACATAGCCTATGATCACAACGAAGATCACATCATGGGAGAGATAATTGACCACATAGCTACTGGTAAGAACCTCAGCCCCGAGGGGGAACTACTCCCGCATCATGGAGGGAGGAAGCAACGTCGATGGAGATGAATCCGGGGGCACTTCCCCGTCCCGGCAGGGTGCCGGCGCAGGAATTCTGGTCCCCCGAAGCTTGATGGCGATGGCGACGGAGATCGGAATCGCGTCTGGAGAAAAGGGTTCCGGAATCATGGTTTCCTCGACGGACCTTAAATATATGCCAAAGGGGGTCACCAGAGGTGCCTCGGGGGGCCCAGGTGCCCCCCCGGCGCGGCCCAGGGGGGGCGCGCCCACAGGGCGCCTGGAGCCCCTGTGGGTCCCCCCGGCTGTACTTTGGCCGCACGGTTGTTTCCGGATCGCTGATTTTTTATATAATTTTTCTGGATTTTTCTGGGCAGTTCTCGAAACGTGAAAACCTGAAATACAAAAACAGCCGAAAACAGAAACTGGCACTGGGGTGCTCTGGATTAGTAAGTTAGTCCAAATATGATCAAAAGTGTATGGAAGTGTATGAATATCATAGCAATATCACCCAAAAGTGGCATGGAGCAAGCAGAAATTATAGATACGTTTTGGACGTATCAACATCCCCAAGCTTAATTCCTGCTCGTCCTCGAGTAGGTAAATGATAACAAGAATAATTTCTATGGTGACATGCTATTAACCATATAGGACTTTTTATAGTCATATGACAAAAGCTTACTGAGACAATGATTCTATAGTAATTAAGTTGCCTCATGAGAAAATCACAAATGACTGAAAGTTTTACAACATGAAACTGAAACATCAAAAAGATTTGCAATGAACATGATGTGCAAATATGATAAAGTGATATCTAGCTTGCCCCCTTTAGTGATGCAAAACATAAATGCAGGGGCACCTTCAAGGTTTAAGTGATGACTAGATACAATGATTTCAAAATAAACGATATCACAATCATGCAAAAGACAATGCTACTTTGGGACAATGCACATTACACTCAGAATGACAATCATGCTCTCAGTAGTTGGTGCTTCAACATAAAGGTAAAAGAAAGGTTAAGTGCTAGAGCTTTTTATTTGAAAACATGGAAGCAATTGTGTCAACGGTAGTAGTTTTTCATATGTGTCATGCATAAAACATCTTATAAGTTGCAAGCCTCATGCATCGAATACTAATAGTGCTCGCTCCTTGTCCTAATTAGCTCGGATCCCCATGGGTTATCATTGCATTGCATATGTTTTAACCAAGTGTCACAAAGGGGTACCTCTATGCCACCTGTACAAAGGTCCAAGGAGATAGACCGCATTTGATTTCTCGTTTTTGATAGATCTCAACTTGAGGACATCCATACCGGGACAACATAGAAAATAGATGATGGACTCCTCTTTAATGCATAGGCATATTCTCATGAGAGATTGAGGATTAAGGTCCAAGCTAAAACTTCCACCATGATGCATGGCTTTGGTTGGCGGCCCAATGTTCTTCTCTAACAATATGCATATTAATTCAACCCACGGTAAATCACCCTTACTTCAGACAAGACGAACATGCATAGCAACTCACATGATATTCAACAAAAGTGTGACAGTTGATGGCGTCCCCAGAAACATGGTTACCGCTCAGCAAGCAACTCATAAGAAATAAGATACATAAGCAACATATTCTTTACCACAATAGTTTTTAGGCTACTTTCCCATGAGCTATGTATTGCATGGTTAGTTTTCTTAGTGCAGGTGGAGGTTAGCAAAAGACTGGGAGCGACCAACTAAGAGAGCAATGACGGTCATAATCATGCAGAGCGACAAAGCAATATTGAATCAGGCATGGTAGTTATATCGCTACTTATAAACAAAAGATCATCAAGGCTTGACAGACTTTCTTTACAGTCTTGAATATGCGTGAGCATACGCCAAGTCAATCAAAATAAATTCTCGAAGGAAGATATTACTAAACCATACCACGTCATAGGCAAACAAACCAAGTTGGTACTCCAATAACACATTGGGAACCCCCCAGCTATTTGAGATTAACCATAAGAAAACCTGAACTACTAAGCACCATCATGAAAGTAGCATCTTTATCATAGACACATTAACCCATGCAACTGAAGCAAACTCTCTTAATAAGGTGAGCATGGTAATTAAAGAGAGTTCAAGCAACCAACTAAATAAAAGCTCTTGAAAAGATAAGCATGAATACTAAGAGCAGAGCACGATAGTAGCTATTAAAAGACAAAGAACACACACAACATAGATAGACATGAAAATTCTATGTAATGTTCTAGGTAGAGGTGGAGCGTGTTTCTCTCCCACATAAAGGAATGCTGGGTTCCGACTCGTTATGAAAAACTAAAAGAAAACTAAAAGCAAGACGCTCCAAGCATAGCACATAACACATGAAGTGATAAAAATATAGCGAAACGAAAGACGAACTGATAATGTTGATGGAGAAGGGGATGCACGGGGGCATCCCCAAGCTTAGACGCTTGAGTCTCCTTGAATATTTCTTGGGGGTGCACAGGGGCATCCCCAAGCTTGAGCGCTTGACATTCCTGAATCTTTTTTATCATCTTCCCTCGCACACTTGAAAAGTCCCTTCATACACAACTCATCATAATCTGATTAGCGAGGTTAGTACCCTTAATAAAATAATTATACCTTGCTGGAAATAAAGATATTCTTGAAGTTCTACTGTTTCTCAAGATTGCCAAAAGGTTTTTGCAAAGAAAAAGCAAGCTCTTGGTTTGCAAAATGAAGGAAATGCAAAACAGGACAGAATCTGTGAAAAACAGAACAGCAGGTAGTAATTGATCTGTTCGGGGTACTTCTGCAACTCAAATGAAAAAACTCAGAACAGACGCACGAAAGACAATTATATAGAGAACGCTGACGAAAAATTCAGACCAAAATGATGATCTGGTGATTTTATACGAATTTTTCTATCCAAGGACAGAATCTGTTTCCTGGACAGCACCTCACAACTTTTGAACTTTCTAGCAATCAGAGGCTATACTTGGCACAAATATGAAAAGTAAAGATACAATGATGATGCTACTGTAGTAACAACATCAAGACACAACAAAAGGCAAAATAAAATTTTATTCATTGTGGGCTGCCTCCCAAAAGCGCTTTCTTTTATGCCTTTAAGCTAGGCATAGGACTTTAATGATGCTCTCGTAAGAATAAGAGCTGAAGAACAAAAGGGGGCATCAAGAAGAAAATGAAGGAAATATGCCCTAGAGGCAATAATAAAGATGTTATTTGTATTTCCTTATATCATGATAAATGTCTTTTATTCATGCTAGAATTGTATTAACCGGAATCTTAGTACATGTGTGGATACATAGACAAAAACAGTATCTCCCTAGTATGCCTCTACTAGACTAGCTCATTGATCAAAGATGGTTATGTTTCCTAGCCATAGACATGAGTTGTCATTTGATCAACGGGATCACATCATTAGGAGAATGATGTGATGGACAAGACCCATCCGTTAGCATAGCACTATGATCGTTTAGTTTTACTGCTATTGCTTTCTTCATGACTTATACATGTTCCTATGACTATGAGATTATGCAACCCCCGAATACCGTAGGAACACCTTGTGTGCTATCAAACGTCACAACGTAACTGGGTGATCATAAAGATGCTCTACAGGTGTCTCCGAAAGTGTTCGTGGTGTTGGCATAGATCAAGATTAGGATTTGTCACTCCGAGTGTCGGAGAGGTATCTCTGGGCCCTCTCGGTAACACACATCACAATAAGCCTTGCAAGCAAAAGACCAATGAGTTAGTCACGAGATGATGTGTTACGGAACGAGTAAAGAGACTTGCCGGTAACGAGATTGAACTAGGTATAGAGATACCGACGATCGAATCTCGGGCAAGTAACATACCGTTTGACAAAAGGAACAACGTATGTTGTTATGCGGTTTTGACCGATAAAAGATCTTCGTAGAATATGTAGGAGCCAATATGAACATCTAGGTTCCGCTATTGGTTATTGACCGGAGATGAGTCTCGGTCATGTCTACATAGTTCTCGAACCCGTAGGGTCCGCACGCTTAACGTTTGATGACGATCGGTATTATGAGTTTATGAGTACTGATGTACCGAAGGTAGTTCGGAGTCCCGGATGAGATCACGGACATGACGAGGAGTCTCGGAATGTCCGAGACATAAAGATTGATATATTGGACGACTATATTCGGACACCGGAAGTGTTCCGGAAAAGTTTCGGATTTATCGGGATTGCCGGAGGGGGTTACCGGAACCCCCTACGAGAGGGGATGGTCCATAGTGGGCCTAAAGGGAAAGAGAGAGGCAGCCCATAGGGCTGGCCGGCGCCCCCACCTAGGGTTCCTAGTTGGACTAGGATTGGGGGGGGGGGGGGGGCGCCACCTCTCCTATTCCTTTCCCTCTTCCTTCTTTTGGTGAATCCTACTAGGAATAGGATTGCAATCCTATTCCTAGTAGGAGTCCACTCCCTAGCCGCACCAGGAAGGGCCGGCCGGCCTCCCTCCCTTGCTCCTTTATATACGGGGGCAGGAGGCACCCAAAGACACACAAGTTGAATTGTTCCAGCCGTGTGCGGTGCCCCCCTCCACAGAAACACACCTCGGTCATACCGTCGCGGTGCTTAGGCGAAGCCCTGCGCCGGTGAATACATCATATCCGTCACCACGCCGTCGTGCTGACGAAACTCTCCCGTGAAGCTCAACTAGATCAAGAGCTCGTGGGACGTCATCAAGCTGAACGTGTGCTGAACGCGGAGGTGCCGTACGTTCGGTGCTTGATCGGTTGAATCGTGAAGAAGTTCGACTACATCAACCGCGTCACTTGACGCTTCCGCTCCCGGTCTACGAGGGTACGTAGACACACTCTTCCCTCTCGTTGCTATGCATCTGGTAGATAGATCTTGCGTGATCGTAGGAAAATTTTAAAATACTACGTTCCCCAACAGTGGTATCTGAGCCAGGTCTATGCGTAGATGATATGCACGAGTAGAACACAATGAGTTGTGGGCGATACTAGTCATACTGCTTACCAGCATGTCATACTTTGCTTCGGCGGTATTGTGAGATGAAGCGGCCCGGACCGATATTACGCGTACGCTTACGCGAGACTGTTTTCACCGTTACGAGCACTCGTTGCTTAAAGGTGACTGGCGGGTGTCTGTCTCTCTCACTTTAGCTGAATCAAGTGTGGCTACGCCCGGTCCTTGTGAAGGTTAAAACAACACATACTGGACAAAACATCGTTGTGGTTTTGTCTGCGTAGGTAAGAACGGTTCTTGCTAAGCCCGTAGCAGCCACGTAAAACTTGCAACAACAAAGTAGAGGACGTCTAACTTGTTTTCGCAGGGCATGTTGTGATGTGATATGGTCAAGACATGATGAGTTATACGGTTTTGTATGAGATGATCATGTTTTGTAATGTTATCGGCAACTGGCAGGAGCCATATGGTTGTCGCTTTACTGTATGAAATGCAACCGCCATGTAATTGCTTTACCTTATCACTAAGCGGTAGCGATAGTCGTAGAAGCAATAGTTGGCGAGACGACAACGATGCTACGATGGAGATCAAGGTGTCGCGCCGGTGACGAAGGTGATCATGACGGTGCTTTGGAGATGGAGATCAAAAGCACAAGATGATGATGGCCATATCATGTCACATATTTTGATTGCATGTGATGTTTATCTTATTATGCTTCTTATTTTGCTTAGAACGACGGTAGCATTATAAGATCATCCCTTACTAAATTTCAAGGTATAAGTGTTCTCCCTGAGTATGCACCGTTGCGAAAGTTCGTCGTGCCGAGACACCACGTGATGATCGGGTGTGATAAGCTCTACGTTCAAATACAACGGGTGTAAGCCAGTTTTGCACACGCAGAATACTCGGGTTAAACTTGACGAGCCTAGCATATGCAGATATGGCCTCGGAACACTGGAGACCGAAAGGTCGAGCGTGAATCATATAGTAGATATGATCAACATAAGATGTTCACCATTGAAACTACTCCATCTCACGTGATGATCGGACATGGTTTAGTTGATTTGGATCGCGTGATCATTTAGATGACTAGAGGGATGTCTATCTAAGTGGGAGTTCTTAAGTAATATGATTAAATTGAACTTTAATTTATCATGAACTTAGTCCTGGTAGTATTAGCATATCTATGTTGTAGATCAATAGCTCGCGATGTTGCTCCCCGTTTATTTTTTGATATGTTCCTAGAGAAAACTAAGTTGAAAGATGTTAGTAGCAATGATGCGGAATTGTTCCGTGATCTGAGGATTATCCTCATTGCTGCACAGAGAAATATGTCCTTGATGCACCGCTAGGTGACAGACCTATTGCAGGAGCAGATGTAGACGTTATGAACGTTTTTGACAAAAGCTCGGTATGATGACTACTTGATAGTTTAAGTGCACCATGCTTTACGGCTTAGAACCGGGACTTCAAAAACGTTTTGAAAGCCACGGAGCATATAAGATGTTCCAAGAGTTGAAATTAGTATTTCATACTCATGCCCGTGTCGAGAGGTATGAGACTTCTGACAGTACTTTGCCTACAAGATGGAGGAGAATAGCTCAACCAGTGAGCATGTGCTCAGATTGTCTGGGTACTACAATTACTTGAATCAAGTGGGAGTTAATCTTCCAGATAAGATAGTAATTGACAATGTTCTCTAGTCACTATCACCAAGCTAGTAGAACTTCGTGATGAACTATAATATAAAAGGGATGATGAAAGTAATTCCCGAGCTCTTCGCGATGCTGAAATCGGCGAAGGTAGAAATCAATAAAGAGCATCAAGTGTTGATGGTTAACAAGACCACTTGTTTCAAGTAAAGGGCAAAGGGATAGAAGGGGAACTTCAAGAAGAATGACAAGCAAGTTGTCACTCCCATGAAGAAACCCAAAGCTAAACTCAAGCCTGAAACAAGTGCTTCTACTGCAAAGGAAATGGTCACTGGAAGTGGAACTACCCTAGATACTTGGTGGATAAGAAGGATGGCAAAGTGAACAAAGGTATATTTGATATACATATTATTGATGTGTATTTTACTAGAGTTCATAGCAACCCCTCGGTATTTGATACTGGTTCAGTTGCTAAAGAATAGTAACTCGAAATGAGAGTTGCATAATGAACAGAAACTAGTTAAAGGATGAAGTGACGAAGTGTGTTGGAAGTGGTTCCAAGATTGATATGATCATCATCGCACACTCCCTATACTTTTGGGATTAGTGTAAAACCTAAATAAATGTTATTTGGCATTTGCGTTGAGCATGAATATGATTTGATCATATTTGTTGCAATACGGTTATTCATTTAAAGTCATAGAATAATTGTTATTCTGTTTACATGAATAAAACCTTCGATGGTCATACACCCAATGAAAATAGTTTGTTGGATCTCGATCGTGGTGATACACATATTCATAATATTGAAGCCAAAAGATGCAAGGTTAATAATGATAGTGCAACTTATTTGTGGCACTGCCGTTTAGGTCATATTGGTGTAAAGCGCATGAAGAAACTCCATAGTGATGGACCTTTTGGAATCACTTGATTATGAATCACTTGGTGCTTGCGAACCATGCCTCATGGGCAAGATGACTAAAACTCCGTTCTCCGGAACTGTGGAGCGAGCAACAGAGTTGTTGGAAATCATACATACTGATATATGCGGACCAATAAGTGTTGAAGCTCGCGGCGGGTATCGTTTTTTTTCTGACCTTCACTGGTGATTTGAGCAGATATGGGTATATCTACTTAATGAAGCACAAGTCTGAAACATTTGAAAAGTTCAAAGAATTTCAGAGTGAAGTAGAGAATCATCGTAACAAGAAAATAAAGTTTCTACGATCTGATCGTGGAGGAGAATATTTGAGTTACGAGTTTGGTCTTCATTTGAAACAATGTGGAATAGTTTCACAACTCACGCCACCCGGAACACCACAACGTAATGGTGTGTCCGAACGTCGTAACCGTACTTTATTGGATATGGTACGATCTATGATGTCTCTTACCGATTTACCACTATCGTTTTAGGGTTATGCTTTAGAGACAGCTGCATTCACGTTAAATAGGGCACCATCTAAATCCGTTGATACGACACCTTATGAACTATGGTTTGGCAAGAAACCAAAGTTGTCGTTTCTTAAAGTTTGGGGCTGCGATGCTTATGTGAAAAAGTTTCAACATGATAAGCTCGAACCCAAATCGGAAAAGTAAATCTTCATAGGATACCCAAAAGAAAATGTTGGGTACACCTTCTATCACAGATCCGAAGGCAAGGTCTTTGTTGATAAGAGTGGATCCTTTCTAGAGAAGGAGTTTCTCTCGAAAGAAGTGAGTGGGAGGAAAGTAGAACTTGATGAGGTAATTGTACCTTCTCCCGGATTGGAAAGTAGTACATCACAGAAAATTGTTCCAGTGATTCCTACACCAATCAGTGAGGAAGTTAATGATGATGATGATGAAACTTCGGATCAAGTTTCTGCTGAACGTCGTAGATCAACCAGAGTACGTTCCGCACCAGAGTGGTGCGCCAACCCAGTTCTGGAAATCATGTTACTGGACCATGATGAACCTACGAACTATGAGGAAGCGATGATGAGCCCAGATTCCGCAAAATGGCTTGAGGCCATGAAATCTGAGATGGGATCCATGTATGAGAACAAAGTATGGACTTTGGTTGACTTGCCCGTTGGTCGGCAAGCCATTGAAAATAAATGGATCTTTAAGAGGAAGACTGATGCCGATGGTAATGTTACTGTCTACAAAGCTCGACTTGTTGCGAAAGGTTTTCGACAAGTTCAAGATATTGACTACGATGAGATTTTATCACCCGTAGCGATGCTTAAGTCTGTCCGAATCATGTTAGCAATTGCCACATTTTATGAAATCTGGCAAATGGATAACGAAACTGCGTTCTTTAATGGATTTATTAAAGAAGAGTTGTATATGATGCAACCAGAAGGTTTTGTCAATCCTAAAGGTGCTAGCAAATTGTGCAAGCTCCAGCGATCCATCTATGGACTGGTGCAAGCATCTCGGAGTTGGAATATACGCTTTGATAAGTTGATCAAAGCATATAGATTTATACAGACTTGCGGTGAAGCCTGTATTTACAAGAAAGTGAGTGGGAGCGCTACAACCTTTCTGATAAGTATATGTGAATGACATATTGTCGATCAGAAATGATGTAGAATTTTCTGGAAAGCATAAAGGAGTGTTTGAAAGGAGTTTTTCAAAGAAAGACCTTGGTGAAGCTGCTTACAAATTGAGCATCAAGATCTATAGAGGTAGATCAAGACGCTTGATAAGACTTTCGATGAGTACATACCTTGATAAGATTTTGAAGTAGTTCAAAATGGATCAGTCAAAAAGGAGTTCTTGCCTGACTTGTAAGGTGTGAAGTTGAGTAAGACTCAAAGCCAGACCACGGCAGAAAAATATAGAGAGAATGAAAGTCATTCCCTATGCCTCAGCCATAGGTTCTATAAAGTATGCCATGCTGTGTACCAAACAAGTTGTGTACCTTGCCATGAGTTTGACAAGGAGGTACAATAGTGATCCAGGAGTAGATCACTGTACAGCGGTCAAAATTATCCTTAGTAACTGGATGACTAAGGAAATGTTTCTCGATTATGGAGGTGATAAAGAGTTCGTCGTAAAGGGTTACGCCGATGCAAGCTTTGACACTAAATCCAGATGACTCTAAGTATCAATCTGGATGCGTATTGAAAGTGGGAGCAATTAGCTAGAGTAGCTCCATGCAGAGCATTGTAAACATAGAAATTTGCGAAATACATACGGATCTGAATGTGACAGACCCGTTGACTAAACTTCTCTCACAAGCAAAACATGATCACACCTTAGTACTCTTTGGGTGTTAATCACATAGCGATGTGAACTAGATTATTGACTCTAGTAAACCCTTTGGGTGTTGGTCACATAGCGATGTGAACTATGGGTGTTAATCACATGACGATGTGAACTATCGGTGTTAAATCACATGGCGATGTGAACTAGATTATTGACTCTAGTGCAAGTGGGAGACTGAAGGAAATATGCCCTAGAGGCAATAATAAAGATGTTATTTGTATTTCCTTATATCATGATAAATGTCTTTTATTCATGCTAGAATTGTATTAACCGGAATCTTAGTACATGTGTGGATACATTGACAAAAACAGTATCTCCCTAGTATGCCTCTACTAGACTAGCTCATTGATCAAAGATGGTTATGTTTCCTAGCCATAGACATGAGTTGTCATTTGATCAATGGGATCACATAATTAGGAGAATGATGTGATGGACAAGACCCATCCGTTGGCATAGCACTATGATCGTTTAGTTTTACTGCTATTGCTTTCTTCATGACTTATACATGTTCCTATGACTATGAGATTATGCAACCCCCGAATACCGTAGGAACACCTTGTGTGCTATCAAACGTCACAACGTAACTGGGTGATCATAAAGATGCTCTACAGGTGTCTCCGAAAGTGTTCGTGGTGTTGGCATAGATCAAGATTAGGATTTGTCACTCCGAGTGTCGGAGAGGTATCTCTGGGCCCTCTCGGTAACACACATCACAATAAGCCTTGCAAGCAAAAGACCAATGAGTTAGTCACGAGATGATGTGTTACGGAACGAGTAAAGAGACTTGCCGGTAACGAGATTGAACTAGGTATAGAGATACCGACGATCGAATCTCGGGCAAGTAACATACCGTTTGACAAAAGGAACAACGTATGTTGTTATGCAGTTTTGACCAATAAAAGATCTTCGTAGAATATGTAGGAGCTAATATGAAAATCTAGGTTCCGCTATTGGTTATTGATCGGAGATGAGTCTCGGTCATGTCTACATAGTTCTCGAACCCGTAGGGTCCGCACGCTTAACGTTTGATGACGATCGGTATTATGAGTTTATGAGTATTGATGTACCGAAGGTAGTTCGGAGTCCCGGATGAGATCACGGACATGACGAGGAGTCTCGGAATGTCCGAGACATAAAGATTGATATATTGGACGACTATATTCGGACACCGGAAGTGTTCCGGAAAAGTTTCGGATTTATCGGGATTGCCGGAGGGGGTTACCGGAACCCCCTACGAGAGGGGATGGTCCATAGTGGGCCTAAAGGGAAAGAGAGAGGCAGCCCATAGGGCTGGCCAGCGCCCCCACCTAGGGTTCCTAGTTGGACAAGGATTGGGGGGGGGGGCACCTCTCCTATTCCTTTCCCTCTTCCTTCTTTTGGTGAATCCTACTAGGAATAGGATTGCAATCCTATTCCTAGTAGGAGTCCACTCCCTAGCCGCACCAGGAAGGGCCGGCCGGCCTCCCTCCCTTGCTCCTTTATATACGGGGGCAGGGGGGCACCCAAAGACACACAAGTTGAATTGTTCCAGCCGTGTGCGGTGCCTCCCTCCACAGAAACACACCTCGGTCATACCGTCGCGGTGCTTAGGCGAAGCCCTGCGCCGGTGAATACATCATATCCGTCACCACGCCGTCGTGCTGACGAAACTCTCCCGTGAAGCTCAACTGAATCAAGAGCTCGTGGGACGTCATCAAGCTGAACGTGTGCTGAACGCGGAGGTGCCGTACGTTCGGTGCTTGATCGGTTGAATCGTGAAGAAGTTCGACTACATCAACCGCGTCACTTGACGCTTCCGCTCCCGGTCTACGAGGGTACGTAGACACACTCTTCCCTCTCGTTGCTATGCATCTGGTAGATAGATCTTGCGTGATCGTAGGAAAATTTTAAAATACTACGTTCCCCAACAGCAAATGCCAAATACATTTAAGCCTAACATGCTTCCTATGCATAGGAATATTGCAATAGAATAATTCATTGAAGCACGAAGCTACTAGCATAGGAAGGCAAAACAACCATAACTTCAAAATATTCACCATAAAGAGAGGAAACTTCTTATTATTAAGATATTTAGAACCAAGCCTCCCTCTCTCATTATAAATTTCAGTGGCATCATGGATGAACTCAACAATATAAGAATCACATAAAGCATTGTTACCATGATCCACATGCAAAAAGGTACTCTTACTCTCCACATAAGCATAATCTTTCTCATTGGTAATAGTGGGAGTAGGACTATCATAAACAACTTGAACACTATAGATTGGAGTTATAACATCATCATGGTAGAGAAGAGCATTAGCATTGCTAGCAACTATATTTGTAAACATGTTGTCTTTATTCTTACTAGCAAGAGAATTATCAATTATCACATCACTAGTGGGTAAAGGATTTGCAATCCTATCATCCCCAAGCTTAGAGCTTCCCATATCTTCACTTTCAGAGTTGGTACCAAAAATATTTTCTAGATCATAGGCAGCATTATCATCATTTTCCCAATCACAATAAGTAACATGCATATCATAATCAAAATCATCTTCAATAGTACCTGCGGACGTATCATCATAAACTTCACCTTCTTCTTTAAACTTACAACCGTTAGGATAATAGTTGATAGAAGGAATATGCTCAGGCCAGGTTGATACCCATTCTTCTTCCTTCTTGCTCCTCCTCCTCCTCCTCTTCTTTTTCTTCTTCTTCACCTTAGGAGGGGGTGGTTGGAGATGAAGCTTCTCCACATATCCTGGTTTATCATTAGAAACAATAGGGGAAACTTGGGAGGAACTCTCCTTTTTATTAGCAGAAATATAAGAGACATTTTTATACTTTGGTAAAGTTCCCTCTTTTCTAATCTTACTTGTGTAATCATTTTCATGGCAATTAACAACACAATAGAGATGGCAATTTTGCAAAGTGTTTTTTATTCCTATGGCATTATCATCCAGCCAAGAAGTCTTTTCTGATAACTCCTCACACATCAAAAATAACATAAGCTCATCATAAAGATCAGTGGTGATCATGTCATCACACAACCGGTTAACAGTTATGTTTTGAAAGTTCATGCATTGAAAATTAAAGTGACCCTCTATACGGCAAAGTTCACAAGTAAAAGGATAAAGGTCACACAATTCTCTAGCAATTTCATTTAAATCTTTGACCCAAGTGATTGTTCTTTCATGCTTATGTTGCTTACAATACTTCTCTTCTTCAATCATAGGCCTTTCACAAGGTCTATCCACTCCACAAAAATTAACATGCTTATATAAAACTTCATTTTTAGGAATTGAATCATGCATGTTGCAATCATCATGAACAATCTCATTTTCTTTGCAAGTCTCTTTAAAAGGTTTATGATACTTGATCCAATCCTCCTTAGGCATATTAAGATGTGAACCAAAAGATTTGAGGAAATCAACAAGGAGTTGAGAATCAAGCCCAAACATAGCACTAAACTTATTAAAACTTGAAGTTTCAACAAAAGACTTAATGCAATCATACTCATAAATTATACCTGACTCTTTACCTTTGTCGATCTCCCAATCTTCAGTGTTGCGTTGAATTCTTTCAAGGAGTTCCCATTTAGCATCAATCTTTTTGTTTGTGAAAGAACCCATAGAGGAGGCGTCGAGCAAGTCTTTATCCTGTCGAGAAAGCCTCGCATAGAAGTTAGTAATAATAATATCTTTGGGGAGCCCATGGTTAGGACATTTTAGCATTAACGTTTTCAGTCTCCCCCAAGCTTGAGCTATGCTCTCTCCGTCATGAGGATAAAAATTATAAACATAATTCCTATTCTTATGGACTTCATGAAGAGGATAAAATTTGGAGTAAAAGAGAGACTGGATCTCTTCCCACTCCAGCAGGTGAGAGTCATTTAGTAGCCTATACCATTCCAATGCTTTTCCTTTCAGTGACAAGGCAAATAATTTCCTCATGACAAACTCCCTCGATACACCTGCAAGCTTAAATAATGAACATAGTTGTGACATATATAGCAAGTGTTCATTGGGATGTCTGTCTCCTGCATAACGATTAGCCAAAACATGATCGATAATACCAGCCGGTATTTTATAGGGCACAATTTCAGTAGGAGGAGGAGCAACCACCACAGGTGTGGGGCGTCCTCCCGCAAGCAACGATCCAATAACAAGGTTTTCCATAAACATAACTAGTGAAATAAAAACAAGAAACAAAAAGATTTAATTGCAAGATCTAAAGATATACCTTCAAGCGCTCACCTCCCCGGCAACGGCGCCAGAAATAGCTTGATGTCTACACACGCTTCTACTCTTGTAGACTATGTTGGGCCTCCAAGCACAGAGGATTGTAGGACAGCAGCAAATTTCCCTCAAGTGGATGACCTAAGGTTTCTCGAACTCAGGGAAGTAGAGGTTGAAGATGGTCTCTCTCAAGCAACCCTGCAACTAAGATACAAGAAGTCTCTTGTGTCCCCAACACACCTAATACACTTGTTAGATGTATTGGTGCACTAGTTCGGTGAAGAGATGTTAAATGGCAAGTGATATGGATGGCAAAACAAAGTAATACAAATCTGTAATAAAAAGTGCAGCAAGCAAACAAGTGGTAAACGTGAGCACAAATGGTATTGCAATGGTGGAAACAAGGCCTAGGGTTCATACTTTCACTAGTGGCAACTCCCAACAACATTAACATAATCGAATCACATGATATTTCCCATAAAACATGCAAAGGGGGCGCACTCGGAGGTCATTCCTTCGTGGTCAAGAGAGGAGGAGAATTATGTAGGGCTACAAAAGCACACCTCAAAGTTCGTAGTTCTCAATCTAAGGATTTCCCAATGTCACCGCGGCCATCCAAAGAGAGTCCCACAATCACCACAACATATCAAAAGGATAGTCAAAGACAAGCACCAAGAGACTCTCAATCTTCAATCAACACACAAGAGAGGAAATCACTCATGAAAATATTGTTCTAATCCATGTCCAATAGACCGCTGTGAACTTGGTCTCGGGGATTATACTACATAAAGACAAGTGAGCACATCAATCCAATACATAGAGGAAGGGGAAACACCCTAGATTAACATAGCCTATGATCACAACGAAGATCACATCATGGGAGAGAGAATTGACCACATAGCTACTGGTAAGAACCTCAGCCCCGAGGGGGAACTACTCCCGCATCATGGAGGGAGGAAGCAACGTCGATGGAGATGAATCCGGGGGCACTTCCCCGTCCCGGCGCAGGAATTCTGGTCCCCCGAAGCTTGATGGCGATGGCGGCGGAGATCGGAATCGCGTCTGGAGAAAAGGGTTCCGGAATCAGGGTTTCCTCGACGGACCTTAAATATATGCCAAAGGGGGTCACCAGAGGTCCCTCGGGGGGCCCAGGCGCCCCCCAGCGCGGCCCAGGGGGGGGGGGGGGAGGGGCGCCCACAGGGCGCCTGGAGCCCCTGTGGGTCCCCCCGGCTGTACTTTGGCCGCACGGTTGTTTCCGGATCGCTGATTTTTTATATAATTTTTCTGGATTTTTCTGGGCAGTTCTCGAAACGTGAAAACCTGAAATACAAAAACAGCCGAAAACAGAAACTGGCACTGGCGTGCACTGGATTAGTAAGTTAGTCCAAATATGATCAAAAGTGTATGGAAGTGTATGAATATCATAGCAATATCACCCAAAAGTGGCATGGAGCAAGCAGAAATTATAGATACGTTTTGGACGTATCAGCAACTCGCAGAACGCGATGGCGGGGCCATTGGTGTCTCCGGCAGAGGCGGCATTGGTGTCTCCGACGCCGGCTCGGGAGCTTAATGCACCCGGGTGTACGCCGGCCGGCACCTCTGCAGCAAGCGGCCCCTCCGTCAACTGCACGCCCGCCGTTGGCGATGCCTCGACATTAGCCGAGCTCGACGCCATCATCACGGTAATTAATTAAGCCTCTCTCGGCCGAGGACTTCATCTCCTTGCCTTTTACTGGGCATCCCTGACGCCCTACATGTTTTTGCAGGGCGCCGCCGACGTTCCGTGCACTCTCCTGCACTTCGTGAACAACGAGTTGGTCGATGTCGCCAAGGGCAAAATCGTTCAACCGGGCAACCCCTTGTTCCACTGTACCCAGATGCCACCCAACTTGTTTAGGGTTCAACTGGTTCGGGTGCTGCCAGACTGCGACGAGGTGTTACTTCTGATTCGACCCGTCGGGGCCGACGATGATGATGTGATGACCCTCAGCGCCTGCCTGAGCTGGCCCCTGCTTTGGCCGAAGAGCCAGATTCGTTTGGGGGCGGGGGACACCACCCCAAAGACAACACCGCCAGTCGTGCCGGCGCCAAGTCGGCCCCATGACAAGACCGCCGCAACGGTGCCGGACATCCCTATGCCACTGGATCCAAACATGCATATGGCACAGGATCAGAACGACGACGACGACGATACATTTGCCAACGTTGATCAGTACTTTGCCAATCATGGGTACGGTGGCGACTTCATGGGGCCTCCTTCTCAAGAACCTAACCCAACAAAAGACGTGCGTGATGTAGCTGGTACCACGGAGAAGCCAAGTTGCAACAGGCGTCGTCTGCCGTTCAGCTCTCAGGAGACGCCTCCAGCTGCCGACTTCACCGAGCCTCAGATAGGCGAGGTGCGAAATATTATCAGCCCCAACACACTCAAGAAGGCGGTCTGTGAGCAGAACTCGGTCCCATTACAGGAGAATAATAAGGCACGCAAAAGAAAGACTAACAAGGGTGCGAGCCAGCCGGCACCGAGTACGATCCGTGCTCAGGACGGGCCACCTTCACCTGAGGATGTAATGAGGAGGGTGCATGTGGCGGGTAGGCCGATGCTACCGACAAATATGCTCGATGCTGCAACTGGTGCTATGCGGAGTCTGCATGACAGTGTTCTTTCTTTGGAGAAGCGACGTCTCAGAGAGAAGGATGTGGCATACCCGGTTTTCGCGGCCAAGGTGCTAGAGGGCAAGGGCTTTGTCGATAACTCCATCGGGGGTACGATCGTCCTGTGGTTTGATGACATCCATGCTATGTTAAACCTTCATCCGCTGCACTACACCTTCGTTCGGCTATTTTCGCTGAGTATGGAGATGCGGATCATTCGCGACAAGACCCCGGACATCGTGATAGTCGACCCCTTCTACATGCCTGCCAAGATCTTGGGCAGCGCTGGGGACCGGCAAGTCGCGAGTTCTTACCTCGAAGGCGTTATTTTGGCAAACCGAGATAAGGATAACTTCCTCGTGCCTTACTTTCCCGAGTAAGTCCTCCCCCTCAACCGCCCCGTAACATATGAATTCTTAGATTTTGATCGTTTTTCTTTTAACATTCCGTGTTTTCTGCAGTGACACACATTGCACGCTCATCCTCCTAAGCCCCAAATATTCCATGGCCACGTATTTCGACCCGGACCGTCAGTCGAACGTAGACTACACAAATGTCAAGAAGGTTCTTGATGATGTTCTACCCGGCTATGTCAAATCTGGAGGCACCTTCACCAGGCCTATTCGTAAGTACGGCAAGCACGTGTTCTCCCACAATACGACGTTCTGCTGCGTCAAGCAGCCGCCTAGAGGTCAGAAGGGTGCCTACTATGCCATCCATCACATGCGGGCGATCGTACGGGACCATCATCAAGTTCTGCTACCGATTAAACTCAAAGATCGGGCCGCGAGCGTGTTGGCAATCCAGGACGCGTACATCAGACAAGAAATCTTTCGCATCTAGTCGGAGTTTGCGGAAATCATCCATCAAGATGTCCTTCGTACCTCGGGGCAGTTCTTGTCGGGGAACGTCGCAGAATTCAAAAAATTTCAATGCTTTCACCACGATCCAACTAAGGAGACATCTAGCAACGAGCAAATAAGAGTGCATCTACATACCGTTATGTAGATCGTGAGCGGAAGCTTTCGAAGAAGCGTGGATGAAGTAGTCGTACTCTTCGCATTCTTCGTCACTGATGATCTAGCGCCGAACGGACGGCACCTCCGCGTTCAACACACGCCCGGTACAGCAATGTCACCTCCTTCTTGATCCAGCAAGGGGGGAGGAGAGGTTGTCGGAGATCCAGCAGCACAACGGCGTGGTGGTGGATGCAGTGGAGAATCCTGCAGGGCTTTGCCGGGCGCCCTGCGTTAAGGAGACGGAGGTGTGAGGGGGATAGGCGCCAGGGCAAGGGTGCGGCTGCCCTCTCCCCCCCACATATATATAGGGGGCCAGGGGTGTCGTGGAATTAACACGTCAGATGTCCGGTTTAGCGGACTTAGTGTTGAGGCGCGCATCTATGTGGTAGCTTGAAGGGGTTGAGCGGAATCGAGAGATGCGATGCAAGACACGGATTTAGACAGCTTCGGGCCCCGGGAAACATCATCCGGTAATAACCCTACGTGTTGTTTGAGGCTTTGATCTCATTATCATCCTCGTGGTGTTGCCGATAAACCGGCTCTTGGTGTCTAACCCTAGAAACTTGTCTGCTTGTCTAAACTCTAAACCTAACTTGTCTCTTGTCTAACTTGTGAAAAAACTTGTCCTCTTTGGGGAGCCCTGCCCCTCCTTATATATGTGAAGGGGAGGCTTTACATGACTAGTCCTAGTAGGACTAGGATTGATCTATTACAAGGAGTCCTAGTCTTGCTTCCTTTCTGGAGAATATTCCTTGCGCTTTATTATTAAACCGGCCCACAATTAATATGAACCGGCCTTCTGGGCCTTGGGCCTTGTCATCCATGATCCATATGCCGGGTTACCAGTGAGTAATATCTTTTAGGCAGGTTGCTTGTAAACCGTCCAGTGATAACGGATCGCCAGTGAATCACCAAGTGTAAACCGCCAAGTCAGGCCGGGTTATAATTCCGGCCGGTTCATACCGCGGGGGTATATCCCCGACATTAGCCCCCAAGTTTAGCTTGGATGTGTCCATGGTAAACTTATGCTTTAAAATAACCACAAAAACAAATTGATAGGTTGTGCTCCGGATTATGAATTCCTGTAAACCGGCATCTGACCATCCTTAAGTCCTTGTCTTTCCTTCTTCTTAGAAAATCCGGGTCAACAGACCAACTTCCTAACCAACTTGCTTGCATAATAATATTGGAAATAAAGAATCCATTTGAATCGGTCTTCAATGATCTGACTTGATAAAAATATCGGTCTTTGAAATATTCAACTGATATCTTGCCGGCTTGAAGATGTAGAACTTGCCGGTTTATGATTGCCAAAATTGCCGGGTCACACAATTAATCTGATTTGCCATAACTGAAAATTTGAAGATGTTCCTCCACATGGGCCCTTCAGATGGGATCTGCAGGGTGAGGCGGCGGGCAAGGGGGGAATCCTTGCCCCCCAAGGCAAGTGGCGCCCCCTCCCCCCTAGGGTTTCAACCCTAGGCGCATGGGGAGGAGGGCCCATGTGGTGCGCCAGCCCATTAGGGCTGGCCACTCCCCCCTTGCGGCCTGGGGGCCCCACCGGGATGGGTGGCCCCACCCGGTGGACCCCCGGGGCCCCTCCGGTGGTCCGGGACACTCCCGGTGACCCCCGGAGATCACCCGATGGCCGAAACTGGACTTCCTATATATCATTCTTTACCTCCGGACCATTCCGGAACTCGTCGTGACGTCCGGGATCTCATCTGGGACTCTGAACAACTTTCGGGTTTCCACGTGCATGTATCTCTACGACCCTAGCGTTACCGAACCTTAAGTGTGTAGACCCTACGGGTTCGGGAGACACGTAGACATGACCGAGACCACTCTCCGATCAATAACCAACAGCGGGATCTGGATACCCACATTGGTTCCCACGTGTTCCTCGATGATCTTCATCGGATGAACCACCGTGTCAAGGATTCACTCAATCCCGTATGTCATTCCCTTTGTCCATCGGTACGGTACTTGCCCGAGATTCGATCGTCGGTATTCCCGATACCTTGTTCAATCTCGTCATGGCAAGTCTCTTTACTCGATCCGTAATCCATCATCCCGTGACTAACTCTTTAGTCACTTTGAGCTCATCATGATGATGTCTTACCGAGTGGGCCCAGAGGTACCTCTCCGTCATACGGAGTGACAATATCCCAGTCTCGGTTCGTACCAACTCAACAGACACTTTCGGTGATACCCGATGTGTACCTTTATAGCCACCCAGTTACGTTGTGACGTTTGGCACACCCAAAGTATTCCTACGGTATCCGGGAGTTGTACAACCTCTTGGTCTAAGGAATAAATACTTGACACCGAAAAGCTTATGCATTACGAACTATACGATCTCGTGCTATGCTCAGGATTGGGTCTTGTCCATCACATCATTCTCCTAGTGATGTGATCCCGTTATCACTAACATCCTATGTCCATGGTCAGGAAACCGTGACCATCTGTTGATCAACGAGCTGGTAACTAGAGGCCTACCAGGGACTCATTGTGGTCTATATATTCACACATGTATCGCTGTTTCCGTACAATGCAATTCAAGCATGAATAGCAGACGATTATCATGAACAAGGAAATATAATAATAATACTTTTATTATTGCCTCTAGGGCATATTTCCAACAGTCTCCCACTTGCACAAGAGTCAATAATCTAGTTGCATTGTGATGAATCGAACACCCATAGAGTTCTGGTGTTGATCATGTTTGGCCCGTGGAAGAGGTATAGTCAACGGGTCTGCAACATTCAGATCCGTATGCACTTTACAAATATCTATATCTCCAGCCTGAACATAATTCCGGATGGAGTTGAAACGGCGCTTGATGTGCTTGGTCTTCTTGTGAAACCTGGGCCCCTTGGTAATAGCAATAGCACTAGTGTTGTCACAGAAGAGAGTCATTGGGCTTGACGCGCTTGGAATGACTCCTAGGTCGGTGATGAACTCCTTCATCCAGACTCCTTCCTGTGCCGCTTCGCAAGCAGCTATGTACTCCGCTTCACATGTAGAATGCGCCACGACGCTCTGCTTGCAACTGCACCAGCTGACTGCCCCTCCATTCAAAATATACACGTATCAGGTTTGAGACTTTGAGTCATCCAGATCTGTGTCAAAGCTAGCATCGACGTAACCTTTTACGACGAGCTCTTCGTCACCTCCATAAATGAGAAACATATCCTTAGTCCTTTTCAGGTACTTCAGGATGTTCTTGACCGCTGTCCAGTGTTCCGTACTGGGATCACTTTGGTACCTCCCTACCAAACTTATGGCAAGGTTCACATCAGGTCTGGTACACAGCATGGCATACATGATAGAACCTATGGCCGAGGCATAGGGAATGACACTCATCTTTTCTCTATCTTCTGCCGTGGTCGGCGACTGAGCCTTGCTCAATCTCATACCTTGCAAAACAGGCAAGAATCCCTTCTTTGACTGATCCATATTGAACTTTTTCAATATCTTGTCAAGGTATGTACTTTGTGAAAGACCAATGAGGCGTCTTGATCTATCTCTATAGATTTTGATGCCTAATATGTAAGCAGCTTCTCCAAGGTCCTTCATTGAAAAACTTTTATTCAAGTAGGCCTTTAGATTTTCCAAGAATTATATATCATTTCCCATCAGCAATATGTCATCCACATATAATATGAGAAATGCCACAGAGCTCCCACTCACTTTCTTGTAAATACAGGCTTCTCCATAAGTCTGTATAAATCCAAACGCTTTGATCACATCATTAAAGCGAATATTCAAACTCCGAGATGCTTGCACCAGCCAGTAAATCGAGCGCTGGAGCTTGCATACCTTGTCAGCGTTCTCTGGATCGACAAAAACTTCCGGTTGCATCATATACAACTCTTCCTTGAGGAAGCCATTAAGGAATGCTGTTTTGACGTCCATTTGCTATATCTCATAATCATAGAATGCGGCAATAGCTAACATGATTCTGACTGACTTCAGCATCGCTACGGGAGAGAAAGTCTCGTCGTAGTCAATCCCTTGAACTTGTCGATAACCCTTAGCGACAAGACGAGCCTTATAGATGGTCACATTACCATCCGCGTCTGTCTTCTTCTTAAATATATCCATTTGTTTTCTATGGCGTGCCTATCATCAGGCAAGTCCACCAAAGTCCATACTTTGTTTTCATACATGGATTCTATCTCGGATTTCATGGCTCCAAGCCATTTATTGGAAGCCGGGCCCGCCATCGCTTCTTCATAGTTTGAAGGTTCACCGTTGTCTAACAACATCATTTCCAGGACAGGGTTGCCGTACCACTCTGGTGCGGAACGTGCCCTAGTGGACCTTCGAAGTTCAGTAGTAACATGATCTGTTTCTTCATGATCATTATCATCAACTTCCTTCCTTGTCGGTGCAGGCACCTCAGGAACAATTTCCTGCGCTGCGCTACTTTCCGGTTCAGGAGGGGTGACTGTCACCTCATCAAGTTCTACTTTCCTCCCACTCACTTCTTTCGAGAGAAACTCTTTCTCCAGAAAACATCCATTCTTGGCAACAAAGACTTTGCCTTCGGATCTGTGGTAGAAGGTGTACCCAATCGTTTCCTTTGGGTATCCTATGAAGACGCATTTTTCTGATTTGGGTTCGAGCTTTTCAGGTTGAAGTTTCTTGACATAAGCATCGCAACCCCAAACTTTTAGAAACGACAGCTTCCGTTTCTTGCCAAACCAAAGTTCATACGGAGTCGTCTCAACGGATTTCGACGGAGCCCTATTTAAAGTGAATGCGGCAGTCTCTAAAGCATAACCCCAAAAAGATAGCGGTAAATCGGTGAGGGACATCATAGATCGCACCATGTCCAATAGAGTACGATTTCGACGTTCGGACACACCGTTACGTTGAGGTGTTCCGGGTGGTGTCAATTGTGAAACAATTCCACAGCTCCTAAGGTGTGTGCCAAATTCATGACTCAAATATTCACCCCCACGATCCGACCGTAAGAATTTTATTTTCTTGTCTCGTTGATTCTCAACCTCATTCTGAAATTCCTTGAACTTTTCAAAAGTCTCAGACTTGTGCTTCATCAAGTAGATATACCCATATCTACTCAAGTCATCTGTGAGGGTGAGAACATAACGATAGCCCCCGCGAGCCTCTACACTCATTGGACCGCACACATCGGTATGTATGATTTCCAATAAGTCGGTTGCTCGCTCCATTGTTCCGGAGAACGGAGTCTTGGTCATCTTGCCCAAGAGGCATGGTTCGCACGTGTCAAATGATTCATAATCAAGAGACTCTAGAAGTCTATCTGAATGGAGCTTCTTCATACGTTTGACACCAATATGACCAAGGCGGCAATGCCACAAGTATGTGGGACTATCATTATCAACTTTACATCTTTTGGCATCTACACTATGAATATGTGTATCATCACGTTCGAGATTCATCAAAAATAAACCATTGACCAGCGGGGCATGACCATAAAACATATCTCTCAAATAAATAGAACAACCATTATTCTCCGATTTGAAAGAGTAGCCATCTCGCATAAGACGAGATCCAGATACAATGTTCATGCTTAAAGCTGGTACTAAATAACAATTATTAAGGTTTAAAACTAATCCCGAGGGTAGATGTAGAGGTAGCGTGCCGACGGCGATCACATCGACCTTGGAACCATTCCCGACGCGCATCGTCACCTCATCCTTCGCCAGTCTCCGCTTATTCCGCAGCTCCTGTTTTGAGTTACAAATGTGAGCAACTGCACCGGTATCAAATACCCAGGAGCTACTACGAGTGCTGGTAAGGTACACATCAATAACATGTATATCATATATACCTTTGACGTTGCCGGCCTTCTTGTCTGCTAAATATTTGGGGCAGTTCCGCTTCCAGTGACCCGTTCCCTTGCAATAAAAGCACTCCGTCTCAGGCTTGGGTCCATGCTTTGGCTTCTTCCCGGCTACTGGTTTACCGGGCGCGGCAACTCCCTTGCCGTCCTTCTTGAAGTTCTTCTTACCCTTGCCTTTCTTGAACTTAGTGCTTTTATTGACCATCAACACTTGATGTTCTTTCTTGATGTCCACCTCCGCTGATTTCAGCATCGAATACACCTCGGGAATGGACTTCTCCATCCCCTGCATATTGAAGTTTAACACGAAGCTCTTGAAGCTTGGTGGGAGCGACTGGAGGATTCTGTCAACGACCACTTCATCTGGGAGATTCATTCCCAGCTGAGACAAGCGGTTGTGCAATCCAGAAATCTTGAGGATGTGCTCACTGACAGAACTGTTTTCCTCCATCTTACAGCTGTAGAATGCGTCGAAGACATCATATCTCTCGACTCGGGCATGAGCTTGGAAAACCATTTTCAGCTCTTCGAACATCTCATATGCTCCGTGATGCTCAAAACGTTTTTTTGGAGCCCCGACTCTAAGCTGTAAAGCATGCCGCACTGAACCAGGGAGTAATCATCACTACGCGACTGCCAGACGTTCAAAACATCTTGGGCCGCATCAGGAGCAGGTGCATCACCTAGCGGTGCTTCAAGGACATATGATCTCTTGGCAGCTATGAGGATAATCCTCAGGTTACGGACCCAATCCGTATAGTTGCTACCATCGTCTTTCAGCTTGGTTTTCTCTAGGAACGCGTTGAAGTTGAGGGAAACTGGAGCGTGGGCCATTTGATCTACAAGAGATATTGTAAAGAATTTAGACTAAGTTCATGATAATCAATTTCATCTTATTCAAATTTTAATGAACTCCCACTCAGAATGACATCTCTCTAGTCATCTAAGTGATACACGATCCGAATCGACTAGCCCGTGTCCGATCATCACGTGAGACGGACTAGTCATCAACGATGAACATCTTCATGTTGATCGTATCTACTATACGACTCGTGTTCGACCTTTCGGTCTTCCATGTTCCGAGGCCATGTCTGTACATGCTAGGCTCGTCAAGTGAACCCTAAGTGTATCGCGTGTGTAAATCTGGGTTACACCCGTTGTATGCGAACGTTAGAACCTATCACACCCGATCATCACGTGGTGCTTCGGAGCAACGAACTTTAGCAACGGTGCACAGTTAGGGGGAACACAATTCTTGCAATTTTTTAGTGAGAGATCATCTTATTTACTACCTTCGTTCTAAGTAAACAAGATGCATAAACATGATAAACATCACATGCAATCAATTAAAGTGACATGATATGGCCAATATCATCTTGCTCCTTGGATCTCCATCTTCGGGGCACCCTGATCATCTTGTCACCGGCTCGACACCATGATCTTCATCATCATGATCTCCATCATCGTGTCTTAAAGAAGTCGTCACGCCAACTATTACTTCTACTACTATGGCTAACGTTTAGCAATAAAGTAAAGTAATTACATAGCGTTTATTCAGTGACACGCAGATCATACAATAATTAAGACAACTCCTATGGCTCCTGCAGGTTGTCAAGTTCATCGACATGCAAGTCGTGATTCCCTATTACAAAAACATGATCAATCTCATACATCACATATATCATTCATCACATCTTCTTTTGGCCATACCACGTCACATAGCACATGCTGCAAAAACAAGTTAGACGTCCTCTAATTGTTGTTGCAAGTTTTACGTGGCTTCTATAGGTTTCTAGTAAGAACGTTTCTTACCTACGCCAAAACCACAATGTGATTTTTCAATTTCTATTTACCTTCATAAGGACCTTTTTCATCGAATCCGATCCGACTAAAGTAGGAGAGACAGACACCCGCCAGCCACCTTATGCATCTAGTGCATGTCTGTCGGTGGAACCAGTCTCACGTAAGTGTACGTGTAAAGTCAGTCCGGGCCGCTTCATCCCACAATACCGCTGAATCAAGATTGACTAGTAACGGCAAGAAAGTTGAACAAACTCAAACGCCCACAACTGCTTTGTGTTCTACTCGTGCAAGATGCTACGCATAAAACCTGGCTCTGATACCACTGTCGGGGAACGTAGCAGAATTCAAAAATTTTCTACGCTTTCACCAAGATCCAACTAAGGAGACATCTAGAAACAAGCAAATAAGAGTGCATCTACATACCGTTATGTAGATCACGAGCGGAAGCTTTCGAAGAAGCGTGGATGAAGTAGTCGTACTCTTAGCGTTCTTCGTCACCTATGATCTAGCGCCGAACGGACGGCACCTCCGCGTTCAACACACGTCCGGTACAACAACGTCACCTCCTTCTTGATCCAGCAAGGGGGGAGGAGAGGTCGTCGGAGATCCAGCAGCACAACGGCGTGGTGGTGGATGCAGTGGAGAATCCTGCACGGCTTCGCCGGGCGCCCTGCGTTAAGGAGACGGAGGTGTGACGGGAGGGGGAGAGGCGCCAGGGCAAGGGTGCGGCTGCCCTCTCCCCCCCACATATATATAGGGGGCCAGGGGGGTGCGCCAGCCCTGCAGATGGGATCTGCAGGGTGGGGTGGCGGCCAAGGGGGGAATCCTTGCCCCCCAAGGCAAGTGGCGCCCCCTCCCCCCTAGGGTTTCAACCCTAGGCGCATGGGGAGGAGGGCCCATGTGGTGCGCCAGCCCATTAGGGCTGGCCACTCCCCCCTTGCGGCCTGGGGGCCCCAACGGGATGGGTGGCCCCACCCGGTGGACCCTCGAGGCCCCTCCGGTTGTCCCGGGACACTCCCGGTGACCCCCGAAGATCACCCGATGGCCGAAACTGGACTTCCTATATATCATTCTTTACCTCCGGACCATTCCGGAACTCCTCGTGACGTCCGGGATCTCATCCGGGACTCCGAACAACTTTCGGGTTTCCACGTGCATGTATCTCTACGACCCTAGCATTACCGAACCTTAAGTGTGTAGACCCTACGGGTTCGGGAGACACGTAGACATGACCGAGACCACTCTCCGATCAATAACCAACAACGGGATCTTGATACCCATGTTGGTTCCCACGTGTTCCTCGATGATCTTCATCGGATGAACCACCGTGTCAAGGATTCACTCAATCCCGTATGTCATTCCCTTTGTCCATCGGTACGGTACTTGCCCGAGATTCGATCGTTGGTATTCCTGATACCTTGTTCAATCTCGTCATGGCAAGTCTCTTTACTCGATCCGTAATCCATCATCCCGTGACTAACCCTTTAGTCACTTTGAGCTCATTATGATGATGTCTTACTGAGTGGGCCCAGAGGCACCTCTCCGTCATACGGAGTGACAATATCCCAGTCTCGGTTCGTACCAACTCAACAGACACTTTCGGTGATACCCGATGCGTTCCTTTATAGCCACCCAGTTACGTTGTGACGTTTGGCACACCCAAAGTATTTCTACGGTATCCAGGAGTTGTACAACCTCATGGTCTAAGGAATAAATACTTGACACCGAAAAGCTTATGCATTACGAACTATACGATCTCGTGCTATGCTCAGGATTGGGTCTTGTCCATCACATCATTCTCCTAATGATGTGATCCCGTTATCACTGACATCCTATGTCCATGGTCAGGAAACCGTGACCATCTGTTGATCAACGAGCTGGTAACTAGAGGCCTACCAGGGACTCATTGTGGTCTATATATTCACACATGTATCGCTGTTTCCGTACAATACAATTCAAGCATGAATAACAGACGATTATCATGAACAAAGAAATATAATAATAATAATTTTATTATTGCCTCTAGGGCATATTTCCAACAGTTCTACCTCAGAAATCAACCGTTCAACAGTGACATCGACACAATGCTACAAATGCAGGCTGACAACGCCCGTGATTTCATGACTCCCACGATAGACGGCGGCTTCATCCACGCTCCGGTCCCTTGAGTCGAGTCGAAAGTAGTGATGCTGTGTCTAGTTCTGAAACATCGATTGGCCCATGTTGTAATTAAACTTTAATGAACTTGTAGTATGTCTCTTTGGTTTCGAGAGTCGTTCAACTTAGATGTAATCGATGCTATTAATGTCTTGCTTTTCTCTTTCGATCGTTCTGTTGCATACTTATATATTGCTTATGTATTGTCTGTGAATTGGTACTAACCTTTCGTTTGGCTAGTGCATAGCGATGCCGTCGTATGTCGTGTACAAGGGTAAGGTTCCCGGAGTCTACGACGACTGGGAGGAGTGTCGGAGACAGGTTTACCGATTCAGCGGTAACAGTTACAAAGGGTACACCACTAGGGCCGAGGCCGAATCTAGATACGCCCGCTATCTTGTGGGAGAGGGGAGGGAGCGTTGGAGGAACCGGATGAAGACGAGTTTCATCGTGATGATGCTCATCGTGATGACCGCAGCTCTCTTCTATGTGATGGTAGTTTAGATGATCGATATCAACTTGTAATGTGAAGACAAACTCGCTACTCGTGGTCTCGAGACTTGTAATATAATGTTCTATCTTTGTTCGGTCTTTTCAATTCGGAGACTAATATGATGAATTGTATTCGGAGACTAATATGATGAATTGTATTCAGAGACTAATCTTCTATTGTATTCGATGAATCTGTTGTTGATGTGTGCAGTCTATATTCTGTCCAATTATACATTTTGTAACCTGTGCAAAAAATAGAAAATAAAAAAATAAAAAAAACCTAATATTCATACTAATGGCGCATCACATCACAGTGCGCCATTAGTATGCCAAAGGATACTAATGGCGCATCATTAGACAGTGCGCCATTACTATGCCGAAGTTACTAATGGCGCATCTTGTTGCCGTGCGCCATTAGTATGCCAAAGCACCTGGGTATACATGGCCCCCTGGGAGGCATACTAATGGCGCACTGCTGTGTATACTAATGGCGTATCTGTGGTGCGCCATTAGTGTACCAGATACTAATGGCGCACCAGAGGTGCGCCATTAGTAAAATATACTAATGGCGTGGCATTAATGGGGCACCACTAATGCGCCATTAATGGCCAAATTAGGTGCGCCATTAGTAGGCCTTTTTCTAGTAGTGTCGGCGTCGTGAAGCACAATGGGCCGGTAGAAACCGCTTCGGAAAACCTTGCCGGCGAGAGTGCACGATGAATAGTGGTGGCCGCAGTCTCCTCCGTGTAAGTCAGCAAGCAGCTCGCGCCCTTGCTGTACCTGGATGCAGCGTAATGGGACTTCATTGGGGCTCTTGCGGTAGAGGTCGTCACCCCTCAAGTAGTAAGGCCCAGCCTGGCGGGCTACACGCTCCACCTCTGTGTCGTCCCGAGGAAGGGTGCCATTCTCCATGTAGGCCTTATTTCCTGGCTCAGCTCTCAGTTTGTGGCTCAAGCGCTATCAGCAGGCGAGCACCAGAAGGTGTGCCGTAGTCTGTTGTGCCTGAGGGTGGTGCGGGAGCGACCCCCTCATGAGATGCCATGGTGTTGTCCTCGGGAGGCGTTGAAGATGGCCTTAGGAGCCGCTCCTCGAGGACGACAGGGCTCTGCGGCTCGTGGTGAGATGCCGTCTTGGCGATTACGTCAGCTTCCTTGGTGTCCCCATGGGGGATGTGCTGGATCTCCATGCCCAAGAATGGCTTCTCGAGCTTGCACACCTCCTCGAGGTAGGCGGGCATGTTCTCGTCCTTCGGTTTGTCGCTCTTTTTGAAGAATTTGACGAGAAGCTGCGAGTCTTCCTTGATGGTGATGTGCTTGATGCCCAAAGTAGCATCGGCCTGGGCGATGAGGCCTTCGTATCCCGCGATGTTGTTGGAGACCTTGTCGTCGCGCTTGAAGCAGAGTTGCACATCGTAGTACAACTTGTTGCCTTGATGCAAGCCCCTGCGCCCAGCCGCGAGAACGCGCCATCGAAGTGCATGCTGGAGCCGCCAGGAGCGTTCTTCCCAGGCAGGAGGGATTATTCCTTGCGAGGCTTGTCTTGTTGGGGATCTGTCCACTCCGCCGTCAAGTCTGCCAACATTGCGCCCTTGATCGTCCTTTTGGTGAGGAACTCCAACTCAAAGCGATGCAGCTCAATGTTCCGTCTGGTAACGCGGCCTGTGGAGTTGGGGCTACGTGATACGTCTCCAACGTATCTATAATTTTTGATTGTTCCATGCTATTATATTATCTATTTTGGATGTTTAATGGGCTTTAATGTGCACTTTTATATTATTTTTGGGACTAACCTACTAACCAAAGGCCCAGTGCAAATTGCTGTTTTTTGCCTATTTCAGTGTTTCGCAGAAAAGGAATATCAAACGGAATCCAAACGGAATGAAACCTTCGGGAGGATCGTTTTTGGAACAAACACAATCCAAGAGACTTGGAGTGGACGTCAAGGAAGCAACGAAGCGGCCACGAGGTAGGAGGGCACGTCCCCACCCTCGTGGGCCGCTCGTAGCTCCACCGACCTACTTCTTTCGCCTATATATACTCATATACCCTGAAAACATCCACGAGCACCACGAAACCTTATTTCCACTGCCGCAACCTTCTGTACTCGTGAGATCCCATCTTGGGGCCTTTTCCGGCGCTCCGCCGGAGGGGTAATCGATCACGGAGGGCTTCTACATCAACACCATAGCCTCTTCGATGATGTGTGAGTAGTTTACCACAGAACTTTGGGTCCATAGTTATTATCTAGATGGCTCCTTCTCTCTCTTTGGATCTCAATACAAAGTTCTCCTCGATCTTCTTGGAGATCTATTCGATGTAATACTTTTTGCGGTGTGTTTGTTGAGATCCGATGAATTGTGGGTTTATGATCAAGATTATCTATGAACAATATTTGGTTTTTATCTGAATTCTTATATGCTTGATTTGATGTCTTTGCAAGTCTCTTTGAATTATCAGTTTGGTTTGGCCTACTAGATTGATCTTTCTTGCAATGGGAGAATCGCTTAGCTTTGGGTTCAATCTTACGGTGTTCGATCCCAGTGACAGAAAGGGAACCGATACGTATTGTATTGTTGCCATCGAGGATAAAAAGATGGGGTTTATATCATATTACTTGAGTTTATCCCTCTACATCATGTCATCTTGCTTAATGTGTTACTCTCTTCTTATGAACTTAATACTCTAGATGCATGCTGGATAGCGGTCGATGTGTGGAGTAATAGTAGTAGATGCCTATATACATGATCATGCCTAGATATTCTCATAACTATGCGCTTTTCTATCAATTGCTCGGCAGTAATTAGTTCACCCACCGTAAAATATGCTATCTTGAGAGAAGCCACTGATGAGACCTATGGCCCCTGCGTCTATTTTCCATCATATCAATCTCCCGTCAACTAGCTATTTTTTCGTAGTTTATTTTGCAATCTTTACTTTTCAATCTATACAACAACCAAAAATATTTATCTTATTATCTTTATCAGATCTCACTTTTGCAAGTGGTCGTGAAGGGATTGACAACCCCTTTATCGTGTTGGTTGCAAGGTTTTTACTTGTTTGTGCAGGTACTAGGGATTTGCGTGTCGCCTCTGTCGGTGTACTAGAGTAGGGGTACCCTAGTATCCCGAACTTGTGCACGGGCAGTCGCAGCATCCCGCGGCAAGGCTTGCCGGGTGACCGCCAAGGTCCTCCGTGGTTCCTTTGGAGCCATTCAAGAACAAAGTATTCAAGCCAAGGAGACAAGACCCCGGCAAGAGGATCTTGCCGGGAAGGCCAACCAAGGAATCTCAAGGAACTTGCCGTGACGCGCCACGCCTCCCGGCAAGGACCAGTGAGCGGCAAGCTCCCGGACGCGACAAGACAGCGACCGCGGCAAGGCGCTTGCCACGGCAAGCTACCACTCTGTACCCGCGCTCCAGCACATCCACCAACGTGTCGCTCTGGGACCCTTCCAAGCGTACGTGGCGGGAGGCTGTGCAGCCAGCGGTGCGCGGTGGCAAGCGGTGCTGACAAGATTGCCATCGTGGCAAGCGGTGGCGTCCCTGACGGTCCCTTTTGCACTATTTGGGCGACGCATATGGGCATTCAATGCCCTTGTCCCCTGCCGTCAGGGTTAGGTATGATACACTGTAACAGGTAGTTGTACCAACCGCAACACCTTTCCATTTTTACCCTTGTCTATGTTGCCACCTGTCGGTGACCCCTTGAGCATATAAAAGGAGGCCCATGCGCAACGTAGAGGGGGACGGACGAAGGAGGAGAACACTCGCGCTCGGTCTCGTTAGCTGCTGGTGCGTACTGTAGCACTCAGCGCTCCCGAGCAAGAACTCAATACAAACCACAAAGCAGGAGTAGGGTTTTACGCATCCGTGCGGCCCGAACCTGGGTAAACTGCTCGTGTGTTTCGCCTCGATCCGCTCTTCATGCGATCTTCGCCCCTGCCGAACCGAAAGGGGCTCGGTCCGCCTGTCCCATAGGTGCTCGTGGATTCGTTCCCCGACATCTTTGGCGCGCCAGGTAGGGGACATCGAGGTTGTGTGAACCTGATCCTGCGTTCGCACGAGCTAGATCTTCATCGTCTTCATCGACATGCCACCGAAGAAGAAGGTTCCGGAGGCGGCTGCTCCGTCCGCGTCGAACCCACCACCGCCGGAGCAAACGGCTGGTGGGGTAGATGCCGGCGGAAGAACGGGCGCCGACGAGGGAGCTCACGGTGCTGCCAGGTCCAAGGATAAGGCTGCGCTGCCCATCGGCGGCGTAGTCGGCTCCAACAACGACCGGGCGCACTCCAAGACCTCGGCGTTCGTACATGCACCGCGCCCATCTCAGGAGGCGCGGGCCCGGCAGCATCATGGTACTCACGGTACCATACATGTGCTGGACCAAGATCGAGCTGGTGGATCTCGGAATGCTCAAGACCAGCATGCACGCCAACATGCTGGCACGAGCGAGGCACGGTCGCCTGGACGGGATACTGCTCCTTCTAACATAGTTAGAAGTCTGAGCATATCCCGCTCCTCACACCGTTCGCCACCGCCACCCACCACTTCAGCAGAAGCTTTGGCGCGAGCTCAACTGCTCCTGGACTACCCTCCAACGGCAGACAAGATCGACGAATGGAGGGCCACCATTCAGAGTCTCATCGGCTTCGCCAACGGCGACACTCCACGGCAGCCGAGTACATCGCAGCCGCGGCAAGTCAGCCAGGCACAAGCCGATGGCGACAAGACCGGTGGGGGTGCAACCACCGTGCACTCTCCGACCCGAAGGCCAAAATCACCGACTCGCCGAAGAGAAGCGCGGCGTCAATCGGACCAGCGCGCTGGGCCCTCTGTCGACATGCATGCGCCAGGGGAACCAGGCGACTTGCCGTACGCGGTAGGTTGCCCTGCGTTTACTCGTGAGCTGCGGCAAGTCTAGTGGCCCAGCACGAAGAATTTCAAGCCAGACGTACCAGAGAAGTACGACGACAAGTCGCATCCGTCGGAGTTCCTCAGCATCTACACCATCGCGGTGCAAGCTGCCGGGGGGCGGGACGACAAGATCCTTGCCAACTACTTCCCGCTGGTGCTCAAGCCCAACGTCAGGTCCTAGCTCATGCACTTGCCGGACAACTCCATATCCTCCTGGGCAGACCTATGCCATCAATTTGTCGGCGCCTTTACAGGCGGCCACAAACCTCATGGCCAAGAGAGTGACCTACATCTGCTCGCCCAGAAGGAAGGAGAGACCCTGCGCAAGTACATTCAGAGATTCAGCCATGTACAAAACAACATCCCAGATGTCCACCCTGCCGCGGTCATCAGCGCGTTCCATCAGAACGTGCGTAACCGCAGGATGCGGGAGGAGATGGCGATGTGCAAGATCAGAGATGTCAATGAGCTGTATGCCCTGGCCGACAAGTGTGCACGTGCTGAGGAACGGAGGAAACTCCCCGGAGAGAATACAGGAGCAGGAGGGTCTGATAGCGAGGATGCTGCCCCGGCAAAGAAAAACCGGCGGCGGAGCAATAGGAAGAAGAAAGGCAAAGATGTGCTAGTCATTGAGCAGTCGAGCAACGAAGGTGGCGCCAAGAAAGCCAAAGCTGGTAGCTCCGGCAAGGAGATTGCTGCATGCACCAACTGCCAGGCTGTGGCGGTCGCCGACAAGCGGGACGGCACCGACAAGCAGTACTGCAAGATCGACCGCACCAAGGGCCATGACCTCCAGAGCTGCAAAAAGGTCGAGTAGCTTGTCGAGCAGCAAAAGGCTGAATACGAGCAACGCGACAAGGAGAAGGCCCAAGGAGGTGCTGGAGGATCCGGCAAGAAGCGCACCGGCCGGGGAGGATCCGGCAAGGCCAAGCAGCGGCAAAGAGACAGACCTCCCCGCGGCCGCGACAAGGATGAAGATGACGACGACGATGAAGACATGGATGATGTCGAGACCAGTGAGCAGGAGTTCCAGAAAGCCACAGAGGTCTTGTGCGTTGATGGCGGTGCTTCTCTGCATACTTCGCACCGCCAACTCAAGCAGTGGGTGTGGGAAGTCAATGCGGCAGAACCACCTGTCGAGTCACACAAGCTTCTGAAATGGTCCAGCACGCCTATCATCTTTGATATTGAGGACCACCCTGATCGCACAACTGCGGTCGGGTGCTTGCCGATGTTGGTTTCACTAACTATTCGCAACCTCAAGGTCACTAAGATGCTAGTTGACGGCGGGGCCGGCTTGAACCTGATCTCCTCCGCTGTACTCCAGAAACTCCAGGTCCCTGACAACGAGCTCGAAGAGACCGGCACATTCCAAGGAATCAACCCGTGATGGAGCAAGCCGAAGGGGAAGATCACGCTGTCGGTGACATTTGGCAGCGAGTTGAACTTCAGGACTGAGAGGGTCACTTTTGACGTTGCCGATTTTCCATTGCTTTACAATGGGATACTCGGCCGTCCAGCACTCGCCAAGTTCATGGCAGCCTCTCACTACGCATACAACATGCTGAAGATGCCAGGCCCGATAAGTGTCATCTCTGTCCCTGGCGACAAGAAGGATGCTCTTATCTGCGCCGACAAGATCTACCGGGAAGCAGCAGCCGCAACAGATCGCAAGTCACCTGCCATTGAAGCTCCCGGGGGGAAGAAGAAGACTAAGTCCGGCAAGAGTTCTGATGCCCACTCCGGCAAGTGCACCCTTCGGAGTGCTGCGCTACCGTCGAGGACGCACCATCGAGCTCCACCGGCAAGTGTAAGAAGACAATGGCAGCTCCGCCAGAGACCAAGAAGGTGTCCGCCAAGGAGGACGGCACTGGTGGTACCTTCACCATCAGTGCCACTCTTGACCCTAAATAGGAAAGTGCGCTCATTGCTTTCCTGCGGGCGAACGTCGACGTGTTTGCATGGCAACCGTCTGACATCCCCGGTGTTCCCAGGAAAGTAATTGAGCACCATCTTGCCGTCTGTCCTCATGCGCGGCTCGTCAAGCAGAAAGTCAGGAAGCAAGCAGTGGAGTGCCAAGAATTCATCGCAGAAGAGATCAAGAAGTTGGAAGCAGCAGGCCTTGTCAGAGGAGTGCTCCATCCTACGTGGTTGGCCAATCCAGTAGTCGTGCGCAAGGGAAACGGGAAATGGAGGCATTGCATCGATTTTACCGATGTCAATAAAGCTTGTCCCAAAGACCCATTTCCCTTGCCGCGCATTGACCAGATTGTTGACTCCAGGGCCGGATGTGACTTGCTTTCATTTCTTGACGCATACTCAGGATACCATCAGATCTTCATGGCAGAAGAGGATGAGGAGAAGACTGCATTCATCACTCCATGTGGCACGTACTGTTTCATACGGATGCCTTTCAGTTTAAAGAATGCTGGTTCAACATTTGAGAGGGTAGTCCATGTCGCTTTTGAGCCAGAAATACACAGAAATGTGGAAGCCTACATGGATGACATAGTGGTCAAGAGCAAGGACAATGCAACTCTGATTCAAGATTTAGACGAGACCTTTGCAAATCTGCGCAAGATCAGCGTCAAGCTCAACCCCGAGAAGTGTGTGTTTGGAGTACCTTCCGGCAAGCTTCTCGGGTTCTTCGTGTCTCAGCGGGGAATTGAAGCTAATCCCGACAAGATCAAGGCCATTGAGCAGATTGAAGCACCAAAGCGCGTTAAGGATGTACGAAGACTTGTCGGTTGCGTGGCTGCTCTCAGCAGGTTTATCTCTAGGTCTGCTGAACGCGCCCTGCCATTTTTCAAAATATTGAAAAAGGCAGGTCCAATGAAATGGACTCCGGAGGCGGAGGCTGCGCTGCAAGACTTGAAGAGATACCTGTCCTCCACTCCAATACTTGTCGCGCCTAAGCCACAAGAGAAGTTGCTGCTGTATATAGCGGCAACCAATCAAGTGGTTAGTGCTGCGTTAGTAGCGGAGAGGGAGGCAGATGATGAGCTAGCACCCACGGCAGGCGCATCCAGCGGCAAGCAGGGGGCTTCCCCGACAAGCTCTGGTCCCGACAAAGATGGATCTGCGTAGGCGCGTGAGGAGATACAGAAGAGAATGGTACATCGCCCAGTTTACTTTGTCAGTTCCCTTCTGCAGGGGGCTAGGTCAAGGTACTCTGGTGTGCATAAATTGCTTTTTGGCCTTCTCATGGCCTCGAGAAAGCTGCGCCATTACTTCCAAGCACATGAGATCACAGTTGTCACTCGTTTCCCGTTGAAGAGGATACTGCAGAATCCAGAAGCAACAGGTAGGATTGTTGAGTGGGCACTGGAACTGTCAAGCTTTGGCCACAAGTTTGAGAGCACTTCAACTATCCAAAGCAGAGCATTGGCATAATTCATAGCAGAGTGGACGCCAAGGCCAGATGAAGAAATTCCAGAAACGAGCATCCCCGTCAAGGAAGCAAGCAAAGAGTGGCTGATGTACTTTGATGGTGCCTTCTCGCTGCAAGGCGCCGGTGCTGGCGTGCTGGTTGTTGCATCCACCGGAGAGCACCTCAAGTACGTAGTCCAGATGCACTTTCCCAAGGAGCAAGCAACAAAGAATACCGCAGAGTATGAAGGTTTGCTTGCCGGGCTCAGGATCGCGGCAGACCTTGGGATCAAGAAGCTCATTGTCAGGGGTGACTCGTAGCTTGTCGTCCGCCAAGTGAACAAGAGTTATCAGAGTCCGTTGATGGAAGCCTACGTTGATGAAGTGAGAAAGCTAGAAGAGCACTTTGACGGCCTACAGATGGAGCATGTTCCAAGAGCTCAAAACGACATTGCCGACGGCCTGTCGAAGTGCGCCGCACTTAAGTTACCTGTGGAACCAGGGATCTTTGTGCTCAAGCTGACTCAACCGTCTGTAACGCCATCAACTGGACAGAGCAAGAAGAGGAAGTTGATTTCTGGTGACTATTTTCCGGCAGAGCTTCCCGAAGCCGCCGCCAAGAAGGACCCCAAGATCAACACCAAGAGTGCTGAGGAGTAGTCTGCTCCGGCAAGCCCCAGGGTTTGTTTCGTTGAAGCAGAGGCTCCCGACAAGTTTTGCTCCGGCAAGCTTGCCGGGGAACGTCAAGCTCCGGCTGAGCCGCAGGTTCTCGCCATAGAAGCGGATGTTCCCGCAGCCGCAGATGTGCCTTTAGTCCTTGTTGTCGAGCCACAAGCTCCAGCATGGGCACAGCAGGTTGTCCGTTTCCTTCAGACAGGAGAGCTTCCCGAAGAGCAATAAGAAGCGGAAAGAGTAGCCCGGCAGTCAAGTATGTACCAGTTTGTCGACAACACACTGTACAGAAGAAGACTCAACGGTGTGAAATTGAAGTGTATCCACCGGAAAGGCGGACAAAAGCTGTTGGCAGAGATACATGGAGGCATATGTGGTCACCACATTGGCGCAAGAGCACTTGCCGGCAAAGCATTCAGGCAAGGTTTCTTTTGGCCGACAGCCCTCCAGGATGCAACTGCACAAGTAACCAAGCGTGAAGCGTGCCAGTTCCATTCCAAGCAGATACACCAGCCAGCTCAAGCTCTCCAGGCGATCCCTTTATCCTGGCCATTTTCGGTATGGGGGCTCGACATCCTCGGCCCCTTTCCCCGAGCAGTCGGGGGCTCTGAGTACTTGTACGTTGCAATCGACAAGTTCACAAAGTGGCCGGAAGTGGAAGCAGTGAGGAAGGTGACAGCACAGTCAGCAGTCAAGTTCTTCAGGTTGATTGTTTGCCGCTTCGTGATCCCTAACAGGATCATCACCGACAAGGCTACACAATTCACGAGCCGCACCTTCATGCAGTACGTCCAAGATCTTGGCGGCAAGGTCTGCTTCGCTTCTGTTGCTCACCTGAGAAGCAACGGTCAAGCGGAGAGGGCAAATGCTGAAGTGCTGCGTGGGCTCAAGACCAGAACTTTCGACAGGCTGCGCAAGTGCGGAAGAAACTGGATTGAGGAGCTGCCGGTGGTTCTTTGGTCGATCAGGACGACGCCAAATCGAGCCACTGGCCAGACACCTTTCGCTCTAGTCTATGGAGCAGAGGCAGTTCTCCCCACGGAACTCGTATACGGGTCACCTCGAGTGCTCGCTTATGATGAGCTTGAGCAAGAGCAGCTGCGACAAGATGACGCGCTGCTCCTTGAGGAAGACCGTCTTCAGGCTGCTGTACGAGCTGCTCGCTACCAGCAAGCTTTGCGCCGCTACCATAGCCGCAAAGTTAACGCCAGAAGTCTCGAGGAAGGCGACCTTGTTCTTCGGCGCGTTCAGTCCGCCAAGAATTCCAACAAGTTGACGCCGAAGTGGGAAGGCCCTTACCGGGTGAAACGAGTCACTAGGCCTGGCGCTGTCCGCCTTGAGACCGAAGATGGCATTTCGGTGAGCAACTCCTGGAACATTGAGCATCTTCGTAAGTTTTACCCGTAAGGCGGGGTTGCCGGAACCTGTTCCGGCAACCACCTTTTGTACAAGTCTTGCCTCTGTTGCATGTAATCCTTTGTACAAAGCCAGGCGCAGACCCTGTGCATAAGCAAAGCTCATGTGCTCCGCACATCTTGTCAATTTCATGCTTTCTATTTTTTGCATGTGTTATCTGACACTTTGTGCAACACCTACCCCCGGTAAGCAATAACGAGCCGTAAGGCTCCATATCTTTATTTTCCCTTCTTTCTTTTTCTCAAGGAAAGGAAGGTTCCCTCGCCCACAAGTTTGCCGGGGGGAAAGGAGAAGATAATAGTATGGACCAGGCGTCATTCAAGAAAGTTTCGCCTTACCGGGAAGCAAACAACAGAAAAGCTAAGTTGCCAAAGTTTGAGCAATCAAATTTTTTAAATTTTTAAGTTATCTTCCTTGAACGACCGTGCTTTGTATGGAAAACCTGTGCGCGGAGGAACCAACTCGTAGCTAGTTGCGCCCTTACTTTGTTTTGAGTCCGCTCAACAACTTAAGTGTGCTGCGACTAGTTGCGACAAGGTTTCTTGTCGGTAACGGCACCGCCATCAGGCTGCTGACGTCCCGCACTCAACGCTCGCGGCTAAGGTGCCTGCACCGGCAAGTTCCCTAAAAGCGTAGGGCAAAAACATACAAAGGAAGGATTCAAGTAAAGGAAATAACATTGCGATCATTACCCAAAATAGAATTATATTACAAGATAGCTTGTTGCGGCTCTAACAGATTGTTCTCATGACATGATCAACAGCGACAAGAAGAGAAGAATACGGGAGGCCTAGTCTACGTGATCGCCCTCAATCCTCTTGATCCCGCTCACCTTGTCCACAATGGGTGCGACAAGGGTCTTGAGCGCTTCCAAATCAGCATCCGGCGGCAGGGTCTTGAGGACATTGGTGAGGTTGAGGCCCGGGTTGCGGAAGGCCACCTTCACCAACACCTTTTGGAGAGCTCCTGCGCAGATCTTGCGCGACTCGTCGGCCAGCTGCTTTGGGATCTTCTCCCGGAGTCGCTCGAGGGCCGTCGCCACGCCTTTGAATAACAGGGTGAGCTTGGCGCTGGGTTGGAGGTTCTCATCGGAGGGATACCCGAGATCCTCCATCCCCAGCTGCGCCAGCTGCCTGTCAATGTCTCCGGCAGCATCCACGAGACCCTTCGTCCAGTGCTCCACATTCTCCCTAAGAGAGTTCTGGGCCGCGGCAGCACTCGCCAGCAGCGCCTCATCGGTCTTGATCTTCTTCTTCAAGGCCACCTCCTGCTCCCTGGTGCCGTTCAGCGTCTTGGTCAAAGTAGTCAGCTTCAACTCAAGATCTGCGTTGGAGTCCTTAGCGGCGCCAAGTTCCTTGCCCTTCTCGGAGAGACGAACCTGCAGCTCTGACAAGCTGTAGGTGTCCTTCTCCCGCTCACGCTTGAGCGCGGCAAGCTCTTCACCGCTCGCCTTGAGATTGGCCTCCAGCCGCGCCACCTTCGTCTCCAGCTCCTCCTTGGCGGCCTCGGCAGCTGCGGCAGCATCCTCTGCTTGCTTGAGGGCTCCGCCGAGTTTTTGCTCGCGCGAAGCAAGCTCCTCCTTGTGGCTGTCGAGGTTAACCTTCCGCTGCGCCAGCTCGCCCTCCTGCGCAGACAGCTTCTCGGCGGCAAGCCGCTGTTGCTCTTCAACTTCAGCCTTCTCGAGGAAGAAGGCCTTCTGCTCCTCGGCGAGGTTCTCCCGCTCCTCTGCCAGGGACCGGAGAGCTTCCTGGTTAAGACCCCGGAGCTCCTCCGCCCGCTTCTCGATGTCCGCTCCCTTCTTCGCGACAAGCGCCTCCCGGGATTCCAGCTTGGCCTGCCGAGCGCGGTAGAGCGACACCAGCTTCCGCAGCAGCCGCTCCTCCTCAGGCTCGCCGCTGCTGCTGCTTGGTGCATCAACCAGCGTCAGCCCAGCGGAGGCGAGCACCTCTTCATCGAAGCTTTCTCCTTCGACCGGCGCCCTGGAGCTTGACGCCCAGGGGACGTTGATGAAGACATTTTCGCCGGCCTTCAAGTAGACGCCTGGCTGGGGCTGTTCGGAGCCTGGCGCTGCGGCAGCGGCGGAGGGATCGGTGGTCGGTGTAGCGCCTGGCGCTCCTGCGGCCTCAGGGCCGTCAGTACGATCGCCAGACCCCTCGCCTGCTTCTGCGGCGGTGGCTTTGGCAGCCTCTGCGCCGGCGGGATCACTAGCGCCGACTGCTTCTTCGGTGGCAGCAGCGTCGTCGGTATTGCCGCGCGTGTTCTCCTCGCCGGCAACCTCGGTCTCCATCGGCTCCGTACCAGATGGGTCTGACGGCCGGAAAAGGGAGAAAAGTCAAGCAAATATCCAAAAAGAAGATTAAAAGAAGAAGAACCCAAGGGAAGTTGTGAAGCAAGAGGATTACCTGTACCGGGTTCTGCAGTCGTAGCCTCCGCCGCCGGGGGGCCGCTGGTGCTGTCCCTTGCCGGAGAACTCTCCCTTGCCGGAGAACTCTCCCTCGCCGGAGGATTATCCCTTGCCGGAGAACTCTCCCTTGCCGGAGGATTCTCCCTTGCCGGAGAACTCTCCCTTGCCGGAGAACTCTCCCTTGGCGGCGTAGTCGAAGCAGATGGCATGTCGGGGACGGCCTCCGGGCGCTCCTGGTGGGGCTGCTCTGCTCCTGCACAAACCAACAATCGGATGTCAGCAAAGAAAGAGCATCCCTGCGCGCCTAACAGCGGAAAGCTAACCATATACTTACGCTGGGGGCGGCTCTGGAGAATAGTTGCCAGGTCCGGCAAGGTGGTCTCGGACGCGGTGGGTTCGTCCTCGACGATGATCACCTCCTTTGGGCGCGCCGGGACCTTGGCTCTCTTCGCCGCTCTCTGGGCCAGAGTCCTGAAATGGAATGAGTTCGGAGTAAAGCAAATGATATACAAGACAAAACAACAATAATTGAAGAACTACAAGTACAGCAAAGAATCTTACTCTTCTTCTTCCTCGTCGGAGCTGAGCGCGGAGAAGTCAAAGTCCGGCTCACCTCCGGCGTGACGAGGCGGAGGAGTGGTTTCCCTTGGCCGCTTGGCGGGAGCAGTGGCGGTGGTCCGAGACGAACCCGCTCCGGCTGCCGCCGCAGCGTGAGAGGCGGCAGGAGCAGAAGCGGTGGTCCGGGAGGACCCCGCTCCAGTTGCCGCAGCAGCGTGAGGTGCTCCCGCGGCAACAGTGCTTGCCGCGGTGGAGCGTGTCACGTGGCGTGGCGACTGTCGACTCGCCCACCACTCCGCTACGTCCCCGGCCTTGCGGAGACGCCTTCTTGGTGGAGCTGGGGGCTCTGCTTGCGGCGAGCTGTCCGAAGATGAGGAGGAAGAGGAGTTGATCTCCAACGAGCCGCTCGTATCCTCGGCGGGCTCGCTCGACTCGACGTCATGCCCGGCAAGCTCTTCCTCGCCGACAAGCTCCTCTCACTCGGCACGGCTTGCCGCCTCTGCTGCCTCTACCTCCTCCACGGTGAATCCAAACTCGCCCGCGGCTGCGGCTGCCGCCGCCTCTTGCAGCCTAGTGGCGATGTGTTTCATCTCCGCATCGGTGGTGGTGCGAGTGAGGCTTTTCTGTTCGTCGGAGCGGACCGGCTTTTCTACCAAGCCGTCAAAGAACTCCTGCACGACGACGTCTTCAGGCTCTTGCCAAGTTGGGACAATTCCATGCGAGTCGCACAGCGGCATCATTGCACGGATGCGGTCGAGCGAGGAGTTGTTGCACAGCGGAACGACATCCTTCGGCAACCTGAACACCTCGGGATATTGAGGGTCGTACTTGAACAGCTCTCGGAGCATTGTGTCAAGTTCCAAAACAGTGAAGTTGAAGTTGAGGCCCGGGCGCAGCCTCATGATATCCGCCGCATTCTTGAACTCCCAGGCGGGTCTCGTGCTCTCCTGCAGGGGGGCGATGCGGCGGCGAAGAAAATCTGCGCCAACAGCGCCTACAGTGAGCCCGACAAGCCTAAGGCGTTGGATCCGGGTGACGGCAATCTTCAGCCTATCGTCTTCCGGGGCCACGTTGCTCCAATAGCTGCCGCGCACTACTGGGGTTTGGCGCTGGGCGGTAAACGGCTGCTGGTTCTCCTCGACAATCCAGCACCAGTCTGCTCTCCATTCCTCCCACTTGTCGCGGAACTCTCCCTCCAGATAAGCTTCCTTCTTGCCACCTTTCGAGATCCAAGCGATTCCGTCGGACAAAGGCTCTCCCCTCTCAACTCGGGGCATAAAGAAGTGGCGGAAAAGGGCTACATTTGGATAGACTCCGACAAAGTTTTCGCAGAGATGTGCGAAAACTGCCATGGTCAGAATAGCATTGGGGGTGAAGTCAAGGAGGCGGAATTCGTAGGTGTTCATAATATCGCAGAAAAACTCAGAGAAAGGCGGGCAGAGCCCGCAGTAGAAGAACAAGGCGAAGAAGGGATATCCATTCGGAGCCATTTCTGAAGCGACGGCTGGAAGTACCTTCGTGCGCGGATGCGCCCACATCTCCGTCGACCAGAAGAGGTAGTAATACTCCCTCAGCTCCCTCACGGCGAGCTTGGGGGGGGGGGGAAGATGGCCCGCTCCTTTCGTAATGCTGCGAGCCGCTGCGCCTTGGTCAACTTCACAACCTTCCCCTTGTCGGCTTTCGGAGCCATGGCGAAAGTGGTGGGAGAGGCCGATGACGTTGGTGGTGCTGGTGGCGATGGGGGGCAGGGCGCTGCTCTCTTTCAGCTTTGGGAAGAAGGGGGAGCGGCGGAGGTTTTCGAGATTGCAATAGAAACTGGCGAGTGGGCGAACTGCCCCTGTTTCCCCTGCTTATAAGGAGGGAGGGGGCGGACGTTCCGTCATTCCGAATAAAGAAACCACCCACGATCTCTCCCACGACGCCGCATTCACCGTGCGTCGTTCGGGGAGGGCGCGGTGGATACGGAGAGAGATACGGTGTAACCCAGGCCGCGCGTGCCCGTGCCCTGTTTTGGGCCTGGCCCAACAGCACTCGGCACCGTGTATGGCCCAGGCCCGGGGGCTCCTGTCGGTGTACTAGAGTAGGGTTACCCTAGTATCAAGAACTTGTGCACGGGCAGTCGCAGCATCCCGCGGCAAGGCTTGCCGGGTGACCGCCAAGGTCCTCCGTGGTTCCTTTGGAGCCATTCAAGAACAAAGTATTCAAGCCAAGGAGAAAAGACCCCGGCAAGAGGAGCCTGCCGGGAAGGCCAACCAAGGCATCTCAAGGAACTTGCCACGACGCGCCACGCGTCCCGGCAAGACCCAGTGAGCGGCAAGCTCCCGAACGCGACAAGACAGCGACCGCGGCAAGGCGCTTGCCGCGGCAAGCTACCACTCTGTACCCGCGCTCCAGCACATCCACCAACGTGTCGCTCTGGGACCCTTCCAAGCGTACATGGCGGGAGGCTGTGCAGCCAGCGGTGCGCGGTGGCAAGCGGTGCTGACAAGATTGTCATCGTGGTGAGCGGTGGCGTCCCTGACGGTCCCTTTTGCACTATTTGGGCGACGCAGATGGGCATTCAATGCCCTTGTCCCCTGCCGTCAGGGTTAGGTATGATACACTGTAACAGGTAGTTGTACCAACCGCAACACCTTTCCATTTTTACCCTTGTCTACGTTGCCACCTGTCGGTGACCCCTTGAGCATATAAAAGGAGGTCCATGTGCAACGTAGAGGGGGACGAACAAAGGAGGAGAACACTCGCGCTCGGTCTCGTTAGCTGCTGGTGCGTACTGTAGCACTCAGCGCTCCCGAGCAAGAACTCAATACAAACCACAAAGCAGGAGTAGGGTTTTACGCATCCGTGCGGCCCGAACCTGGGTAAACTGCTCGTGTGTTTAGCCTCGATCCGCTCTTCGTGCGATCTTCGCCCCTGCCGAACCGAAAGGGGCTCGGTCCGCCTGTCCCATAGGTGCTCGTGGATTCGTTCCCCGACAGTCTCCTACTGGATTGATACCTTGGTTTTCGAAAACCGAGGGAAATACTTACGGTACTTTGATGCATCACCATTTCCTCTTCAAGGGAAAACCAACGCATGCTCAAGAGGTAGCACTACGCAGGACTTGTTCTAGTGGATAAGACGTGACCACCTTGATGGGGTGGCCCAGGAAGTAGTGACGCAGCTTCCAGAAGACCATGAGGAGCGTAATATAGTGTTCGCCTACGAGTTAGTGAGAGTAAGGTGATACTACTAACTCTCCATTTAGGATTAGAGATTAGCTTCTCAGGGACCGAACTTCCGTTGGAGAATGACAGAAGGTACAACACGGTTTGGCAGACATGGAGGACACGTAGTGAAGTCTATTGGTGGAGGCGGCCCTCCTTTTAGGCAGTGCATCGTGTCATGCACTCAGATGATGTCTTGGTTTTCTAGGAGAAACTTTCTTACGGGAACATGATAGATTGAATGATGTTGTTACAGGCGGACGGATGGGGATGGACGAATGACCAAACAAACGACATAGCGACATACCATCACTGTCGCAGACTCCTTTAGTAGCGAAGAGGCCAATTACACACCAATAGGTTGGTCATAGAATAAATATAATAGAAAAAAGAAAAGCAAAAAAAATGAGACATAGAAAAATAAAAATAAAAATGTGTGCACACGTCGAATGGTTGGCAAACTTTGATTATAGGTGACGTTTTGGTAAGATTTGATTTGATTTAGGTCTGAGTAGTGGAAGGCAAGGAATTTCTAATTTAGTTGAGATTTTCTGATGATTTGATTTGAATGGGTTAATGCATAATGATATTTTGGAAAAGTGCCGATTTGATTGAGTTAATATAGTTGATATTTTGTAAGATTTGATTTGATTTGTGGATGAATACTAGGTAGTGGGAGTAAAGGAAATTATGGATTTAGTTGAGGTTTTTTGAAGCTTTATTTGAATGAGTTAATGCTTGATGTAATTTTGGGAAAGTGCCGATTTGATTGATTTAATGCACGCTTCAAATGAGCCGGTCCAAATTGGTTGTGCTTGAGTGAAAGATCATCTGTAGGTCATAATATAGTGTTTTCCTATGAGTTGGTGCGAGTGATGCGAGACTACAACTCCTCTTTAGGAGTAGAGATTAGTAAAGCGATACAATCTCTTGTTAAATAGGGAAAAGATCACACCCGAGAACAATTGGGCCGGTATAAACTGATCTGCCTCAATAATTGCTCATATTTTTCTCTGTTTCCAGCAATTAATAGCGAATCTGTAAATTATCATTGAAATCCCGTCCTCTATGTAAAAGGGTAGCCACATGTTTCTTTCCGCCATAAGTTAAACAAAACATCCTCAATTCCCATCATCAACGCCACCGTTAGCCATGATGAGGACTGCCCTGATGTGTGTGACCCTAATCTTGCTCATGCTATCATCATCATCAGGTACTCGTTTGTTCCTATAGTACCACATGCTTCGACAACTGATCTGACGACAAACTAGACGTGTGATTCTCTACTAATACTCGTATAATGAATTTTTTGCAGATGCTAGACCTGGATAATCTTGTTTTGGAAGATACGGTTCGACATGAATTCCATGCAATCCCAGCGAGTGTGTCGATGTATGTCACTATGAGAACGTGCATGATACTTTATGTTATGGGAGGTGCTCCGAGGAGGCCAAATGCAAGCCATAGGGGTGCCTATGCAGGTTCTGCATGATGTAAGATAGAAGGGCATGTTTACATTGTTAACGGTGCATCAAACTCTACTAGTTGGAAGGTTGCTAAGAATTTGAATTCTGTATTCTTCCCAAAGTTATATGAAATTATGAAGTGAGTTTTTTATGATATTTGATTGCGCATGTGTTGGTGTTGCAAGTATGTTTACATTTAATCATACCAAAACAAATACGTGATGTTTAGTTCACCAAGTGATAGATGCTAAAGCGAATGATATTACAGAACGATCAGGCGTTGCCACGGGGCGGAGCGTTCTTCCCAAACAGAAGGGATTATTCCTTGCGAGGCTTGTCTTGTTGGGGATCTGTCCACTCCGCCATGAAGTCTACCAGCATTGCGCCCTTGATCGTCTTTCTGGTGAGGAACTCCAACTCAAAGCGCTGCAGCTCAATGTTCCGCTTGGTAACGCAACCTGTGGAGTTGGGGCTACGTGATACGTCTCCAACGTATCTATAATTTTTGATTGTTCCATGCTATTATATTATCTGTTTTGGATGTTTAATGGGCTTTAATGGGCACTTTTATATTATTTTTGGGACTAACCTACTAACCAAAGGCCCAGTGCAAATTGCTGTTTTTTTTGCCCATTTCAGTGTTTCGCAGAAAAGGAATATCAAACGGAATTCAAGCAGAATGAAACCTTCGGGAGGATTGTTTTTGGAACAAACGCAATCCACGAGACTTGGAGTGGACTTCAAGGAAGCAACTAGGCGGACCCGAGGCAGGAGGGCGCGCCCCCACCCTCGTGGGCCCCTCGTAGCTCCACCGACCTACTTCTTTCGCCTATATATACTCATATACCCTGAAAACATCCAGGAGCATCACGAAACCTTATTTCCACCACCGCAACCTTCTGTACCCGTGAGATCCCATTTTGGGGCCTTTTTCGGCGCTCCGCCGGAGGGGTAATCGATCACAGAGGGCTTCTACATCAACACCATAGCCTCTTCGATGATGTGTGAGTAGTTTACCACAGACCTTCGGGTCCATAGTTATTAGCTAGATGGCTCCTTCTCTCTCTTTGGATCTCAATACAAAGTTCTCCTCGATCTTCTTGGAGATCTATTCGATGTAATACTTTTTGCGGTGCGTTTGTTGAGATCCGATGAATTGTGGGTTTATGATCAAGATTATCTATGAACAATATTTGTTCTTCTCTGAATTCTTATATGCATGATTTGATATCTTTGCAAGTCTCTTTGAATTATCAGTTTGGTATGGACAACTAGATTGATCTTTCTTGCAATGGGAGAAGTGCTTAGCTTTGGGTTCAATCTTACGGTGTTCGATCCCAGTGACAGAAAGGGAACCAATACGTATTGTATTGTTGCCATCGAGGTTAAGAAGATGGGGTTTATATCATATTGCTTGAGTTTATCCCTCTACATCATGTCATCTTGCGTAATGCGTTACTCTGTTCTTGTGAACTTAATATTCTAGATGCATGCTGGATAGCGGTCGATGTGTAAAATACATGCTGATGTAAAAATATAGTCATATACAACAGATACTTACATCAGCATTGGAGCAAAGAGAATTCCCGCAAGATATTTTCCTCGAATACAATGCCAATGAAGATAATCATTTAACCTTATTTTCTAAAAGAGAGATGAGTAAGAAACATGTAGAAAATATGATCAGAATGCTATAAAATTTCATGATGCGAGGATACGCACACGCTTCTTAGAATGGAGTTGACATTCTTTTGCTGGACTAGTTCTTTGGCCACTGGAATCTGCTTATTATCAGTGGGAGTTGGGTTTCTCTGTACTGGAGCAGTATCTATGAAAAATGGAGTTGGCTTATTATCTACTGACATTTGGATCTTTTGCGAAGACCTGTTTTGTAACCCTTCAGTTCTAGCATAGTCGTCTTCCCCTTGCATGCCTTATATAGAAGAATGGTGCTTCAATTATAAAGCATGCTACAGCAGAGATGGAATAGGTACCAAAGAATAGAAAGACATGACATATTGACATGTATTCCCTCCATCCGGAAAAAATGGATGTGTCTAGGCGTATTTCAGTTCTAGATACATCCAGTTTTATCCATTTCTGCGACATGTAATCCGAACGGAGGGAGTATGATGTAAGAGCTAGGGATACGACAGGACAACACAGTAAAAAAACACTGAAAACCCACTGCAGAACCAAAGTAATCAAACCAATTGATATGTGATAGTACACTCATGCAGCCCAGGATGCAAAACTACCAGGCAATTTTCCTTACAAAAATCAACATTGTGGCCTTTAATGATACATTTTGCTACAACTAAATTTAGATCAGATAAAGGTTGGATTCATGCCGATTAACAAAATTCACGCTGATGTAAAAATATAGTGATATACAATAGGTACTTACATCTGCATTGGAGTACAGAGAATTCCTGCAAGAATCTTTCCTCATAGACGATACCAGTGCATAAATTCTTCTATCTGTTAAGCTTATTTTCTAAAAGAGAGATGGGTAAGAAACATGTAATAACTATGAGCAGCATGCTATAAAATTTCATGATGCAAGGATACGCACATGCTTCTTAGAATGGAGTTGACATATTTTCGCTGGACTGGAGCGGACTAGTTCTTTGGCCACTGGAATATGCTTATTATCAATAGGAGTTGGGGTTCTCTGTGCTGGAGCAGTATCTATAAAAACTGGAGTTGGTTTATTATCTCCTGTCATTTGGATCTTTTTCAAAGACCTGGTTTGTAACCATTCTGATTCTAACGTAGTCGTCTTCACCTTGCATGCCTTGAATAGAAGAATGGTGCTTCAATTATAAAACATGCTACAACAGAGAGATGGAATAGGTACTGAAGAATAGAAAGGCATGACATATTGACATGTATTCCCTCCATCCGGAAAAAATGGATGGGTCTAGGCATATTTCAGTTCTAGATACATCCTTTTTATCCATTTCGGCAACATGTAATCCGTACGGAGGGAGTATGGTGTAGGAGCTAGGGATATGACAGGACAACAGAGTAAAAAAACACTAGTTGTATGTAAAACTGTATGCTAGCAGAATACGTACAAAAAAAACTAAGGAAACATACACATGTATTTTTGGGAAACTAAGATGGCATTGCAACAGAGCACTAGAACATCACTTCAATGTAAAAAAACATGGTATGGTAGACAGATGAAGTACATACTGATGAATAACAATGCATTTGATATTCAGAAGGATGATGTCCAAATTAATAAGATGGCATTGCGATAGAGTAGAATGATAGTACTTGAATTTGAAAACATGTTATCATGAATGGAATAGGTAATAAAAAACAGGAAGGCATGACATATTTACATGCATGATCAGCAGGCTAAGCACATGGCATTGCAACAGAGTAGATACACTCCAAGAAATTATATGCATGTTGCACCCATATCACGGGCCAAGTTAGAGCAAGGACCTTGTGGGGTGAAGAGGATTCAACATCTTTCTGCAAGTCTTCTGAAGAACTGCCTTTACATGTTCCATCATATTGGGTGTCATTAATATCAAGTTTATTGGCCTTTACATTGCTTCGTGAGGTTCTTGTGGATATATCAATTATATCTGACATGTATGGAAGACAACTAGTAGTTAGATTTATGTAATGAGTGCCTGTAGGAGATGACATAAATAGTAGGACTGGGGTTAACTAGCAGCAACAGGTCTCAAAAACTAAAGGGAGAACACAGATGAAAGCTACATAATATGTATCATTTGTGCTCGAGATTAACTAGATGGCACACAAAAGTATTAAAGAACAACATAGATAATACTAGAAGTGGTATAATACTATAATCACCAGACTGTGGGTTAGCATTGGCTGATGGATGATAACTATGGAACAACGTTACCTAAAGAACAAGTATCCTAGCTGAACTATGGAACAACGTTAACTCCTGAAAAAGACCCGTAAGAGATCAGCATGAATATATAGTGAAATGTGATAATCTATTTTCCATGCTTAGATTAATAACAAAGCCATAAATGTTGCACATAAGTAAGATGAGGGTACAACCTATCTGGCCGCCATCCATAGGAGTGAGCATCATGTGCTGACTTGTCGATGGCCCTGCAGTTATTGTGGCTGTCCATGTCGGGCACACACATTCGATGCAGGGAACTGTTGAGTGGGGACTACAGCTCGCTTCTGGTGTATGCTTCCCTTGTTGGAGTAGCTGCAGTGAGTCGGAAGATGGTGTGGCTGAGGATGCAGATAACGCATAATGTTAAGAATGACACATCTCTTTGATATGAAGAAATACACTAAGAGATCAATAGCAAGGTACGAGAGTGGTCACACGTCTGTTGACTGAGACTAAACTGGGGTCACACGATTTTATTTTATTTTGGTACTGTCCGATCTACGCCGGATGGCTTGATGGCCGTCTTGTGCCTCCTGGCTGGCACTGTTAGGAATCTTCCGCGAAGAGCAAGCGACCAACGGCAGAGGAGCTTGCCTCCGCCGTCCGTGGCCCTGGCCAAAACCCCGCTCCCCACCCCACCGCACTGCCGTGCTTGCGCCGTCCCCCGGGCCAATCCACAAAGACTCCCCGTCATCCAGATCTGGCGGCGGCAGTACCTTGAACCCACGCAACTCGAAGATAGCCATCTAAGCGCTGCTTCCGCGGCGAACTTGCGGCCCCGCACCCTGACGTTAGACACCAGCCAACCAGCAGCCTAGGAGCTCCGCCGCCTCGAGGGGTGCTGCTTCCCATTAGGAATCGATTGGCCCAGAATAAAAATTCAGACAACTGACGCCTAAATAAAGTGATTTGAGATGAGGGTGCGACCTATCTGGCGGCATGGTGAAGTAGGCAGGTCCAGCTGCCAAGTCGGTGAGGCCGACATGGTTGGGGTGGCCACCGGTGGCAGGGAAACAGCGATGTCGCGACGGCCGACGGCTACGGGGAAGCAGCGCTGGGACTCTGGACGGATCCAAAGTTGGAGCCGCTCCGGCGCCGTGAACAACGGCGGGGGTGAATCGGCTCCGGTACGGTTCACACAGCCGTCGTCGAGGTAGCTCCAACAACACGGAGTAAGAGGCACATGGCCCAGTCGACGACGGCAAATGGATAGCGTCTCCGGCATTAGGGAGGAGGGCGGCTGTGAAATTGGTGCGGTGGGGGCGCCATGGAGGAGGGGCTGAGGTTTCGCGGCTCAGGGCAATGGAGCTTCCGGGGAGAAGGTGATTTGGCGCCCACGAGGTATTAATGGGGGGGGGGGATTGGGAGGGGAGTGGAACCATGTACGCATTTGTCTGAAATGTGAGGGGGAGTTACAGTTCTACCCCTGCATTTAGGCTTCTCGGCTTGGGTCTGTGTACTGAGGGTCGGGGATAGTAGAGTAACTTTGCTTCTCCCCAAATAGTGGGCGGGACCGATTTCGGGCGAGGAGGGCGTGTTTTGAAATATAGTGGGCGCTAGCGATTTCGGGCGAGGAGAGCGTGTTTCAAATAGTGGGCGCGAGCTATTTCGGGCGAGGAGAGCATGTTTTGCCGACCATGGTTTATGAATTATTCGGCACATGTTATTTCGGCCGAGGAGAAGGCGCGCTTGGATGAAGTTACGAACCTACCCTTGATGCACAACGGGCCAATTAATGCGTCTCCCACATAGGACGGTAATTTCGCGTCTCCCATTTATTTGCTCGGGCGAAGTCCATCGAGCAGAGGATGTTTAACGGTTCGTTCATAATTTGGGAGAACGAGCATCCACATCTACCTTACCAAGTCGATTCGAATCAAATTTAGAAATATTATCTTACCACTTCTTTTTAGATGGAGAGATGATGCTCGAGAGTAATGTGTTTTTACATGCTCGTTGCTAGCGATTTACTATATCACAAATACTTGACCCACTCAGAAACGGGAATCAAACCAAAAATGAAATACCTCGATTCAATGAAATAGCTCATTCACCAGGTCGAAATAGTGAACTAAATCCAAAATTGAACACTCAATCGAATAGCATGTTGTAGAGTATTACAGTACTTTATGAACATGTTGAAAGTCAAATTAATGAACTTGTTTGCACTAGTAGAAAACAGGGCATTGGTCCAGGCCTGTCCAGCCCATTAGCCCCGGTTCAATCTAGAACCGGGTCCAATGGGGGCACTAGACCCGGTTCGTGAGCCCAGGGGGCCGGCCGGGCCACGTGGGCCATTGGTCCCGGTTCGTCTGGACCTTTTGGTCCCGGTTGGAGTGACAAACCGGGACCAATGGCTCTTGCTCCTGGCCCACCACCATTGGTCCCGGTTGGTGATATGAACCGGGACCAAAGGCCCCCCTTTAGCCCCGGTTCGTAGCACCAACCGGGACCAATGAGGTGCCTATATATAACCCCTCACTCAGGAGCAGAGCTCACTGCTCTGTTTTTTTTCTGGCCGAGGGGGAGAGGGGTTAGTGGTGCCTTAGCTCACCTCCTATGCACACAACGTGTTCGGTGGAATGCCCGAGCCACACTAGTTAAGCTTTTCTCCTCTCGAAGCTCTATTTTCTCCGAGATTTGTCTAGGTTTAGCGGTCCATCACGTCCCGTCCCCGTCTTCGCCGCCGTCGATCGCCCCCGCCGATCTCGTCACCGGCACCACCGTGGTGAGCCTCTTGTTATGTCCATTCTTTTCTTACTTTTATTATTGCTTGTTATTATTGCTTTAGATAGATATTTGTCTAATTTTCTTACGTTTATTATTGCTTGTTATTATATAGTGCGATGGTTTTGATATCCGCCCACGTGGGCCCTCGTCCTGTCTACGATTCGGATGTGGTATATTATCTTTAATTTATAACTATTTGTTTTAGTGTTTATGATAGTTATGCCGACCAACCTGACATGCATAGATGTTTTATTATGTCTAGGAGGTAGTTGAACCGGAAATTCCAACCGACCCTCTTGTGGAGAGGTTAAATTTAGTTGAAGAGGAAAACATTTCCTTAAAGAAAAAATTGGAAAAAATGGAGGAGGAGAATATGGAATTGGAGTTGCATGTTGCGGAAGCCATCGATGATCACAAGATCAAGATGGACCCTATTGTCGAGAGGTTAAATTTAGTTGAAGAAGAAAACAAATTCTTGAAGGAAAAAATAAAAAAAATTGTGGACGAGAAGATGATATTGGAGTTGCATGTTGCGGATGTCGTCGATGATCACAAGATCAAGATGGATGCAATGCGGTTGGAGATTAAAAAGATTAGAAGATATGCCATTCATACCGAGGCTTGGTATCATTATGCCGTTGGATCAATTGTTACCTTGGTTGCGATTATGACCGCATTTGTTTTCGCATTGAAAAGTTTTACATAGTTTCGATGTGTATGGAGAGCTATATGTTGTTAGATGAGAACTATATATGTATGTACTTTGGTTTTAATGTGATGATGAACTTTTATCCATTTGGTCACTTAATTATCTATTTATGATGTTCTGTAATGGTTTTTGACACACTTAATTATATATAATGCACGCAGATGAACCGGCAATGGATGTACGGTGACAGACACACCTCCGAGTACATTAAGGGCATGCATGAGTTTCTAAATGCGGCTGAGGCAAACAAGCAGAATGGTTTTATGTGTTGTCCATGCACTAAATGTGTGAATACGATGTCTTACTCTAACCGGAAAATCCTTCATTCCCACCTGCTTTACAAGGGTTTCATGCCACACTATAATGTTTGGACGAGGCACGGAGAAATAGGGGTTATGATGGAAGACGGCGAAGAAGAAGAGTACGATGACAACTATGTGCCCGCTGAATACGGTTATGCTGCAATGGGGGGAGCTGGTGAAGATCAAGAGGAACCAGACGATGTGCCCAATGATGCTGCAACGGGTGAAGCTGCTGAAGATCAAGAGGAACCAAATGATGATCTCCGCCGGGTCATTGTCGATGCAAGGACACAATGCGAAAGTCAAAAGGAGAAGCTGAAGTTTGATCGCATGTTAGAGGATCACAAAAAAGGGTGGTACCCCAATTGCGAAGATGGCAACACAAAGCTCGGTACCGTACTGGAATTGCTGCAGTGGAAGGCAGAGAATGCTGTGGCTGACAAAGGATTTGAGAAGCTACTGAAAATATTAAAGAAGAAGCTTCCGAAGGATAACGAATTTCCCGACAGTACATACGCAGCAAAGAAGGTCGTATGCCCTCTAGGATTGGAGGTGCAGAAGATACATGCATGCCCTAATGACTGCATTCTCTACCGCGGTGCATACAAGCATCTGAACGCATGGCCGGTATGCGGTGCATTGCGGTATAAGATCAGACGAGATGACCCTGGTGATGTTGATGGCGAGCCCACCAGGAAGAAGGTTCCTACGAAGGTGATGTGGTATGCTCCTATAATACCACGGTTGAAACGTTTGTTTAGAAACAGAGAGCATGCCAAGTTGATGCGATGGCACAGTGAGGACCGTAAGAAAGACGGGAAGTTGAGAGCACCCGCTGACGGGTCGCAGTGGAGAAAAATCAAGAGAAAGTACAGGGAGGAGTTTGCAAAGGACGCAAGGAACGTATGGTTTGCTTTAAGCGCGGATGGCATTAATCCTTTCGGGGAGCAGAGCAGCAATCACAACACCTGGCCCGTGACTCTATGTATGTATAACCTTCCTCCTTGGATGTGCATGAAGCGGACGTTCATTATGATGCCAGTTCTCATCCAAGGCCCTAAGCAACCCGGCAACGACATTGATGTGTACCTAAGGCCATTAGTTGAAGAACTTTTACAGCTGTGGAATGGAAACGGTGTACGTGCGTGGGATGAGCACAGACAGGAGGAATTTGACCTAAAGGCGTTGCTGTTCGTGACCATCAACAATTGGCCCGCTCTCAGTAACCTTTCAGGACAGACAAACAAAGGATACCACACATGCACGCACTGTTTAGATGACACTGAAAGGATATACCTGGACAAGGGCAGGAAGAATGTGTACGTGAGCCATCGTCGATTTCTTCCGACGAACCATCAATGTCGAAATAAAGGCAAGCATTTCAAAGGCGAGGCAGATCACCGGAAGAAGCCCACCATGCGTACCGGTGATCACGTACTTGCTATGGTCAATGATTTACACGTAATCTTTGAAAAGGGCCCCAACGCACTAGCTGTTCCGAATGACGCTGAGGGACACGCACCCATGTGGAAGAAGAAATCTATATTTTGGGACCTACCCTACTGGAAAGACCTAAAGGTCCGCTCTTCAATCGACGTGATGCACGTGACGAAGAACCTTTGCGTGAACCTGCTAGGCTTCTTGGGCGTGTATGGAAAGACAAAAGATACAGCTGAGGCACGGGAGGACCTGCAACGTTTGCATGAAAAAGACGGCATCCCTCCGAAGCAGTATGAAGGTCCTGCCAGCTATGCTCTTACGAAAGAAGAGAAAGAAATCTTCTTTGAATGCCTGCTCAGTATGAAGGTCCCGACTGGCTTCTCGTCGAATATAAAGGGAATAATAAATATGGCAGAGAAAAAGTTCCAGAACATAAAGTCTCATGACTGCCATGTGATTATGACGCAACTGCTTCCGGTTGCATTGAGGGGGCTTCTACCGGAAAACGTCCGATTAGCCATTGTGAAGCTATGTGCATTCCTCAATGCAATCTCTCAGAAGGTGATCGATCCAGAAATCGTACCAAGGCTAAGGAGTGATGTGGCGCAATGTCTTGTCAGTTTCGAGCTTGTGTTCCCACCATCCTTCTTCAATATCATGACACACGCCCTAGTTCATCTAGTCGACGAGATTGTCATTTTGGGGCCCGTATTTCTACACAATATGTTCCCCTTTGAGATGTTCATGGGAGTCCTAAAGAAATATGTCCGTAACCGCGCCAGGCCAGAAGGAAGCATCTCCATGGGCCATCAAACAGAGGATGTCATCGGGTTTTGTGTTGACTTCATTCCTGGCCTTAATAAGATAGGTCTCCCTAAATCACGGTACGAGGGGAGACTGACTGGAAAAGGCACGCTTGGAAGGGACTCAATAATATGCAGGGACGGATATTCTTGGTCTCAAGCACACTGCACAGTTCTACAGAACTCTACATTAGTGACCTCGTATATCGATGAACACAAGAACAGTCTGCGCTCCAAACACTCGGAGTAGTGCGACGGCTGGATTACATGTGAACACCTCAGGACTTTCAGCAGTTGTTTGGAAACACGTCTCAGAGGTGACAACACTGTTTGTGATGAGTTATACTTGTTGTCCAGGGGACCATCTTCGACTGTATTGATTTACAAAGGATACGAGATAAATGGGAATACATTTTACACGATTGTCCAAGATCAAAAGAGCACCAACCAAAACAGCGGTGTCCGCTTTGATGCAACAACCGAGAGGGGAAAGGACACATATTATGGTTACGTAGTGGACATATGGGAACTTGACTACTGACATGATTTTAAGGTCCCTTTGTTTAAGTGCAAATGGGTCAATCTGTCAGGAGGCGGGGTACAGGTAGACCCACAGTACGGAATGACAACAGTGGATCTGAAAAATCTTGGATACACTGAAGAACCGTTCGTCCTAGCCAATGATGTGGCACATGTTATCTATGTGAAGGACATGTCTATCAGACCGAGAAAAAGAAAAAATAAGGAAGCGAATACATCATACGATGAGCCAAAGCGCCACATAGTTCTTTTAGGAAAAAGGGACATCCTGGGAGTGGAGGGCAAGATAGACATGTCTGAAGATTATAAAAAGTTTCATGAAATTCCTCCCTTCAAAGTCAAGGCTGACCCAAGCATCCTGATAAACGATGAAGATTATCCATGGTTACGGCGCAATAAGCAAATGACACAAGCGAAGAAAAACTAAAGACTTTTTTCGGCAACTATTATGATGATACCATGCCAACTTTGTAACAAACGATTATGATACCATTGTCCGTTTGTACTATTCAAATTTGCACTAACAGAAAGTTTGTAATTGGTTTTACCAGAAAGAATTAAAAAATAAAGCAAAAAACAAAAGAAAATAAATAATGCAGAAAACAAAAAAAAACTTGCAAAAAAATAAAAAATAGCATCAATAAGTATTTCATTGTAAGTAGAAACAAAATAAAATAAATAAAGCAACAAAGAAAACAAATAATTTCAAATTTAATCTATTCAAATTTGAATACTACTTGCACTAACAGAAAGTTTGTAATTGGTTTTACCAGAAAGAATTAAAAAAGAAAGCAAAAAACAAAAGAAAATAAATAATGCAGAAAACAAAACAAAAAAACTTGCAAAAAAAAACAGCAACAATAAGTATTTTGTTGTAAGTAGAAACAAAATAAAATAAATAAAGCAACAAAGAAAATAATGAAAGTTTATAACTTTTGTGACCTAAAAGAAAAAAGAAATCACTAAAACACTATAAGTATTTAGTTCTAAGTAGAAATGAAAAAATAAATAGAAAAAAAGAAAAAAAAATGCCACCTACTGGGCCATCACGGCCTGAATACGACTAGAAACCCAACCATGGGCCAGGATTCAGGCCCGCAGCAGGCCCAGTAGGCCCACAGGCATTACACTGTCGAATTAGGCCCGTAAGCCTGCACTTCAGATGAGTTCGAGAGGAGAGAGGCAACGCAGCTTATAAACTGGTGCTGGCCTCTCTCAACTAGCGAGGTGGGACTAAACTTCCTACCGCACCGCGCCAGCAAGGCCTTTGGTCCCGGTTGGTGGCACCAACCGGGACTAAAGGGTGGTATTAGTCCCGGTTGGTGGCACAAACCGGGAATAATATACCCCTTTAGTCCCGGTTGGTGGCACCAACCGGGACTAAAGGCCCCTCCTTCCCGCCCTTTGGGCTGCTGAAAAGGGACCTTTAGTCCCGGTTGGTGGCACCAACCGGGACTAAAGGGGGGTATTAGTCCCGGTTTGTGGCACCAACCGGGACTAATACGCCTCCTATATAACCAACACTTGCGAAAATTTCTCCTTTCCCGCCCCCGACGCCTCCTCACTCTGCTTCGTCCCCGTTGCCGTCGCCCCGTCGCCCCGTCACTGTCGCCCCGTCGCGCCGTCGCCGTCGCCCCCAACGCCGCCCCGTCGCCGTCGCGCCGTCGCCCCGCCCCGCGCCCCTGCGCCGCCCCGCCCCGCGCCGTCGCCCCGCCCCGTCGCCGTCGCCCCGTCGCCATCGCGCCGCCCCGCCCCGTCGCCGCCGCGCCGCCCCGCCCCGCTGCGCGATGTGAGGGTTTTTTTATTTATATATAGTTGTTGTATATATATAGTTGTTGTTTATATATATATATGTATATATGTGTGTATATGTGTTATGTGTATATAGTTGTTGTATATATATTTTGTATGTGTATACTATTTTTTATTTTTCTTAGGAATTTGCTAAATATATATGTGAAAAATGTTTTTTTTTTCATAGAATGTTTTTTGTTTATATATAGATAGTTACAATTGTGATGTATAGTTGCTGTATGTGATGTGTATGTGATGTATATATATGAAAAAGAAGGATAGGAAAGAAGAAAAAGAAGGATAGGAAAGAAGAAAAAGAATATTTTTTTTTCATAGAAAGTTTTATATATGCAAAAGTTACAAATTTAGAAAAAGAAGGATAGGAAAGAAGAAAATAAGAAAGAGGAAAGAAAGAAGAAGAGGAGAGGAAGAAGAAGAGAAATAAATAAGAAGAAGAAAAAAGAAGAAAAAAAAGAGGAGAAGAAGAAAGGAATAGAGGAGAAGAAGAGAAATTTTCTCTTCTCCTCTATTCCTTTCTTCTTCTCGTTTTTTTTCTTTTTTTTTCTTCGATCTTCTCCTCTAGCAGTTCCTTTTTTCTTCTTCTTCCTCTTTTTTTTATCGGATATGTCGTTGTCGATATACACCCTCCCCGATAACTTCGACATTAGGGGGGGGGGGCGAGGGTCGTCGAGGGACCGAGGGTCGTCAAGGGTCGAGAGATCGCCGAGGGGCCGAGGGTCGTCGAGGGGTCGAGAGGCCGAGGGTCGAGGGGTCGAGAGGCCGAGGGTCGTCGAGGGGCCGAGGGTCGTCGAGGGACCGAGGGTCGAGGGGTCGAGAGAGGTTGCCTAGCTAGTGTCAAAGTATTGAAGAAATCCATGACTTCATCATTTGCCAGAAGTAACCGGGGCATGTTTGTACAAAGTTATGCAAAGTTGTTCTGGAACGAAGTTCCTGATAGGATAATCCGTCTTTTGTTACGAATTATCCTTTCAGGGACTCCGTTCCAAAACCACTTTGAAGAGCTTCGTACCATCATGCGACTGTTACTTTCACCTAATGATGAAGTATTGGTTTTGTTGAATCCTTAGACACTAGACAAAATGTGACATGATCGGGGTCTAGGGTTGTGGATCGTCGAGCAGTTGGGGGTCGAGGGGTTGAGAGGTTGCCTAGCTAGTGTCAAAGTATTGAAGAATTCCATGACTTCATCATTTGCTAGAAGTAACCGGGGCATGTTGGTACGAAGTTATGCAAAGTTGTTTTGGAACGGAGTTCTTGATAGGATAATCCGTCTTTTGTTACGAATTATCCTATCTGGGACTCCGTTCCAAAACCACTTTGGAGAGCTTCGTACCATCATGCTACTGTTACTTTCGCCTAATGATGAAGTATTGGTTTTGTTGAATCCTTTGACACTAGACAAAATGTGACATGAGGGGGTCTAGGGTTGGGGATCGCCGAGCAGTCGAGGGTCGAGGGGTCGAGAGAGGTTGCCTAGCTAGTGTCAAAGTATTGAAGAAATCCATGACTTCATCATTTGCTAGAAGTAACCGGGGCATGTTTGTACGAAGTTATGCAAAGTTGTTCTGGAACGAAGTTCCTGATAGGATAATCCGTCTTTTGTTACGTATTATCCTTTCTGGGACTCCGTTCCAAAACCACTTTGGAGAGCTTCGTACCATCATGCGACTGTTACTTTCGCCTAATGATGAAGTATTGGTTTTGTTGAATCTTTTGACACTAGACAAAATGTGACATGAGGGGGTCTAGGGTTGTGGATCGCCGAGCAGTCGAGGGTCGTCCAGGGGTCGAGGGTCGAAGCTAGTTCTACGTTTGCCATTAATATATCCATCTTTCATGTTTGAATAATAATTGGCATGTTGTAAATATTTGTAGAAACTATGGACGACAGCACCCGAGACCTAGCACAAGAAGCGATGTTGATGGACATAATCGCAGATGGACAAAATTCCGTCTTGTCGTTTCTCAACGACACCGATGAGCAGGTGGAAAGAGAGTTGCAGCTGGAAGATCTAGGCTATGATATTGATGGCTCCGGTGACCCAATGCACATGGAAGAGGTAGACCGTGAGGACGGCTCCGGTGACCCAATGCCGATGCAAGAAGGAGACCGTGATGCTAGCTCCGGTGAACGAACCGAGTCCGGCCAGGAGGTATATATGTTAGTTAAGCCTGTGCTGACTAGTTAATTGATGCATTCATTAACTCTCGTCTTTGTTCCTTTTTCTAGCCCTCCGGATCGAGCAAATCTTCGGTAAAGAGACGAGGCGCGAAGAAAAAGTTGAGGCCGGATGAAAAGTTTGAGATCTCAGAAATCTCGCGCTCCAGCTAGCCGATTGACCCCATCCGGACAAAGAATGCATTTGTTAATCAGTGCAGGGTTCTGGTTAGGGACAAGATCCCGATCAGCATCCATCAATGGTTAAAGCCGGCTGCAAATGACGCTCAGGTGTCTTATGTCACTGATATGCAGAAAGAAGATCTTTGGACTGAGCTGAAGTCAAATTTCATCCTACCGGCAGAGGATGATCCGGCGAAGCCAGTTAAAGAGGACTTAATCAAGTCTGCTGCTCTTTCGAAGATGGCAGACCAATTCAGGGCATGAAAAAACTGAATAAGTTTGTCAAAGATAAAAAGACTCCAGAATTCGTGGGCATATATGAGAAGATCAAAGATGACTGGCCCGCATTTGTGGCCTATAAGACATTAGAAAAGAGTCAGAAGATGTCGGAGACAAACCGGATAAATGCTGCGAAGAAGAAGCATCACCATCGCACGGGGTCAGGTGGCTACCTCAGAGCCCGGCCTAAGTGGGCCAAGGCTGAGAATGATCTGCTTGAGAAAGGGATCGAACCAGAGACAATGCAATGGCCAGACCGTTGCCGGACTTGGTTCTTCGGGGCTGGCGGAACCTTGGACCCTGTATCAGGGAGGTGCATTTGGACGGACAAGCAATTGGAAACACCACTCAGGAAGATGCGGCAGTATATCAAAGCAGCGCATGAAGGGACGTTCTTCCCCGACAGAGAGAACGACGAGCTGACAATGGCCCTCGGGAATCTTGAGCACCCTGGACGGACACGAGGCACGCCAGGCTCCCTTCCGTGGCGTGCTGGGTTTCCGGACGCAGGCGGCTACAAAAGCCACGAGAGGAGGAAGAAAATGGAGCAGACCGAACTGCAGGCGCCGCGGGCCAGAATACAAGCGATAGAGGAACGGGAAGCAAATCGGGACAAAAGAATTGCCGAAGCTTCCCCCGAAGCTACCCCGCCATCTCAGCGGAGAAGCAGTGTGGCTTCCACCAAGCTGCTTCAGCCGGAGACTGTCTTGACGGCTACTGCCAGGTATCCCGTGGATGCTATCACGGAGGCACAAAATTGCCACCTTATGGCGCAGTGGATGAATCTGAAGGTTAAGGCGGCTGCTGGCTCTGTTTATCCTACTGGACCCGGCGACACTTTTCACTGCCGGCCGATTCCAGAAGGATATGCTAGGGTGATGGTGGATGAAATTACGGAGGGATTTGAGGAGCTCCAGCTTGACCACCCTACCGGTGAAGGGGAGACTCGGCTGGGTTCTTCACTGAAGACTCCATGCCTATGGCGGAAGGACCTCATCAACATTCTCAACTGGACGCCTCCGCCTCCTCCTCCTCCTCCTCCGGCGAGTCAGGGCACTCCGCCTCCTCCTCCGGCGAGTGACGATCAGGGCACTCCGGCTCCTTCTCTGGCGCGTGGCGGCACTCCGCCTCCTTCGCCGCCGGCGCGTGGCGGCACTCCGCCTCCTTCGCCGCCGGCGCGCCCGAGCAGCCAGCCTGCTCCTCCTTCTCCGCCTAGTCAGCAAGGGCGGAAGAGACCTGCCGCCGCTCCGGCTGCTCCTGCTCCGGCGCGTAAGCAAGGAAAAAAGACAGCCGCTTCGTCTGGTCTGGCGACGTCTAGTAGTACAGCCAGAGGCGGCAGGCGATGCAGATTCGGTCCTTCTCTCACGCCTCTAGAGAAGTTACCAAATGAGAGGTCCGACGAGGAAAACACGAAGATAGCTCAAGGCGAAGTGAAGGACTGGCTTGAAGGGTTGAAAGCACAGAGACATCCACCTCCGGAGGAGAAGATAGATGCGGTGAAAGCAAAGCGCACTCTTGCTGCCCTGAAGCAACCAGCTAAATGTAAGCCGAAGGACAACTATGACCGCATGATTCAAAAGTCATTTCAAGAAGCGAAGCGGTCGGGAAGTACTAAAAGTGATCAAAGGTTAGCAGAAGGACGAGCTGGGAAACAAATTGCCCAGCTCGGCGAACAAGCGTACCAATCGTGACCCCCGCTCAAGGTGTCTAGCGACATGGTCGCTAATGATCCGAGGATGGTGCCCGGTTATACCAATCTTGGAGATTACGTGTCCGACGATGTATAATATGATTTCTTGGACGTGCAGATAGAAAGATACGAGTACAAAAAGCCTCTCGTCAAAAATGAAAGATCTCTATCAACGAATATGCGAAGATTGCATGATTGGTAATTGAAAATCTCCAGAGAGTCTGGGGGAGGGATAGCTTGTATTTGAGAGTTAAACCAGAGCATGACCTCGTTGGAATTGAACTGTTTCCTGTTCCATTTGAGGAGTTCTATCAGTTTTTCAATCAATTTGCCCTCGATAAAACAACGGTCACCTGCTACTGTCTGTAAGTAGTACTACTTCTGTCATTAAGTCTCTCTATATAGCCGATCTTCATTGCATGTATTTATAATTATCCTCACTATATTATGTAGATTGAAGATCGTCGAATTGAAGAAAAGACAAGTAGGTGATATTGGGTTCATTAACACATACCTCATAGATGCAACCGAGGTTAAATTGCGTCCCTCAGATACCGAGACCAACTTGCTATGATCGTTGGTGGTAAATGAAAACAAAGATATAATACTCTTTCCTTACAACTTCAAGTAAGTGTTACTGTCTTGTGCATATTTGGTTTCCCTTATATATCAGTCAAGGTTATAGTAATGTAATTGATGGGTTCATGCATGCGTGCGCAGCTTCCACTATATTCTCTTAGAGATTAAGCTTGAGAAGGGAGTAGTAACTGTCTTGGACTCTAAACGTAAAGATCCCGAGGAGTATGCGGACATGACTCAAATGCTCGACAGGTAAGTTAAATCGATCAATATTATCCACCATGCATATCAGCAACTTCATTTCTGATATCAACTAATTGTTTTCTTTGTCTGGCAGTGTTTGGAGAAAATTCACCAAAAAAGCTCTGGGACTGCCGAAGAAGCTAGAATTTAGATACCGGAAAGTAAGTACTATATAGTAGCATGTTCCGCGCGCGCATCTCCTATATCTTGATTCAAGCGCTAGTTCCATCAATACCATCTGGCATTCTTGCTTATCAGTTTGATTGACCTCTATTTCTTGTAAAGTGGTTGTGGTAGGAACCCGGGAATGATTACTGTGGATACTACATTTGCGATTCCATCCGCCACACGACCTGTGAGCGGGGCTACTCTGAAGCACAATTTGAAGTGCGTAAGCAATTAATAATATTCACAAATTTATAGCATCATTTCATGTATTGACCCCCTACTTCAAATTAGATGTTTCGGATGCGGGATGAACTCCTAACACCAGATCGTCTGCGAGCAATTCAAGACGAATTGGCGGCATTCTTCCTTGAACACGTGATCTCGCCAGACGGAGAATACTATGTGGACCATGCGTCCATCCTATAGGAGATTATATTTGTAAGAGAGAATTATTGTATATATGTACCCGGTAGTGTCGGATAGATATACGAGAACTTGTTGTTCGACCAATCTCTCGGAGAAGGAGAGGTGGTCGATATTACTTCTCTCTGTATGCATATATATATATGTTGATTATACGATCTTCTGTTTCCTTCGTTTCCTTTACTAGCTAGCTACCTAGCTAGCGTATCTAGTCCTCTCTATACGTATGTGTAGTACGTAGCGTCGACCAAGCACGAACATAAGAGAGGACACTTCTCTCTATTAATTAGCTAGCTAACACAATATGAAACACCTAAATTAACCCCCCAAAACCTTCAACCCCCTCCCCTTTCAAACAAAAAACCACAGCCACGGAAATGCTGACGCGTGGATGCCTTTTGGTCCCGGTTGGTGCCACCAACCGGGACCAAAGCCCCTCCTGCCTGGGCTCGGCGCACAGGCCACGTGGACACCCATCGGCCCCGGTTCTGGATTGAACCGGGACTAAATGGTCAGAGCATTAGTACCGACACTTTTGTCCCGGTTCAGGAACCTGGGCTAAAGGCCCAAACGAACCGGGTCTGATGACCCTTTATCTACTAGTGTTGATATACGCATATATCTGTTCATGTGTGGATTGCAGACAACATGTTCTCCAATTTAAATATTTGAATGCAAGTTTATATCGGAACATGGTTTATATCAGTCTTTGATGCATAAAACGCGGCCTCCCCCTCTCCCAGACTCCTGCTCTCTCTCTCTCTCTCTCTCTCTCTCTCTCTCTCTCTCTCTCTCTC
>LR738714.1:795335220-795410216 GCA_902687465.1 Secale cereale | reverse complement strand
CCTCTCTCTTTCTCTCCATCTCTCTCTCTCTTTGTGTGTGTGCGTGGGGGGGGGGGTCTTTCTAGTTCGCATGCATATATACTCCATCTATAGGTCTCTCTCGCACACTATGTATGATTCTCTAGTCCAAGCTGGATATCTTGGGTGCACTCATCGTACGCACACAGATTCCTTGGCTCATTGCCCGTAACTCTCTCACGCACCACTCTATCGTCTCGGAGCTCTTCCCACTCTCTCTCAAAGTCTCCATCTACCTGGGTCACACATACACATGCATATCTCACTCGCACTCGATAGGCCCATCTAAAACTTTATCTCTCTCCCTCGTTCTCTCTCCATCTCACACTCACACACACACAATCTCATGCCTAGCTAGCCAAATATGATGGTCTCTCACTCAATCGTAGGCACACACAGTCCCCCTTATATGTATATGACTAGCTAATCTTAGTCTCCATCACAAACATGTGCATGGTCTATCTTGATTTCTCTCGGGGTATCTTTCTATCGCGCACGCACCTCCCTCGATCTCCCACCCATATAGCCCCCTCACGATCTCGAGGGGGTCTCTCTATCATAAACACACCCTCTCGCCCTCTGTCAGGGATATGACTAGCAGGTATGAACCGGCTAGTGTAAACCAGCTTAGTTATATTATACTTGGTTGTAATATTCAGAAAAGGCTACGGCCCGTAAGATCTTAGGGCCCATGTATAGAATTATGGTTTGTAAACCGCCAAGCGATGTAACTTGAGAGATAAGGAAGAAAGGACAGTGACTGAGGCGGACACAAGTATGAGCCGGCCTCGGGACTCTGTAAACCAGACCAGGCGTCGCCTCTATATAAAGGGACGACCCGGCGACGGTTCAGGGACAAGCAAGAATCAACCCGTCGAGACTACAGGCAAGCGATCCGCTCCCTGTAAACCGACGCCCAAGCAATACCAAACCAACTAGACGTAGGCTTTTACCTTCATCGAAGGGGCCGAACTAGTATAAACTCTTTGTGTCCTTTGTGTGCTATGAACCCCTTCAAGCTAACCCGTGCGATGGTTCCATCATCAAGTCCGCTAAACCGGACATCTGCCGTGTTAATTCCACGACAGTTGGTGCCCACCGTGGGGCCTCCGCACGATGGTTTCGAGTTCTTGAAGGGCAGCTTTGAAGGGCTCAAGGGTTATGCGGTCGGCCGGATGACCAAGAGTCGCCGCGGCTGGATCTACATCGACGACGCATGTTGGGGACCGGAGGCCGATTCAATCGAATACGAATACCGGGTTCCCTTCGGTGGCATCCAAGACTTCATTGGCAAAATCGGCGAACCGGGACCTGAGCCGGACATCTTCCCCAACATCGTCGAGCCGGCTCAGCGTGCGAGATCAGCCCGGATTCAGCCCGCCAAGAAGCACGTGTTCGTTGGAGCAATCCACGGAGTTCGAGCCGCAAACGGATCGGAATCCGATGGTGCAACCGTTGTCTACTTTGACGACGAATCTTCATCCGGAGAAACTGAGTCTCTGTATCGGTTGCAGGACGGCCGGTCTGAGGGCATGTCCGATGGAAACAGTATTCCGGACCCCTTCGACCCGCCAAACCGGGTGGCTGTCTTTATGGCTGGTTCACAGCCCCTAGTGAACGGGACGACAGCAGAAGCTGGTGTAGGGGGGAGTGGCCTGGCCCTCTCACCTACTGAAGTTCTATCCACCTTGATCGAGGAGTTCACAGCTGAAGCGGTGGAAACAGTAGCTCCAGCAGACAAGGCGCATCATGATGCAGAGCTCCTTCAGTTGAAAGGCCGGATTGATCAATTAAAGGAGGATCTGAAGGCAGAGAGGGCAATGATAGCGGTGAGACAAGCAGAGCTGAATGATCAGGCTTTTCACCTAAGGATGGAGCAAGCTTCTATGGAAGGAGTAAGGGGACGAAAGTACCAGTTTCGTCTGCCGCCGGTTTATGAAGCAACGAATCTGTTCAGGACACCTGGGGCTGGGACTAGTAATAATCTGGCTTTAAACCGGAGGGCACCCCCGGCCGAGGAGGAGCCGGTTCAGCAGCCCACCGCAGAGCAAGATCGTCGGATCGCGTCTGCACCTTACGTTCCCACCCCTCCAGGTCATTATTCAAATCCTTTGGATAACATCGCTGCAGCTGCTGCACGTTTGGCCGCTTTACCCGTGGAGGAGACGTCTCCGGTGGCATTGGAGGCACGCAGGGTCAAGGAGCTGCTTAATACGGCGTTAATACAGCAGCAAGCATACTCTCATAGCAGGGAAAGGCTACATTCAACACCACGTCCCAGCCGGAGTTACACTAGGCATTGGGAGGAGCCAGAAGTATCTAGCAGTGAACGCAGGCGGCATCAGCGCAGACAGGATAATCCGGCAGGCGCAGCGGCACCAGCTCCGGATACAAACCGGGTTAGGTCAGGAGCCCGGGAGGAGGTTCATCAAACGACGCCGGTTCACACAGCCACAGCAGAAACAGGAGTTACGACGAGTTCTTTTGGGGTGCAATGTCTTATCCCCGCTTTACGGGGTGTCAAGCTGCCTAAAGATTTTAAGGGGCCCCGCAAGGTACCTAATTATACAGCAGATTTAGCTCCAGAAGCTTGGGTTGAAAGTTATGAGATGGCCATGGAGATGCTGGACGTGGATGAATCGGCTTGTGCAAAGTATTTTACTATGATGCTTGAGGGTACAGCCCGGACCTGGCTGAAGGGTTTACCCCCGAACTCTATCGGATCACGGGGGGAACTACGCAGCCAGTTTATCAAAAACTTCAAAGATACATGCAATAAGCCGATGTCAGTGGTGGATCTAGCAGCTTGTGTGCAAGGAGAGCAGGAGTCTACGGCTGCTTGGGTACGGAGAGTAGCGGAGATCTTGCACTCTTCGAATGGTATCAATCCTAGTACGGCGATAGTGACTTTGGAAAACAAATGCCGGTTTGAATCTTTAAAGTTAAAGCTCGGACGGCTTAAAAGGGATTGTAATGATATGGGAACTCTCATGAGTGCCTTGGTAAAATATGGGGACACTGATAATACCAAGTATCCAGAAGCTGAAGGAGACAAGGCGGGGAAAGTTAGCAAGTCTGGTAAACCGGCGCAAGTTAATACGGCTACTACGAGTTTTTTGGGTAAACGGAAGGCAGAAGGTGGCTCTGACTTCGTGGCCAACACTCAAGTTCAAGGGGGCTTTCAGCATAGCATGGGAAACCCACCTCCACAAACCGGCGGAGGGACTGTTAGCTGGGACCAAGAATTAGATCAGCCTTGTCCGAAGCATGGCACGAGAAATCGACCGGCAAAACACACCATAAGAGAGTGCAGGCCCCTTATGGAAGCAATGGCGGGCCGCTTTAATCCTCATAACAGGCCTCCAAATGGCGGTTCAGGTTCTGGGTTTTTATGGTCCGGGTCATCAGGGGAGCAGCTCCGGATCAGGATATAGGGGCAATAACAATGGTTATCAAAACCGGGCCAGCAATCAAAATAATCAAGGAGGTTATAATAACCAGAGCAATCAGCCGCGTAACCAGGGTGGTTACAACAACCAAGGCAGTCAGCAGCATGGCCAGGGTAATTACAATAACCAAGGCAATCAACAGCAGGGCCAAGGGAATTACAATAATCAGGGGAATCAACAGCATCAACAACAGCAGCCGCAATCCGGATATCAGAGTAATCCAAAGGAATTGAGCGGTGGGCAATATCATGTCTTCACCACAAGTCTGTGTAAGCGAGATCAGAAGGTTTTGAAGCGGGCAGTTAACGCGGTTGAACCGGCAACACCGCAATTTCTGCGCTGGTCAGAATAGCCCATTGTATGGAGTAGGGAAGACCACCCAATGCGAGTGGATAATCTGGGCCACTTGGCCTTGGTGGTGGCACCTCAGGTGGGAGGTTATAAATTCACTAAGGTTCTCATGGACGGTGGAAGCAGCATCAACATCTTGTACTATGAGACTTTCCTTCGTATGGGCCTGACGGATAAGAAGCTAAGACAATCGAACACGGTGTTCCATGGGGTGGTCCCAGGTAAGTCGGCTTATCCGGTTGGAAAGATTGACTTGGAAGTTACTTTTGGAGATGAGCATGATTCCAGGTCAGAGATGATAACTTTCGAGGTCGTCAAAATCAAAAGCCCTTATCACGCTCTGTTTGGGAGGACGATTTATGCTAAGTTTATGGCTAGGCCATGTTATGTTTATCTACAGCTTAAAATGCCGGGTAATAAGGGCACGATCACGGTTCATGGAAGTCGCAAGATAGCAGTGGAGTGTGAAGAAGGAGATGCAGCCTATGCGGAAGCAGTATGTGCCACAGAAGAGTTGAAGTTTTATAAAGACAATGTTGATCCGGCAGATATGACTCCGCTGAAGAAGCCAACTATAGAGCATGATCCGGCGTTAAAGTTTAAATCGGCAGAGGAGACCAAGCAAGTTGATTTTGTGCCTGGAGATTCGTTCAAGCAGTTCACTATCAGCGCTAACCTTGATCCCAAATAGGAAAGCGCGCTCATCGAGTTCATCCGTGAGAACCGGGATATCTTTGCATGGAAACCTTCTGACATGCCAGGTATACCGAGGGAACTCGCTGAGCACAGCCTTAACATTGATCCGAAATATAAACCGGTTAAACAATACTTGCGCCGCTTCAACGAAGAGAGGCGCAAGGCTTTAGGGGAAGAAGTGGCCAGGCTTTTAGCCGCCGGATTCATAGTGGAAGTTTTTCATTCGGAGTGGTTGGCTAATCCGGTGCTGGTGTTAAAGAAGAATGGGAAGTGGAGAATGTGTGTGGATTCCACAGACCTCAATAAAGCTTGCCCAACTGATCCTTTTGCTCTCCCCCGCATTGATCAGATTATCGATGCCACAGCAGGATGTGAGCGGCTATGTTTTTTGGATGCATATTCAGGATATCACCAGATCAAGATGGCAGTTAAAGACCAAGAGAAGACAGCTTTCATAACCCCTTTTGGTGCTTTTTGCTATGTATCTATGCCTTTTGGGCTTAAGAGTGCGCAAGCAACTTATCAGCGTTGCGTTCCGAATTGTCTTAAAGGGCAGATAGGGAGGAATGTTCATGCCTATGTCGATGACATTGTGGTCAAATCAAGGAAGGAAGAGACAATGATAGAGGATCTTAAGGAGACTTTTGATAATCTTCGAGCTTATAAGATGATGCTTAATCCGGAGAAGTGTGCCTTTGGTGTTCCGGCAGGTAAACTACTGGGATTCTTGGTCTCAAACAGAGGAATAGAAGCCAATCCAGAGAAAATCAAGGCCATCACATCTTTGACTAAGCCGGTTTGCATGAACGATGTTCAGCGTATAGCTGGCCGGATCACAGCATTAAGCCGGTTCATCAGCCGTTTCGGAGAGAAGGCGATCCCGCTTTACCAGATGCTGAGGAAAACAGACCGGTTTATATGGAGTGATGAAGCAAACACAGCGTTTGAGGATCTGAAACGGCAATTGGCAAAGCCGCCGGTTCTAGCTGCCCCTATTGACAAGGAGCCGTTGCTGTTATACGTCGCTGCCAAGGCACGGGCAGTCAGCGTCGCAATCGTGGTTGAGCGCAAGGAAGCAGGGAAGGAATACCCGGTTCAGCGCCCGGTTTACTACGTGAGTGAAGTAGTCATTGAATCCAAGCAGAGGTACCCTCATTGGCAGAAGTTGGTATATGGTGTGTTCATGGCAAACCGGAAACTGAAGCACTATTTCCAAGGTCATCCAATAACTGTGGTTAGTTCAGCACCGTTGGGGGACATAATCCAGAACAGGGAAGCTACATGCAGAGTGGCGAAGTGGGCCATAGAGCTCAGCCCACATGAGTTGAAGTATGTGCCACGCACCGCTATAAAATCTCAGGCATTGGTGGATTTCATCAATGATTGGACAGAGTTGCAAACCCCTGAGGAAAAGCCGGATCTTACTTACTGGACGATTCACTTTGACGGTTCAAGACAATTGGAAGGCTCGGGGGCTGGAGTTGTCTTAACTTCCCCCCGAGGTGATAAATTTTGTTACGTCCTCCGCCTATTGTTTCCTTGTACTAATAATGCAGCGGAATATGAAGCATTACTTCATGGCTTGCGGCTGGCAAAGGAGATGAACTTGAGCCGGGTTAAGTGCTTTGGCGACTCAGATTTGGTGGCACAACAAGTTTCCGGCAAGTGGAATTCAAGAGATCCCCTCATGGCAGCTTATAGACGAGAGGTTGAAGCAGTCGCAGGATGCTTCAAAGGGTATCAGGTGGATCATATAGACCGGCGAAGGAACGAAGCGGCCGACGCTCTAAGCCGACTGGGTTCTCAACGTAAACCGGTGCCACCAAATACTTTTTTGGATGAATTGCACAGTCCTTCGGTTCAGATACCATCGGAGGAAGACCTAGCTGTTCCTGATCCGGAGGCATAGTTAGTTGTAGCGCTTCATGTTATTCCAGATTGGACGCTGCCTTATTTAGCATATCTGAGCCGAGGAGAGTTACCGGACGATGAAGAAGAAGCATGGCAGATAATCCGGCGTTCTAAGTCCATGACAATTGCAAACGGAGAGCTTCATCATCGTAGTACTTCTGGAGTATTTCAGCGTTGTGTATCAGCTGAGGAAGGTTCTGAAATTCTTCGCGAGATCCATGAAGGGGACTGTGGTCATCATGCCGGTTCAACATCATTGGTGGCTAAAGCGTTCCGGCATGGTTTCTATTGGTTAACCGCTCATGCTGATGCGGCGGATCTGGTCCGGAAGTGTGATGCTTGTCAGAAATTTTCGAGGCGTGCTCTGGTTCCGGCGCAGGAGCTCCGGATGATACCAATAACTTGGCCGTTTGCGACTTGGGGGCTTGATATGGTTGGACCCTTCAAGCGATCCCAAGATCAGAAAACTCATCTACTAGTAGCAGTAGATAAGTTTACAAAGTGGGTTGAGGCAGAGCCTATAAGCAAGTGTGATGCGGCAACGGCAGTCAAATTCATCAAAAAAGTAATTTTCCGGTTTGGCTTTCCACACAGCATCATCACAGACAATGGCACCAATTTGTCTCAGGGTGAGATGGAAGAATTCTGTCAACGAGAACATATTCGCTTGGATGTGTCTTCTGTGGCCCACCCCCAATCCAATGGTCAGGCTGAAAGGGCAAATCAGGAGATTTTGCGAGGTATCAAGCCCCGGCTTATGACTCCTTTGCAAAGAACCCCAGGATGTTGGGTTGAGGAGTTACCATCTGTTCTTTGGAGTATCAACACTACACCAAACCGGTCTACAGGTTAAACGCCTTTCTTCATGGTCTATGGTGCTAAACCAGTCCTTCCAAGCGATATCCGTCATGATTCACCAAGGGTAACGGCTTATGTTGAAGCAGCCAACGAGAGAGCAAGGCAAAACAGTTTAGACCGGCTGGATGAAGAGCGTGATATAGCTGCGGCACGATCTGCAATGTATCAACAAGACTTACGCAGATATCATAGCCGTCGGATCAAAACAAGAACGTTCCAGGAGGGCGACTTGGTACTCCGGCTCATCCAAGATCAAACAGATATGCACAAGCTATCCCCACCTTGGGAAGGGCCTCTTGTGGTCAGTAAGAACCTACACAATGGTTCATATTACTTGGTGGACGTTCGAGAACACAAGGACTCACGGACATCAGAAGAGGAGACGAAGAGGCCATGGAACATCGCCCATTTACGGCCATACTATAATTGAGCTATGAGCTCTACTGTATCCTATGTATATATTATAATTAATGAATAAACCGACACCCTCGGTAAACCGGGGGCTCAGCCCTTTTTCCAAATACAAGTATCTTTTGAGGACAACCATGCAAGTTTTATCAGATATTATATTTCAATATATTGGTCGGTTTAAAGTTGATTTTTAGCAGAGTATACACAAAAGCAATAAAACCCTCTAAAGAGCATGAGATCACATCAGGTTCAAGAGAGGACGCTTCAAGATTTACCCACATGTTTGAGGAACCATGGAGGCCCTCTGGACAGTCGGGTTCACCCGCATCCAGTGATTGGCTGAAGTTCTTATGGACAGTCGGATTTACCCACAGGTTCGAGGAACCATGGAGGCCCTCTGGAAAGATGGATAATCCACATCCAGTGATTGGCTAAAGTTTTGCTTCTACACCATCGATCGGCCCTCTGAAAAGATGGATAATCCACATTCAGTGATTGGCTAGGCCCTCTGGAAAGATGGATAATCCACATCCAGTGATTGGCTACATTGTTAATGATGGTTTATTAAGTATCTATCGGCCCTCTGAAAAGATGGATAATCCACATTCAGTGATTGGCTAGGCCCTCTGGAAAGATGGATAATCCACATCCAGTGATTGGCTCAATTTTTTTTTTGCGGTTCTAACGGCCCTCTGAAAAGATGGATAATCCACATTCAGTGATTGGCTAGGCCCTCTGGAAAGATGGATAATCCACATCCAGTGATTGGCTGAACCTTGCTTTGAGCCTGGTAGCTCTTAAAAAGCCTCGACTACATGGTCTCATTTGCAAAATTTGCATCTTTTTGGTGTTTGTGTTTTGTAACCCTTTAAACCGGAGTGGAACAGCTATAGAAGCTGACCACATATCTATAAAGTGAAAAGTCCGGGTCATGAATACCAGCATGAATAAACCGGTGTTCATTATAACCCGGATCATCCATCAGGCAACAAGCCAAAAATTTCTGAAAAAAGTTTCAGAACGAGATAAACCGGAGTCTATCATCAAAACCCGGGTTTCTAATTGGATCCATGAAGATCTTCATCAAGAGGCTTTAAAGTTCTGCCGGATTAAGAGTATTGAGCATATATAATCTCAGGTATAACTTTATTTCTGGTATAAGTATGTACTTGTTTGACGTTTTTGAGAGAACAATTTAATCCGTCCAGTGGTAAACCACTAGGACATATTTTCAGTATTATTTCTGCAGGAGCAGATGATACGCAAGATAAGTGACATCAGACAAAATTTAATCTGGCAAAACGTCAAACACAAGAAGCCGGAATATCCGGCTCAAAGCAGATCATGTTTTCAGCTATCCTATTACAAGGCATAGCAAGCCGGACGGATTAAAAAGATTGTTTGAGACTGCAATTACAACAAATTATGAGTTATGCTCCTTCTTGCTGAGACGGCTGGCCATCAGCTTGATCCGGAATGTCTTCGTCCTCTTGAAGCGGTTGGAAGTCCGGAACACGCCAATCAATCTTCGTCAAAGCCCGGAAATACATCTCTTCGTTGATCAGCTCAGAAGGTTCGATATCTGGAGCGAAGGTATGAGGGCGAACCAGTGGGATTAAATTGACGGTGTCATAAACCGGCCGCTCCACCCGCTCGTTTTGCAAGTCGTACCCCGGATGATACCTGGATAAATCGGATTCAGCTGCAAGCTTGCTGGCGAGGGGGCGCATCTCCTTCGTCAAGACATGGAGATCCTTTGCGGTAAAAGCGGATCCATCTTCCTTAGTGTCAGGAAATCCAGTTAAAGCTTCTTCCGGATCAAGATCCGGGACCCAGGCTTTAGCCCTGGTAAGTGCCAGAAGGGCACCGCCTCGAGCAGTAGACTTTTTAACTTCTTCAAGACGAACCGGCAGAACAGATAACTTTTCCAACGTGCCTTGAATAGTTGTGGGGGCCGGTTTACCGAAAGATGATGCACTAATGATCCTCTGAGCGCCGGAATACAGCTGCTCGACCAAGGTGTAACATGCTTTCAGTTTCTTCCGTAGGTCATCCCCAAGATGGGTGACACGGCGCCCTGCATATAAGTATTACGGTTAAACCGGCACAGGTAGAAAATTGCAAGGATAAAGTAGGAGTTCCGATTATACTTAGCAAAGATTGCAGAAGTCATCAACTCAATTTGCTGCTTTAAGCCGGCTAAATCTTCTGTAACCGGATTAAGCGCCCCTTCAGCGTCCTGAACCCTTTTTCCAATTCTTTCTTCTGAACCTCAAAAGTGGTCCGCTCTTCTTCAAAGAAATTTTTCAGATCTTCAGCAGTCTTTAAACTTACCTGAAGATCTTTCTTGGCTTTCGAAGCGGCAGATTCTGTCTCAGCAAGACGGCTCCGAAGTTCATTGATCTCATCAGCGTTCCGGTTTAAGTCAGCCTACAAGCATAATCAAGTGACAAAAAGCAAAAATTAGACAAGTCTCAAGCACACAAACAAGTTTTCTACTTGACACTTGGGGGCTAATGGCAGTTGAAGCAATAAACAGTAGCAATTCAAAGTTACAAGTCTCAAGCACACAAACAAGTTGTCTACTTGACAATTGGGGGCTAATGGATAATTGAAGTATCAGCAGAAATTTTTACAAGTATCAAATACATAACCAAGTTATCTACTTGATACTTGGGGGCTAATGTAAGGTCAAAATTGTTCAAGTTATAAGTTCCGGATCACCTTCAAAATGCAGCTAAACCGGAACTTGGGGGCTACTATGAGACAGAAGCATATCAAAAGCACAAAGTCAGAAGGAAAGGATTACCTCATATTTCTCCTTCATCAAGTTAACCAAACTCGCTTCATAGTCTCGGCTGTTGTGGAGCCGGTTTAAGTACCCAGAATAGATTTCTTGGGCACTCATATCTGCAAGATTGGATAATTCAGTACTCCATTTACCTTTCTCCTTATATAGTTTCTCCGTTTTAGCCGTATGCTTGGCTAAAACGGTGGGCTCAGCCGGAGCAACAAAAGCAGCCCCAGTCACTACAACTTCTGGAGAAGCAGGTGCAGTTGGTGGAGTCGCAGTGTGAACCGGATTTGGAGATGCCGGATTAACTTGAGGAGAGTTGGCCCGGGCAGGACTTGACGGATTGTGGACATCTTCAGCAGTAGGATTCTCGGGTACTGAGATATGATCCGTAGGCGCAGGATCTTCAAGAGGAGCTATGGGCTCGCCTTCTGGAGGAACGGTTGTTGCCGGATCAACCGCCGGATCATCTGCAGAAGTCTCAGCAGGAGGTTTGTTTGCCTTTTGTCTCTTGCTAGGCTTTGGCTTGCTGAAAAAAAGTTTGCAGAATGAGTTAACATTGTGAAGCAAAAAGATAATCATAAACCGGAAATGTTAAAAAGACTAACCCTGGGACAATCTTTAATGGGGGAAGTTGTGTAGCAGTCGATTCACCAGAGGAGGATAATGGAGTCTCCTGATAATCAGGATCAGACGGTTTAAGAGGTTTTCGGATAAGCCCGGCCTTGGGATGAAGGAGAGTCGGAGAAAGTATCACCTCAGTGCGGCGCTTACGAGCCGGAGTTAGTGAAATCCTGGATGATTCCATTGCCAAGCCACTATGGCGAGTGGTCCGGCGAAGAGCTTCATGTTGTTGTTTCTTCAAAAGAAAATTAGGATCCAATTGAGCATAAGGGTGAGAAAATTGGTATTTCCGGACGGTCCGACGACTTTTTTGTGGAAGAGGTTCTGAATTGGAAGAAAGGATAGTTACCTCAACTTCAGCCGGATTATCACCTTCAGCCATTTCCTGTGGAAAGTTATTATTAGATACAGATATGAGTACATGCAAGCAAATTAAAGCCGGATTAGTTCATACCTCAGAGTCCGGATCGTCCTCCTCAGCATGAGAACTAGAGCCTCTGGTCGCTTTCCTCTTCTTATTTGCAAGGGTTTTTCGGCGTGGCTGCTTGCCGGTTTTCTCCTGAGGTTTTCTTTTCCAGAAAGGGTCATCAGCCTGTTCAGACAGAGACAGTTACAAGACGGTTTAAATAAACGGATCAAAAGCATATGTGAAAAGCAAAACTTACCGCAGGCAGCTTATTCTTCTTATAATATGGGGCTAACCCGACTTTGCTGCAGTCTGCTAAGGAGATGTTGAGCATCTTCTTAGCTGATTCTATAACCTTCGATTCAGAGAGTTTTTCCTTGGTAAACCGTTGAGGGTCGTCCGGTTTACCAGAATATTGGCACATCAACTGTGATCGCTGGCTCAAGGGAAGAATACTCCAAGAGAGCCAGCAGCGCATAAAGTCGGTTCCAACTAAACCATTGGCCATGAAAGCCTTCAATCTAGAGAGCTGGGATGCAAACCGGGTCCTTTCGACAGAGCTAAGTCACTGCGGCAGAGGATGATTCTCTGGAATACGGTGCTCGCGATAACCCGGCAAGGGGTTCTCCCCTTCAGGAGAAGTATCAACACAGTAAAACCATGATTTGTTCCACTCCTTTGGGTGCGTGTGGAGAGCGGCGTGGGGAAAGACAACGTCTCTCCTTTTCTGGATACTAACACCGCCGAGTTCCTGATGCGGTCCGCTGGTGAACTCTGTGCGCCGGTTCGGGTGAAAGAAGTCCCGGAACAGATCAACAGACGGTTCTTCTTACAGATACACCTCTGAAAATACTTGGAAGTCACAGATATTTGAAAGAGAGTTGGGCCCAATATCCTGAGGATGGAGTTGGAAGGCAGCAAGAACGTCCCGGAAGAACTTTGAACCGGGGGGGGGGGGTGAAGCCTCGAGATATGTGGTCAAAAAAGACAATAACCTCCCCTTGCCTAGGAGTAGGAGGGCATTCATTTCCCGGAGCCTGCCATTTCGAAACGGATCGAGGACCTAAAGTACCAATTTCAGCAATTTTGACCAAGTCTTCTTCGGTGATGATGGAAGGGACCCAATCACAAGAGACAAACTGTTTGGCCATAGTGACAGAAGGACAAGTACTGAAAAAAATATAAAGTGCAAAAAACGGATTATGCGGGTACAACAGTATAAACCGGAAGATATCTACGAAGATCACGCAACGGTTTAGACAGAGGACTAATGACATGGTTAAACCGGTGATAACAGGGAGCTATGTCATTACCGGTTCACGATAGCAAAAGAGGAACATGTAAACCGTCACGTTCAAACTTCAAATTTTTTACAGGAAGAGGGCATGACAGTATAAACCGGAGTATACCTAATAGATCTACAAAGGAGAAGAAACAATTTCTTTGTAAACGGCTAAAGTGGAACAGATCTGGGCACACAAAGAAAAGAAAAATAAGTGCAAGAAAATACGGGAAGAAACACAAGGGTCTTATGCGGAGCAGATGAATCTACAGGATAAGTATAAGTGGCGAGATCTAAAGCAAATACTAGTGGAAGATCTAATAACTGGGCATAAAGGTCAAAAACTTTCTGCGAAGCGAGCGTTTAAGAGGAACAAGAGGAAGCTTTCGTTAAAAGCCCTAATGGCGGAGGAACAGGGAAGAACCCTAGAGGATGCATATCTATATTGAGGAAGAAAGGACGTACCTGGAACAATGGAGGACAGCGGCGGAGTTCTCTGGTCCAAGTCAGGTTGATGCAGCGGCCAGTGAGGTCTCGGACTCGGCGGGTGACGGCGGCGCGTCAAGCTCGGGCGTCAATGGAGTCTTGAAGCTCGGGCGACGGGCGGAGGAAGAAGACGCGAGAAGGAGATAAAACGAATGAGGACAGCAGTATTTATAAGAGAAGGACAGATATAAAGCGACAGGTGCGGGATTCGAGGGAGCAAAGATTGGATAAAGATCCCTTGACGCCTCGATTTTCGGGATAACCATTAAACAAAGCTACAGTACAGCTCGCAGCGTTAAATGCGGAGATGATGTCACGGTCAGATTCAATGATTTTCGAAGATGACGTCAGAGCCGGTTTACAAAAATGAGAAGACACAGAAGAAAATTATGCAAGACAAGGGAGATTGATATGAACAAGTTCAAATCATTCTGGGGCCTAATGTCAGGGATATGACTAGCAGGTTTGAACCGGCTAGTGTAAACCGGCTTAGTTATATTATACTTGGTTGTAATATTCAGAAAAGGCTACGGCCCGTAAGATCTTAGGGCCCATGTATAGAATTATGGTTTGTAAACCGCCAAGCGATGTAACTTGAGAGATAAGGAAGAAAGGACAGAGACCAAGGCGGACACAAGTATGAGCCGGCCTCGGGACTCTGTAAACCGGACCAGGCGTCGCCTCTATATAAAGGGACGACCCGGCGACGGTTCAGGGACAAGCAAGAATCAACCCGTCGAGACTACAGGCAAGCGATCAGCTCCCTGTAAACCGACGCCCAAGCAATACCAAACCAACTAGACGTAGGCTTTTACCTTCATCGAAGGGGCCGAACTAGTATAAACTCTCTGTGTCCTTTGTGTGCTATGATCCCCTTCAAGCTAACCCGTGCGATGGTTCCATCATCAAGTCTGCTAAAGCGGACATCTTGTCGGCCAGACCTCTATTGGACATGTGCTATAGGGGTGTCTCTCTCCGTTGCAAACAATCGCACACTAGCTATCTTCGTGTATCTCCTCACCTCGCTTTTCTATCTCGGAGATGCATGCGTGATATGTTCGCCTAAGAAACGAAAAAACACACACTCTCTCTAATTTATCGTTTGTTGTCACTTTCTCTTTCAGACACATACTCTTTTTGCACACTTACTAATTCTCCTTCACATGCACTTCATCCCTCTCGACTTAGGCACTCTCCTCGGTCCATAGCATATTGATTTATTGAAAAGTCAAACATCACAAAGTTTGACCATGTACGTGGAGAAAAACAATTACATTTGGAACGGAAAACATATACGATTAGATTCACCATGAGATGTAGTTTCATATGATGTATCTTTGGTATTGAAGATATAAATAACATTTGTGTAAACCTGATCAAAGTTTCCAAAGTTTGACTTCTAAAAAAATTACCTGCACTGCATTATCGAGCGGATGGAATATCTCTTTCCCCCTCTCAGCTATCTGACGCACCACTCAGCCTTATCGGGGCTCCTCAATCTCTCTCAAACTTTATATCTCCCTGGTTCACAAATACACATGTCTCGCTCACGCTATACATATAGACCCATCCAACACTCTCCGCCCTTGTTCTCTCTCTATGTGACACGCACCCCCTAATAAGTACCATAATCCCTCACTCCATCATAGGCGCAAGCACTCCCCCTAAGTATGATTATCTCTCACTAGCCATCAGGAACACACGTATGGTCTCCTTCCATCCATACGTCTATCTCGATATCTCTCGGGGTATCTTCTATCGCGCACACACCTTGTCACTCAATCTCCCACCCATGTAGTCCCATCACGATCTCCAGGGGATCTCTCTATGACAAACATACACTCTCTCCTCCCCATGTCTACATTTTCTCTGTATGTCTCTCTCGACCTCTCTCCCTTGTTTGTCAGACCCCTCTTGGCCACGTGCTAGGGGTCTTGGTCTCTCGGTTGCAAACAACCACACACTATCTCCTCACCTTGCTTTTGTTGTCAAAGATGCATGTGTGATATGTTTGCATAAGACACACACGTTTTTTCTCGACTTTTATTGAGTGTTGTCCATGTCTCTTTCACACATGCACACACACTTTTTTCACTCACTCTCTCTATTTCACTCTCTCTCTCTCTCTTTCTCTCTAGTTAGGGACTCTCTCACGTCCATAAGCATATGGATGTTTTGAAAAGTCAAACCTCAGAAAAGTTTAACCAGGTATATGTGGAGAAAAACATTTACATCTGAAAGATCATTAGATTCATCACAACATGTACTTACTTCATACTATCATTTATCTTTGGTATTGTAGATATAAGTAATTTTTTATAAACTTGGTCAAAGTTTCAAAAGTTAGACTTTTAAAAAAATGTTGGAACTACATTATCGAACGGAGGGAGTAGCTCTTTCTCTCTCTCTGCTATCTCTCACGGGCCTCCCCTCTCACACGAACACTCTATACCGACGGATTATACGCTCACTGTGTCAGCATATAGCTCCATATATTGTTTAGTTGACCGGTCAACCAGTCCACATGCTGCCTTGTGAGCTCGTGTTCTGTATCTTCGTGTGCTGGCCCATGTGGCAGTGGGTGAAAAATAAGTAAACTAGAGGCCCATCTGACACGCGGTGAAGTAAGCAAAGTTGAAACCACTCGGGGTAGCACCCCGCACGCTAGTAAATTGAGGGCGCATTGAGGACTGAGGCAATGAAAAAACACTTGTTTGGGAGAGTGAGAGGCTGGTGTAGCTGGTTTGATTGATTTGTTTATACATATGGGTCTGTGTGCACAACGGTGCCAACTCTCTCACATCGCGAGAGCAGTGCCAAAATCTCTTGATTTGACATCGACGCGTATCATGTGGCATACTTTTGTGAAATATGGCATCGGCCACATAGTGGAAGGCAACAAATGCCCAAGCTCTTCACGTACTCCGAGGTAAATGAGAGGAAAGAGAAAGAGAGAGAGAGAGAGAGAGAGAGAGAGAGAGAGAGAGAGAGAGTGAAAAAATATCACTAGCCAGCCAACCCTATCATATGAGTGAATGATATTGGTACCTCTTGATGACACGACAATCTTATACATCCAGCTGCTCTAATATGTTCTCTTCTTTAGCAGATAAAAAAAGACCCGAAAGTGAAAAATCTGCTGCACTATAACAATCTCATCGAATGCCTTGATCTCCATCTTACATAAATTTATTTGATCGACTATCGAGGCAGCACATATGAGATTAAATTGGCCAGGTTCTTTGTTCTAGAGGCAAGTGTGCTCAAGGTAATGAGGTTTGGCGTTCTCTGGCACAACAATGAATGGCGTGCTGATCACCGCAAGCGTCTAAGCCTAAATGACAAAGTCTCCACAGAAGCTTAATTTGTTTTTGAAACATCAAGTGGCCAGAGACTTGAAAAGTTATTTGCTCATTAGTGACTTGTCAGGGCGGTGGATTTTAGTTTGTACGATAATGCTGCATCCACCTAAAGTAACAAAAGTTCTTATGTAAACTTCCTAGTAATTCCCTCTTCATAGGTGCGGCATTACTCCTAACATTTGTAATATCAGTTTGAAACTTGTAATATTGTCGTGTCCTATTCCTGCGTTTTCAAAATCATGCGAATCAAACAGGTCTTGAGTTGGTGATGATGTTGTGCCTGCTATCTTTCACCAATAGCCGTCGGATCTAGATCTGACGCATACAAATCAAACTTCTCCAGTTTTGCAAAAAGATGCCCGCACTTGTTCGCTATCTACAAACAACTCCTTGTCTCTCACAATCAGCCTTATCTCCTCCCCACCACATCTAGAAGGCCATGGAAAAATCTGGCGCGATGGCCGCTATCGGCGCCGTCCACCCCCCAATCTTGGTGTTCCGTGCAATGCACGGGCATCTACGCACGGGAAATTATGTCGAACATGGCTAGTTGTAAGCATGCTAGGTCTACAGCCATGATGATAGTGACTGCAGATGGTGAGGCTGACTATGGTATGCCGAACATGGCGCCTATACTCAGGTGTCATCTCCGGCGTACGGTCTTGTCACTTCACTATGAGGAGCAGCACGTAATAATTTGACCAACGGGTAGCACAATGTTACTACATTGGTAGTAGTAGTACTACTAGTACTAGCACCACCGTTTGGATTTAGTAGTACTACCACATCCATCTGGATTTAGTATTTGACTAGCAATATCTAGTAATGCATGTCACAAAAAATGTACTACTCCCTCTGTAAATAAATACATGGTGTATTGTTTTATTCCTATCGACGATATACCTTAATGTCTTTTTGCTACTTAATAGGATTACATGCAATTAACTAACCACTGCTTGTGATGTTTGGTAGTCTCAAGTCATTGAAAGCATGCATGGGCACAGAGGGGGACGCGGCTTCATTGACTTACTGCACCTGCCTTTGGGTGTATGACACGTGGGCCCAACGGTTGGCTGGCCAACCTGTCATACAGCCAAAGGCAGGTGTAGTAGAGGGGCGAGGAGTAGATGGCCAACACGCACGTGAATTCAACGCAGTCTGCACTTCTCATATAAAGGCTCCCGCCAGTCCAATCTACGAAATCTTACGCACCTACGCACCCAAAGGAAAGAGTGATCTCTCTAATCGCAAGATCAGTTGATTAGAAGCTAGACCCATGGAGGCGATGAGCGCGAGCATCAGCCGGCTGTGCCAGATGGTCCATGACGCCGGCCTGCGGCCCGGCACCGAGGAACGTCTCCAGGTAGTGCTTGAGGCCGCCAGGGTGAGGGGGCGCTTGGATGATAGCTTCGTCTCCTTGTTTGACGAGGTCCTCGTCGGCTTCCTCGACAAATTCACCATTGTCAAGAAGCTCGCGGACGACCTTGACGTATGCCTCCAGCCCATGCGTCCAGGCTCTGCGATGCCTGCCACCCTCAACGGCCTCTATGGTGACAACCTCTTCGACGCACTGATACGTCCAAAATGTATCTATAATTTCTTCTTGCTCCATGCCACTTTTGGGTGATATTGCTATGATATTTATACACTTCCATACACTTTCGATCATATTTGGACTAACCTACTAATCCAGTGCACCCCGGTGCCAGTTTCTGTTTTCGGCTGTTTTTGTATTTCAGGTTTTCACATTACGAGAACTGCCAGGAAAAATCCAGAAAAATTATATAAAAAACCAGCGTTCCAGAACCTACCTTGCGCCCGGAGTACAGACTGGGGGGGGGGGCACCAGGGCCCCAGGCGCCCTGGCGGCGCCCCCCCGGGCCGCGCCGGGGGGGCCGCCTGGGCCCCCCGAGCCCCGTCTGGTGCCCCCCTTTGGCATATATTTAGAGCGTCCTTCGAAACCCTCGGGACGGGAACTCTTTTTCGGGATCTCATCTCTGTTCCGCCGCCGCCGCCGCTTGCAAGATCGGGAGCACCAGGAGAACTCTTCCCGGCACCCTGCCGGAGGGGAGGATCACCATCGGGAGCCTCTCCACCACCATGGACGCCTCCCGGATGAGTTGTGAGTAGTCTCCCTTGGACCATGAGTCCATGACCAGTAGCTATGTGATGTTCTCCTCCCGTTCTTGTGCTTCACTAATTAGTCCTCGTGAGCTGCCCTACATGATCGAGGCACATATGTAATCCTTATGTTGTTGCTATGATGAGTTTGCTGGGATCCGATGGATTATGAGATTATGTTCAGATTGTGATTGAGTAATATATTTGATCTACCTCTTTTATATTTATGTTCATAAGTAATTCTTGCATGTTCTCCGTTGTTATTTATTGCTTTGGCCAAGTAATAGGTAGTGACTCCAAGAGGGAACGTTATACTCGATTGTGGGTTCATGCCCCTCGATGACTAGCTTGGGTGACAGAAACATGAGTCTAGGGGATGTGTTGTTGCCACAAGGGGGAAAACAACGGTGCTTGTGCCCGCGGGTGCAAGGATTGTTTACTTTACGCAAAGTTCTTTTAATGCAGTTGTCTGTTGCTTTGAGTTTACACTATGGGTGGGACTCGCAACTTAATACCAGCGAGATGTTCTGGATAGATATCTCAAGGTGGATGATTAGTAGTAGATATTGATGGATTTCGGTCTACTTACTTTGGCGTACCGCCCATGCTTTGAACCTCAACCTTTCTTGCAATGTAGTCAGCATTGGTTTGCATTCGTGGTCCTGTCAATTGCCCAGCTGTAATTCGTTTACCTCACATAGCTGTTTTATCGTCTTTTGGGAGAGAGACATCACTAGTGAACATCATGAGACTCCGGTCCATATTACCATCATTGATCACATCCGCTATTTACTTTTCGCTTTTACTTACTATTGCAAACATTATCTATCACTACTATCATTTGCGTTTAATCCATTGTGAACTACAAGGCCGGAGGGATTGATAACCTCTCTGTACTCGTTGGAAGCAAAGTTATTTGTATCTGTGTGCAGGTCCACGTTGATTGCTAATATCTGGCGCCGTTAGCAGTTGACACCTACTTGTTGAACCTAGGAGTCTCTGGGGATTCGATCCTTGGCATCTTTGCTAAGGGAAAAACTTCCACAACACTGCATCTCACACCTTCCACTTGGGGTAACCAACTAGGGGTTAGAGGCCCATTAAGGAGTTTTTCTGGCGCCGTTGCCGGGGACTCCACTCTTCAGGATAGGGGAGTTGCATGCTATCTTTTACCTTTGCTTTTTAGTCTTGTTAGTTTACCTTTAAGTTTTTGCTTTAGTACCTTTTATCGAAAATCACAAAAATAGTTATCTTGCTTGCTTGCTACTATGGGTTCCACCGAGAACACCAAGTTGTGTGACTTCACTAGTCACAACAACGATGACTTTATCAGCACACCTATCACTACACCTGCCACTTCAGCACCTTCATATGAAATTAAACCTGCTTTACTGAACTTAGTTATGAGAGAACAATTCTCCGGTGCTAGAGATGATGCTGCTTTACACTTGAACAACTTTGTTGAACTTTGTGATATGCAAAAGTACCAAGAAAAAGATGGTAATATTGTTAAGCTTAAGCTTTTTCCTTTCTCCTTGAGAGGAGGAGCTAAAATTTGGTTTCAGTCTTTGCCTAGAAATAGCATAGATTCATGGGACAAGTGCAAAGATGCTTTTATTGGAAAATACTATCCACCTGCTAAAATTATCCAACTTAGAAGTAACATAATGAATTTTAAACAATTGGATAATGAACACGTTTCCCAAGCTTGGGAACTTATGAAATCTCTTATCAAGAACTGCCCTACTCACGGTTTGACTACTTGGATGGTTATCCAAACTTTTTATGCAGGCTTGAACTTAACCTTGCGGAACTTGTTAGATTCGACCGCCGGAGGAACCTTTATGTCAACTAAACTTGGTGCTGCCACGAATCTTCTCGATGAGATGATGACCAACTATTCCCAATGGCACACCGAACGCGCTCCAACAGGTAGGAAGGTAAACTCTGTCGAGGAAATTTCCTCCCTTAATGAAAAAGTTGACTTGATCATGTCTCTACTTTCGAAGCAATCCTCTGTTGATCCTCGTGATGTTCCTTTAAATTCTTTGATTGCTCAAGAACAAGTAGATGTGAACTTTATCTCTAGAAACAATTTTAACAACAATGCTTATAGGAGTAACTTCGGTAACAATCCTAGACCGTTCCCCTCTAATTCTTATGGGAACAACAATGCTTATCCTATCACCAAGAACTCCACTACTGAACTAGAGAGTATGCTTAAAGATTTCATCACTACCCAAAAAGCCTTTAATAAGAGTGTAGAAGAAAAACTACATAAACTAGATGATCTTTCTTTTAAGGTACACCATTTAGCCAATGAGGTAAAATTGCTAAAAATTAAAACTTCTCCTCTTGAGGAGAGGGAAGTCACTCCTATAAATGCTATTCAAGTGCAAATTAATGAGAACATTAGGATGATGGCTAAACTTAAAGAGAGATGTGCTAGAGAAAGGGAGGAAGAGGAAAGAATTAAGAGCCTTCCTACCCACCACACTGTTGCTACTATCCAAGTTGTTGAGGATGTTCAAACTCTTAGCACCCAATGTACTCCTGGTCCCATTGGACCTATTAATGGTGATGCTATGACTATAGAAACTACCAAACAAGTGAACCTTAAGGACACCACTACCACTTTACTTGATGCTCGTGACCTTGATTTTGATAATTGCACTCTTACCGAAGTTATTGATTTCCTTCACAAGATGTCTAGAGATCCCCGCAGTAGCACGCTTAACCTTGCCTTCACAGAGCATATCACTAATGCTCTCATCAAAGCTAGGGAGGAGAAACTTAGAGTAGAAGCCTCCATACCTAGAAAGCTAGAAGATGGTTAGGATCCTATGATAAAAATTAAGTTGAATTACTTCTCTTGTTATGCATTATGTGATGTTGGTGCTAGTACCTCTGTTATGCCCAAAAGAATATATGATATGCTTAAATTGAAACCTTATGATTCTTGTTCTTTTGGTGTTCGTCTCGTTGATTCTTCCATAAAGAAACCTTTGGGGAGGACCGACGATATTCTTATCGTTGTCAATGATAATTATGTTCCCGTTGATTTTACTATTATGGATATTGAATGTGATCCTTCTTGTCCAATTATTTTGGGACGTCCCTTTTTACGCACCGTTGGTGCTATCATTGACATGAAAGAGGGTAATATAAAATTTCAGTTTCCTCTCAATAAAGGGATAGAACACTTCCCTCGAAAGAAGATCAAGTTACCTTTTGAGTCCGTTGTACGGGCTAGCTATTCTTTTACTCTTAATAAAACTTGATCTTTATGCATTATGCCTAGCTTAAAGGCATAAAAGAAAGCACTTTTGGGAGGCAGCCCACATGAATATTTTTTTTTGCTTTTGTTGTGTCTTGATGTTGTTTACTACAGTAGCATCATCATTGTATCTTTGCTTTTCATATTTGTGCCAAGTATAGCCTCTGATTGCTAGAAAGTTCAAAAGTTGTGAGGTGCTGTCCAGGAAACCGATTCTGTCCTTGGGTAAAAAATTCGTATAAAATCACCAGATCATCTTTCTGGTCTGAATTTTTTCGACAGAGTTCTCTATATAATTTTCTTTCGTGCGTCTGTTCTGAGTTTCTTGATTTGAGTTGCAGAAGTGCCCCGAACAAATCAATTACTACCTGCTGTTCTGTTTTTCACAGATTCTGTCCTGTTTTGCCTTTCCTTCATTTTGCAAACCAAGAGCTTGTTTTTTTCTTTGCAAAAACCTTTTGGCAATCTTGAGAAAAAGTAGACCTTCAAGATATCTTTATTTCCAGCAAGGAACAATTATTTTATTAAGGGTACTAACCTCGCTAATCAGATTATGATGAGTTATGTATGAAGGGAGTTTTCAAGTGTGCGAGGGAAGATGATAAAAAGATTCAGGAGTGTCAAGCTCTCAAGCTTGGGGATGCCCCCGTGCACCCCCAAGAAATATTCAAGGAGACTCAAGCGTCTAAGCTTGGGGATGCCCCCGTGCATCCCCTTCTCCATCAACATTATCAGTTCGTCTTTCGTTCCGCTATATTTTTATCACTTCATGTGTTATGTGCTATGCTTGGAGCGTCTTGCTTTTAGTTTCCTTTTTAATTTTTTCCATAACGAGTCGGAACTCAGCGTTCTTTATGTGGGAGAGAAACACGCTCCACTTCTACCTAGAACATAACATAGAAATTTCATGTCTATCTTTGTTGTGTGTGTTCTTTGTCTTTAAATAGCTACTATCATGCTCTGCTCTTAGTATTCATGCTTATCTTTTCAAAGAGATTTTGTTTAGTTGTTTGCTTGAACTCCCTTTAATTACCATGCTCACCTTATTAAGAGAGTTTGCTTCCGTTGCATTGGTCAATATGTCTATGATAAAGATGCTACTTGCATAATGGCGCTTAGTAGTTCAGGTTTTCTTATGGTTAATCTCAAATAGCTGGGGGATTCCCAATGTGTTATTGGAGTACCAACATGATTTGTTTGCCTATGATGTGGTATGGTTTAGTAATATCTTCCTTCGAGAATTTATTTTGATTGACTTGGCGTATGCTCATGCATATTTAAGACTGTAAAGAAAGTCTGTCAAGCCTTGATGATCTTTTATTTCTGAGTAGCGATATAACTACCATGCCTGATCCAATGTTGCTTTGTCGCTCTGCATGATTATGACCGTCATTGCTCTCTTAGTTGGTCGCTCCCAGTCTTTTGCTAACCTCCACCTGTACTAAGCGAACTAACTTTGCAATACATAGCTCATGGGAAAGTAGCTTAAAAACTATTGTGGTAAAGAATATGTTGCTTATGTATCTTATTTCTTATAAGTTGCTTGCTGAGCGGTAACCTTGTTTCTGGGGACGCCATCAACTGTTACACTTTTGTTGAATATCATGTGAGTTGCTATGCATGTTCGTCTTTTCTGAAGTAAGGGTGATTTGCCATGGGTTGAATGAGTATGCATATTGTTAGAGAAGAACAATGGGCCGCCAACCAAAGCCATGTATCATGGTGGAAGTTTTAGCTTGGACATTAATCCTCAATCTCTTATGAGAATATGCTTATGCATTGAAGAGGAGTCCATTATCTATTTTCTATGTTGTCCCGGTATGGATGTCCTCATGTTGAGATCTATCAAAAACGAGAAATCAAATGCGATTTATCTCCTTGGACCTTTGTACAGGTGGCATAGAGGTACCCCTTTGTGACACTTGGTTGAAACATATGTAATGCAATGATAACCCATGGAAATCCGAGCTAATTAGGACAAGGTGCGAGCACTATTGGTATTCGATGCATGAGGCTTGCAACTTATAGGATGTCTTATGCATGACACATATGAATTACTACTACCGTTGATAAAATTGCTTCTATGTTTTCAAAATAAAAAAGCTCTAGCACATAACCATTCTTTTACTTTTATGTTGAGTCTCCACCTTCTTTCTTCAAGCACCAACTACTGAGAGCATGATTGTTATTCTGAGTGTAATGTGCATTGTCCCAAAGTAGCATTGTCTTTTGCATGATTGTGATATCGTTTATTCTGAAATCATTGTATCTAGTCATCACTTAAACCTTGAAGGTGCCCCTGCATTTATGTTTTGCTTCACTAAAGGGGGCAAGCTAGATATCACTTTATCATATTTGCACACCATGTTCATTGCAAATCTTTTTGATGTTTCAGTTTCATATTGTAAAACTTTCAGTCATTTGTGATTTTCTCATGAGGCAACTTAATTACTAGAGATTCATTGTCTTAGTAAGCTTTTGTCATATGACTATAAAAAGTCCTATATGGTTAATAGCATGTCACCACAGAAATTATTCTTGTTATCATTTACCTACTCGAGAACGAGCAGGAATTAAGCTTGGGGATGTTGATACGTCCAAAACGTATCTATAATTTATGCTTGCTCCATGCCACTTTTGGGTGATATTGCTATGATATTTATACACTTCCATACACTTCTGATCATATTTGGACTAACCTACTAATCCAGTGCACCCCGGTGCCAGTTTCTGTTTTCGGCTGTCTTTGTATTTCAGGTTTTCACATTACGAGAACTGCCAGGAAAAATCCAGAAAAAATATATAAAAAATCAGCGTTCCAGAACCTACCTTGCGCCCGAAGTACAGCCGGGGGGGGGGGGGCACCAGGGCCCCAAGCGCCCGGGCGGCGCGCCCCCCCTGGGCCGCGCCGGGGGGCGCCTGGGCCCCCCGAGCCCCGTCTGGTGCCCCCCTTTGGCATATATTTAGAGCGTCCTTCGAAACCCTCGGGATGGGAACTCTTTTTCGCGATATCATCTCTGTTCTGCCGCCGCCGCTTCCAAGATTGGGAGCACTAGGAGAACTCTTCCCGGCACCCTACCGGAGGGGAGGATCACCATCGGGAGCCTCTCCACCACCATGGACGCCTCCCGAATGAGTTGTGAGTAGTCTCCCTTGGACCATGAGTCCATGACCAGTAGCTATGTGATGTTCTCCTCCCGTTCTTGTGCTTCACTAATTAGTCCTCGTGAGCTGCCCTACATGATCGAGGCACATATGTAATCCTTATGCTGTTGCTATGATGAGTTTGCTGGGATCCGACGGATTATGAGATTATGTTCAGATTGTGATTGAGTAATATATTTGATCTACCTCTTTTATATTTATGTTCATAAGTAATTCTTGCATGTTCTCCGTTGTTATTTATTGCTTTGGCCAAGTAATAGGTAGTGACTCCAAGAGGGAACGTTATGCTCGATTGTGGGTTCATGCCCCTCGATGACTAGCTTGAGTGACAGAAACATGAGTCTAGGGGATGTGATGTTGCCACAAGGGGGAAAACAACGGTGCTTGTGCCCGCGGGTGCAAGGATTGTTTACTTTACGCAAAGTTCTTTTAATGCAGTTGTCTGTTGCTTTGAGTTTACACTATGGGTGGGACTCGCAACTTAATACCAGCGAGATGTTCTGGATAGATATCTCAAGGTGGATGATTAGTAGTAGATATTGATGGATTTCGGTCTACTTACTTTGGCGTACCGCCCATGCTTTGAACCTCAACCTTTCTTGCAATGTAGTCAGCATTGGTTTGCGTTCGTGGTCCTGTCAATTGCCCAGCTGTAATTCGTTTACCTCACATAGCTGTTTTATCGTCTTTTGGGAGAGAGACATCACTAGTGAACATCATGAGACTCCGGTCCATATTACCATCATTGCTCACATCCGCTATTTACTTTTCGCTTTTACTTACTATTGCAAACATTATCTATCACTACTATCATTTGCGTTTAATCCTTTGTGAACTACAAGGCCGGAGGGATTGACAACCTCTCTGTACTCGTTGGGAGCAAAGTTATTTGTATCTGTGTGCAGGTCCACGTTGATTGCTAATATCTGGCGCCGTTAGCAGTTGACACCTACTTGTTGAACCTAGGAGTCTCTAGGGATTCGATCCTTGGCATCTTTGCTAAGGGAAAAACTTCCACAACACTGCATCTCACACCTTCCACTTGGGGTAACCAACGAGGGGTTAGAGGCCCATCACGCACTGGTAGCCCTGCGACTGCCCGCCGTCGCACCGGAGAATGTCCACCTCGAGGTCGCGCTCGCCGCGCAGTGCCTGGCGCAGCAAGACACCATCGACATAATCACCCACGTCTACGTGCAAATCGTCCACAGGGACTACTACATGCAAGAGGAGGACGATAGGACGCTGGCCTTCTTGGACCGCAGGGCAACCTTGGACGGCATTGTTCAGAAGCACGTTGAGCTTGCCGCCAACGCGGCTGCTCCTCACACGTCGGTTGGTGACCCGGTGCACTAGGGTGTGAGGATGTCGTTGATGGATCCGTATGTATCTTTATCTTTCCATCAAATCCTTGTAGTAGTATATGGTACTACTAGTAATTATCTTACATTTCGCATCAACTTCATAATTTTCCTACGTACTCCATGCATGAACCGCGCCAGAACCAAACTTCTCATTACTCTAGGGAAAATCATTATTTCTATCTATCGATCGTGCCATGGAGCAGAACCAAATTTTACAAGTTACAAGTTCAAAAGGAAAAGCCTGCCGTGCCGCGTCGCACCCCCACACGGTTAGTCCGGCATGCCGCTCAAGGGGGAATGCGTGTTGTGTTGCATTTTCACTTACAAGTGGGACCACGGTTGAGCAAACCGACTATCGGCAAACCCCCACCCCGCCCATCGCGCGATGGCTGAGAAAACAGGAGGGAGAATAGATGGCTGTAGCACGGACTCCAAGAAAATTGGAGTCGGATGGGACTCGTGTGGGTGCCGTGTGCGGTACTGCTAGACATGAATACTAGTTATGGCCCATGCCATCCCACTATATCGAGGTGCTGGTTATGTAGAACAAATTTCCTGGAGTCCGTGCTCAGCCCTCCTCTATCTCTCTTCTCAGCCAGCCAGCAGACGCGCGGAGCCCATCGTCTGTTTGCTCATATGTGGTCCCACATGTCAGTGAAAACGCAAGAGGACCCACTGAACATGCACATCTTTCACCTCGACGTGCTGGTGATGAAAAGCAAATCCAATAAAGATCTTCGGTGGCCGCTTTTGGAGTTACTCAAGAGTAGTATATTCTATTTACAGTTTAACCTAAGATGCACATCACGTGGCTTCAACTACCACTCTATTTTCTTGCATGACACGACCTGGATGCTGGATGTCCCACGTGTCGGCAAAAGGAGGAAGAACTCGACAAAATCTTCGGTTGTGCTCTCGGATTAGACTAGTTGTGCTAACTTAAAATTTTATTGTGTAGAATGGATGCAAGTTTTGGTATTGGGAAGAAGAGTACACCGATGTATTGATAGAGCGTAATTTAGTAGATGTTCTATCACTTTTAGCTAGCATAGAGGCTAGAGATGAGACTAGTGCACTTGTTGATAGAATAGAGGCTAGACACGTCTACTTCTTTACACTCGAAGAAGAAAGAAGCACGCAGGATCGAGCCTCCGTAGATCAACAATGAATGTATCAAGAAGGCACTAATCCAACTTACAGGAGCAGTAATGGAAGTTGGATATCTTCTAAAATGTATTCTTGCGGTTCTTGTTTTTCTAGTCAAAATTTTGGTGATGTATTTCCATGTACCAAAAAATCAATGATGAAAAAAAGATATGTGTTTGCAAATAAAAATGTATGTGGCCGGGATGCGTCCGCGCGTTCGGCGCACGGCAAAACAGAGGTCCGTTTGGGGTCGTGCGTTGGAGTTGGCCTTACAAGTGGGACCGCAGTTGAGGAAACCGACTATAGGCAAAGCCCCACCTCGCTCGCCGCACGATGGCTGAGTTAGAGAAACGACGAGGTTGAAGAGATTGCTGTAGCACAGACTCAAACAAATATGATGTCAGATGGAAGTCGTGCTGGTGGCGTGTGCCGTAATCCTGGACGTGAATGCTTATTCTGGCCCATGCCATCCTACTACTCCTACTACTTATAGTAGTAGTATCGAGGATTCGAGGTGCTGGTTACGTACAGCGAACACATTAACATATGGTCCGCCTCACACTGTGGCCAAATTTCCTGGAGTTTGTGCTAGGTTAAAAAGTGTTCTTTGTGAGGATGGGTGGCTGGTCTCAAGTTTAAAACTTGTTGTATTACGTACGTAGACGTAGAGATAGTGCAACATGTGAAGCTAGTACAAATAGTGTACTATTGTTGATTGGCCTCATCCGATAACCTGTTGCAATGCACGTACAATTATGTATTCGGAAAATATTTTTTTCCTCGTCGCAGCACCCACTCAGAGAAGCGACTCGAAAGCCATTCATAAATTTAGTAAGTTTATCATCGGCATATCATTTTATTACCTACAACAGGTCATCAACCCACAATGACAACGATGATACATTATAAATACTAAAGTTTTCATCACACAACAAATAACAAGCAATGAAATGAACTTCAACTCAACCATTCCTCGGCGTTGGAAACGCTTGCTTTGAACCACAAGTGATTCTCTGGGAAGGGCCAGATAGTGTCAATCTCGAGACCAATGCAGGACTGATCATCCAGGCGAAAGCAGCCTACTATATCATGACCAGGGTAGGGAGCCACCGCAATGTCTGACGTATAAATATAGTTGCTTCTCATAAATGGTAGTAACATTGTGTCAACAACAGTTGGATCACCTTTCACCATCATTGGATAGTTTTGTCCAAGGAAGAGCGAGTTTGCTCCAAGACTATCAATATTGTACCAGGGAGAAGGTGTTGGCGCTAGCACACTAGTATCCATCCCGAATACCATGCAACGGGTGTTGGAATAGGTCCGGAGAGTGCGACCATGGGAGACAACACCTGCTCCCTCAATAGTAACATCAGCAGTGGGCTGTATATAGAAAAGAAGTGGTGATCCATCGGAATTAGTTGCCAGCCGCCAGTGAGCATATGGTCCCTGCTCGTCCTCATGCTCGTGATCATTACCATCGTCATCCCACCATTGGTTATAAAAAATTTCAAGTATAGGTGGTGGAATGTTCACAGGACCTTGGAAACACAAGAAGAAGGTTAATTAGTAGAGAAGGGAAACTTGTTAACTCGCATGCATGTGGATGAAACAATTATAATTACGGTGGAAGACAAACATACCGAAACAATAAGGATCCCATGCAAAAACAGTGCCACCAGTGGTGGCAGCAAACACATGCCTCTCGTATTCAATTGCATCACAGTACACATCCTTGTATAGAAACTGATTTTTGAGCAATATCCATCTAGTCGAACCACGAAGGACAGCAACAAAATTGTCGAAGATAGCAACAACTTTATAGTTCTTGTAATTCCAAGAGCGGCTCGGAACTCGAGAAATTGCTATCTTCTGTAGACGACAGTCACCATGATCATATTTGAACGTACGTCAATCATCTGTGTGCTCAACCTCAGGGCACTCAGAGATTTTTGGAAGTGGAATCCGCTGACGAGTGTACACATTCACAAGTTCCCACTCGCAATTGTACCCAATATAAACAACCCAAGCTCCATTTGCGCCTACCCAACGCTTTCCCTCAAGCGATGTCATCTTAACATCATACGTATCATTATCAAGCGACATCAACTTCCACAAGGCGAGGCTTCCCTCGTCCCCGCGCCGGTCAGCAGGGTCACGTCGAAGAAGATAGGGGAGATCAAACCGCTCCTGGAACCTTGGGTTCCTTGTAATGATGTTATTAGTTGAGTCGAGAATGTTCTTGAACGAACCTGCCATGCTAGCCAAGGTGATGTCATCGCACCGATCAATGAGTTCCCCCACCGCGTCATCATTCAGATCAGGGCAAGAATAACGGGGTCGTCTCCGGCTTGTTCCCTCCATGGAGAAGACGATGGAACAATGGCAGAAGGAAGGGTGAAGGCACATGGTGGAGGGAAGAAGAGCGTGCGACAACAGTTCCAAATCGAGAGGGAAAGGCGAAGAGTCGATGGACTGTTGCCAGTTTGCCACGGTACACGAAGAGGCGCCCCCGCCTACACGTCCTTTCGGAAATTGTACAAAAGGACTCGCCGTCATCTCACTGATGTTGGAACGGGACCACATATCAACGAAACATGGTGTGTAATTTCTCGTGCAAACTGCGATCCGGCCGCGTTGGCCCGAGGTGCCGCATTAGTTATCGCTGAATAATATAAAATATTATAAGTGCAGACGCTCCACCCCGAGGTTTGTAGCTCCTTCTCGGTCATCGGGAATCTACGTTCTTCCACTCTTTCGTTTAAGACCTGAGCTTTGTTCATCCTGTTGCCGGCACGCGGGACATCTATATGCCTCCATTTTACAAAATCATACTATATGCCTGCTTGACACGCGGGACATCTAGCATCAAGGTGGCATGTCATGCAAGAAAATGAAGATATGCAGTGCGTAAGTGTCAAGGATATTACTATCAGGTATAAACCGACCAGGAGGGTCCATTTTACGTTATCAAGATTATATTATCAGAAGCCCAGCTTAGTATGTAGTAGGAGATTATAGCCCAAAGAGGCTCAGGGCCCATGTGTTAAGGCCCATGATTCATAAACCGTCATATTATGTAACTTGGGATGTAAGATAGAAAGAGCAGAGACCGAGGCGGACACGTTTATGAGCCGGCCTTGGGACTCTGTAAACCGGACCAGGCGTCACCTCTTATATAAAGGGACGACCTGGCGACGGTTCAGGACAAGAAACAACAGCTCGAGACACAGGCAAAGCGGATTCGCTCCTTGGTCATTGAAGCCCAAGCAATACCACACCAAACTAGACGTAGGCTTTTACCTTCCTAGATGGGGCCGAACTAGTATAAAATCCTTGTGTCCTTCGTCCGCTTTAACCCCTTTAAGCTAACCCGTAGCGATGGCCTCACGACTAAGTCCTTTTGCTAGGACATCTGCCGTGCTAAATCCACGACAGTTGGCGCCCACCGTGGGGCTATCGCATGATGGTTTCGAGTTCTTGAAGGGCAGCTTTGAAGGACTCAAGGGCTACGCAGTGGGCCGGATGACTAAGAGTCGTTGTGGCTGGATCTACATCGACGATGCAGGCTGGGGCCCCGAGGCCGATTCAATTGAATATGAGTATTGGGTCCCCTTCGGCGGCATCCACGTCTTCATCGGCAAGATCGGCGAACCGGGCCCTGAGCCAGACACCTTCCCCAACATCGTCGAGTCGGCTCAGCGTGCGAGACCAGCCCGGATTCAGCCCGCCGTGAAGCACGTCTTCGTTGGAGCAGTGCATGGAGTACGAGCCGAGGATGGATCGGACTCTGGCGACGAGACTATTGTTTATTCCGGCGATGAATCTTCGTCCGGAGAGACCGAGTCTTTGTATCTGTTGTAGGACGGCCGGTCTGAGGGTTGTTCCGATGGTGACAGTATTCCGCACTCCCTCGATACGCCAAACAGGGTTGCTGTTTTCATGGCCGGATCACAATCCATGCAGCAGCCCTCAACGTCAGGGGCGTTAACATCAGAGGCAATGGGAGCTAGAGCTGGAGATCCTCCCCCGTCGCCCTCTGACGCTCTATCCATCTTGGTCGACACTTTGACAGCACTTGTGACAACAGAAGTAGCCCATGCCGACAAGGAGCAGCATGATGCAGAGGCCGCTTAGGTGAAGAGCCGGATTGAGCAAGCCAAGTTTGATCTGGGTGCTGAGAAAGCTAGGATGGCTACAAGGCAGGCAGAGCTGGATGTTCAAGCTTATCGACTCAGGTTAGATCTGAATGCTTCACAAGAGGTAATGATGAGAAGACAACGATCTTGCTTGTTGCCGGTTTATGAGGCGAGGAATCTCTTTAGCACGCCAGGCGCAGGAACCAGTAACCATCCAGAGGTAAACCGGGGAGGAGCACCAGGGACAGGTGCGTCGGTTCAGCCACCGGCTGCAAAGCCGAATCGCCAAGTTGTGCCAACCCAGCATGTGCCCACCCCTCCTGGTCATTACTCTAATCCGTTGGACAACACAGTTGCTACCGCTTCACGACTGGCCGCCCTTCCCATTGAGGGAACGTCCCCCATAGCAGTGGAGGCACGACGGGCCAAGGAGTTGCTGGATACGGCGCTAACTCAACAGTTAGCTTATTCCTATAACCGGGAGAGGATTCATTCAACTCCCCGCCCGAGCAACAGTTATACGAGGCGTCTGGATGAACCGGCCGTGTCAAGCAGCGCACGGAGACATCATCGGCCAAGGCAGGATAATCTAGCGGGAGAGGAAGCACATGCTCAAGAAGTGGTGGATCAGGCCAGGCAGCGTCAGGGGGCCGAGGTAACAGCACAGTACGAAGCCCGTCAGGCGACGCCGGTTCATCCCACCACCACAGCCGAACAGGGCATCATGTCCAGCTCCCTGGGCGTGCCCTGTCTCATCCCTGCTTTACGAAGCGTAAAACTGCCCAAGGATTTCAAAGGGCCGCGCAAGGTGCCCAACTACACGGCAGATCTAGCTCCGGAGGCATGGATTGAGAGTTATGAGATGGCAATGGAGATGCTCGATGTGGACGAGGCAGCATGCGCAAAATACTTCACAATGATGCTTGAGGGCATGGCCCGAACATGGCTAAAGGGCTTACCACCTAATTCCATCAGATCATGGGCTGAGCTACGGAGCCGGTTTATCAAAAATTTCAAGGACACGTGCAAGCAGCCAATGTCTGTCGTCGACTTAGCTGCCTGCATTCAAGGAGAGCAAGAGTCTACAAGCAGTTGGGTGCGTCGAGTGTCAGAAATCTTCCACTCCACCAATAGCATCAATCCAAGTACAACAGTGGTGATGTTGGAAAATAACTGCCGGTTTGAACCTTTGAGACAGAAGTTGGGACAGCTCAAACGTGACTGCAATGACATGGGGACCCTCATGGGCGCTTTGGTGGAGTATGGAGACTCTGATAACACCAAACATCCAGACACTGACGGAGATAAGTCAGGGAAGGCGAACAAGAACGGTAAACCTCCGCAGGCCAATCCGGCGAATCAAGGATACAACGGCAAGCCTAAAGCGGAAGGCAGCTCAGACTTTGTGGCCAATACCAACGCTCAGGACAATGGGCAGCGCCGCAAGGGTAGGCCGCCCCCACGCAACGGGAGGCCGCTTATTAATCTAGAGCGCCAGTAGAACGTGCCCTGCCCAAGGCATGGTAGAGCAGAAAACCCGGCTACGCATCTTTGGAAAGACTGTTTCATCATGCAAGAATTCATGAAGCAGACTAGGTATGATCACGGGCCCTCAGGCAGATCAGGCCCCGGTTTTCAAGGTCCGGGTTATCAAGGTGGCGGATCCGGTTCAGGATACCACGGCGGTAACGGTAATCACAATGGAAACAATCAGCATCAGCATAACCAGCAGCATGGTCAGGGCGGATACAACAACCAAGGGAGCCAACAACGTCAGCAGCAGCAGCAATCCGGATATCAGAATAATCCGAAGGAGTTGAGCAGCGGGCAGTATCACGTCTTCACCAGGAGTTTATGCAAACGGGATCAGAATGTTTTAAAAAGGGCAGTGCATTCTATTGAACCGGCGATACCACATTTTTTGCGTTGGTCTGAGCAACCCATTGTGTGGAGCAGAGAAGATCACCCACCCCGGGTTGACAATCCGGGTCAGTTAGCTCTAGTGGTGGCACCATAGGTGGGTGGTTATAAGTTCACCAAGGTGCTTATGGATGGAGGCAGCAACATCAACATCGTATATTATGAGACTTTTCGACGTATGGGGTTGACAGATAAGAAGCTCCGACAGTCCAACACAGTGTTCCGCGGGGTGGTACCCGGTAAATCGGCCTATCCAGTTGGCAAAATCGATCTGGAGGTTACCTTTGGAGATGAGTATGATTCTAGGTCGGAGACTGTGGCCTTTGAGGTAGTCAAGATCAGAAGCCCATACCATGCCTTGTTTGGGCAACCGGTTTATGCCAAATTCACGGCTAGACCGTGCTATGTTTATCTACAGCTCAAGATGCCAGGCCATAAAGGAACTATTACGGTTCATGGGAGCCGCAAAATTGCATTGGAGTGCGAGGAAGGAGATGCAGCTTATGCTGAGGCGGTTTGTGCCACAGAGGAGCTGAAGTTCTATAAGGACAATGTTGATCCGGCGGATATGTTCCCGCTAAAGATGCCAACCACAGAGCATGATCCAGCGTTGAAATTCAAATCGGCTGAGGAGACTAAGCAGGTGGGCTTTGTTCCGGGCGATTCATCCAAGTAGTTCACTATCAGCGCTAACCTAGATCCGAAATAGGAAAGCGCGCTCATTGAGTTCATCCGTGAGAAGCGCGATACCTTTGCGTGGAAGCCTTCTGACATGCCAGGTATACCGAGGGAAATCGCTGAGCACAATCTTAATATTGATCCTAAGTTTAAACCGGTCAAGCAATACCTGCGCCGCTTCAATGAGGAGAGGCGCAAGGCTATTGGAGAAGAGGTGGCTAGGCTCTTGGCTGGAGGCTTTATAGTTGAAGTGTTTCATCCAGAATGGTTGGTTAATCCGGTGCTAGTGCTCAAGAAAAATGGAACTTGGAGAATGTGTGTTGATTACACAGATCTGAACAAGGCTTGCCCAACTGATCCTTTTGCTCTCCCCCGTATTGATCAGATCATTGATACTACAGCAGGATGTGAGCGGCTAAGTTTTTTGGATGCATATTCAGGTTATTATCAGATCAAGATGGCAGTTAAGGACCAGGAGAAGACAGTCTTCATAACTCCCTTTGGAGCCTTCTGCTATGTATCTATGCCATTTGGGCTCAAGAGTGCACATGCAACCTACCAGCGTTGTGTGCAGAACTGCCTACAAGGCCAGATTGGGCGAAATGTCCATGCATATGTTGATGACATTGTGGTGAAATCTAGGAAGGAGGAGACACTGATAGAGGATCTGAAGGAAACCTTGACAACCTCCGAGTTTACAAAATGATGCTTAATCCGGAGAAGTGCATTTTCGGTGTTTCGGCAGGCAAGCTCCTGGGGTTCTTAGTGTCAAATAGAGGGATTGAAGCTAATCCGGAGAAGATCAAGGCGCTCACATCTTTGACTAAACCGGCGTGCATCAATGATGTCCAACGCGTGGCGGGCCGTATTGCAGCACTCAGCTGGTTTATCAGCCGTTTGGGGGAGAAGGCAATCCCGCTTTATCAGATGATGAAGAAGACAGACCGGTTCGTCTGGAGCGATGCTGCTGATGCTGCGTTCGAAGATTTGAAGAGGCAATTGGCAGAGCCGCCAGTCCTTGCTGCCCCGGTTGACAATGAGCCGCTGCTGTTATACGTGGCTGCCAATGCCCGTGCAGTAAGCGTTGCTATTGTGGTAGAGCACAAGGAGGCAGGCAAAGAATATCCGGTTCAACGGCCGGTTTACTACATCAGTGAGGTGCTCATTGAGTCAAAACAGAGATATCCACATTGGCAGAAACTGGTGTATGGAGTGTTCATGGCAAACCAGAAGCTGAAGCACTATTTTCAGGGCCACCCAATCACCGTTGTTAGTTCAGCTCCATTAGGGGATATAATCCAGAACAGAGAAGCCACTGGTAGGGTTGCAAAGTAGGCCATTGAGCTTAGCCCGCACGGATTAAAGTATGTACCCCGTACTGCTATAAAATCCCAAGCGCTGGTGGATTTCATTAACGATTGGACAGAGTTGCAAGCACCTGAGGAGAAGCCGGATCATACATATTGGACTATTTACTTTGACGGTTCAAGGCAGTTGGAAGGCTCGGGGGCTGGAGTCGCGTTAACTTCCCCACGAGGTGATAAGTTCTATTATGTCCTCCGCTTAATGTTCCCTTGTACTAACAATGCTGCTGAGTATGAAGCTCTCCTCCACGGTCTACGGATGGCCAAGGAGATGAACTTGAGCCGGGTCAAGTGTTTTGGCGATTCAGATCTGGTCGCACAGCAGGTTTCTGGCAAGTGGGATTCCAAGGATCCACTCATGGCAGCATATCGACGGGAGGTAGACGCTGTTGCTGGATACTTCAAAGGATATCAGGTGGATCATATAGACCGGCGGAAAAACGAAGCAGCTGACGCGTTAAGCCGACTGGGCTCCCAGCATAAACCGGTTCCACCTAATACCTTCTTCGATGAGTTGCATAATCCGTTGGTGCATGTACCTTCAAAGGAGGATTTGGCTATTCCTGATCCGGAGGCACAATTGGTCGCAGCACTTCATATCATTCCGGATTGGACGCTCCCTTACTTGGAATATGTGAACCGAGGTGAGTTACCAGAAGACGAAGTCGAGGCCCGGCAGATAATCCGGCGGTCTAAATCCATGACTATTGTCAATGGAGAACTTCATCATCGTAGTGTTTCTGGAGCATTTCAGCGGTGTGTATCATTAGAAGAAGGCTGTGAGGTTCTCAGAGAGATTCATGAAGGCGATTGCGGATCACGCCGATTCAAAATCTTTGGTGGCTAAAGCTTTTCGTCATGGCTTCTACTGGTTGACGGCTCACGCCGACGCAGAGGACTTGGTCAGAAAATGTGACGCTTGCCAGAAATTCTCACGGCGTGCTCATATACCGGCGCAGGAACTGAGGATGATCCCAATTACTTGGCCGTTTGCGACTTGGGGGCTTGATATGGTTGGACCCTTCAAGAGATCCAAAGACAAGAAAACCCACCTATTGGTAGCAGTGGACAAGTTTACAAAATGGGTTGAAGCGAAGCCTGTCAGTAAGTGTGATGCAGCAACAGCGGTTCATTTCATCAAAAAGGAGATTTTCCGGTTTGGCTTTCCACACAGCATTATAACTGATAATGGCACCAATTTATCCAAGGGGGCTATGGAGGAGTTCTGTCAACGAGAGCATATTCGCCTTGATGTATCATAAGTAGCTCACCCTCAGTCCAATGGCCAAGCTGAAAGAGCCAATCAAGAGATCTTGAGAGGCATTAAACCCCGGCTTATGGTTCCTTTGCAAAGAACGCCGGGTTGTTGGGTGGAGGAGTTGCCTTCTGTCTTATGGAGCATCAACACTACACCTAATAGATCCACATGATACATGCCTTTCTTCATGGTATATGGAGCTGAAGCGGTCCTTCCTAGTGATATCCGTCATGATTCACCACGGGTGGCAGCTTATGTTGAAGCAGATAACGAGCAAGCAAGACAAGACGCCATGGACCGGCTGGACGAGGAACGGGATACGGCAGCAGGTCGATCGGAAATTTATCAACAAGACCTGCGCCGGTACCACAGTCATCGGGTTAAGACCAGGACGTTTCAGGAAGGAGATCTGGTGCTCCGGCTCATCCAGGACCAGACAGATATGCACAAGTTATCCCCACCTTGGGAAGGACCCTTTGTGGTCAGCAAGAACTTGCACAACGGATCATACTACCTCGTCGACGTTCGAGAACATAAGGACTCACGCACGGCGGAGGAGGAGACCAAGCGGCCGTGGAACATCGCTCTTCTTCGACCTTACTATACTTGAGCCATCGGCTCCGCTTTATGTACAATGTATATATTATGATTAATAAAATAAACCGGCGCCCCCGGTAAACCGGGGAATCAGCCATATTCATAAGAGTATCACATGGGGGCTTCCGCGGGCAAGGAAGTTTTCTATGGCCTCTTAAACCGGTGCCCTTGATATATCAAGGAATCAGCCGTCCTTTCTATACAAACAAGAATCACATGGGGGATTCCGTGGGCAAGGAATTTTCCCATGGCCTCTTGAACCGGCGGCGATATGAAGACCATCAGAAGAGCACTGCTCTGGTTGCTTCGACAATTTCCACATGATGATGAGGGGCAAAAGAGGGTTTTGATGCCTAGCACAACTCAAACATATGCCCCGACGAGTAATGCTCACACATTACTTGGGGGCTCCTGATGCAAGTTCATCAGCGAGTTGAAAACTCTTGTTGTGAACACGGCTTGGAAGCCCAGTGTATACAACTAAAACCCCGATTAACCTGCCTGCATGAAGTAAATCGCGCCATCCAAGTAAACCTGGTATGACCCGTCGGACGTATCACAAGTGCATCCTTCGGGACCCTGAACTTGGTCACGTTAAATTGACGATCATCAAGTGATTGCACAAGCCAAAATCTTTATGAGATTTTGAACATTGGTAGCATTTGACATTGATGATTTGGTTAAAGATTGCGGATCATCTTAACAGGCTTTGCTAAAATGGTTAATGACAGTAACCTGGCAGCTCATAAGGCTCGAATTTAGAGCCTGGCAGCTCGTAAAAAGCCTCGACTATATGGTCTTATTTGCCAAAAAACTTTATTTTCCATTTTTTATGTTTTCACAAATCTTTATCTTCAAGGTCATTGGTTTTTCAACCAAGTACATTGATTCAAGACTGGACAACTACAAAGTTGTCACTACATGTGTATCTACAAATCTATAGTCTGGGTCATGAACACCAGCACTAGTTTACCGTTAAACCGGCGTTCATTGTAACCCGGATCGGCTTCATAAAAAGCCAACAGAGAGCCAAGGGAGTCATCAACACTCACGTCTTGGATTACTCGTGCCGGATTAAGGTTTGCAGATAGACTTAATCACAGGTATGATATATGATTGTATCTTATACACAGTTCAAGTTATTAACTTAGATCATGTGTTTGGGCAGTATAACCCGTCCGGTGGTAAACCACCAGGACATTCTTAGCATTGTTTATGCACATACAGGTAAATATAAACTGTTGACACATTGCAAGCAGGAGATAATTTAGGAGTTGCCGGATAGAGTAGCGCCATACAAGATAGAGTGGAACAAAGACATTATCTCAACTATTCTATTACAAGGCACTGGCAGGCCCAAAAGAATATTAGTTTTCTCGCAAAGTGTTCAAATACATAGAACTAAGCCAGCACCGGTTTAGGATTCTCCTTCGGCTTGCTGTGAAGACTGAGGGTCAGCTTGTTCCGGATCTTCGACGACTTCTGGCAGCTGCTGGAAATCAGGGGTGCTCCAGTCAATCTTGGCAAGGGCGCATAAATATACTTCATCGTTTATAAGTTCTGACGGTTCAATGTCAGGAGCGAAGGTATGCTTACAAACGGGTGGAATCAGATTTTCGATGTCATAAGACGGCCGCTCCACCCGCACATTCTCTAGATCATAACCCGGATGATACCTTGTTAAGTCTGCCTCATCAGCAAGCTTACTGGCAAGAGGGCGCATGTCTTTGGTCAAGGCGCGAAGATCTTCAGCGGAGAAGGGTTATTCGTCTTCTTTCATACTGGGATAACCATTCATGGCCTCCGCCGGATCAAAATCGGGAACCCATGCCTTGGCCCGGGTTAACGCCATGAGGGAACCAGCTCTTGCAGAAGATTTCTTCAGTTCAACAATCCGGGTAGGCAAGATGGATAATTTCTCCAGAGTACCTTGGATGGTGGCCGGCGCCGGTTTGTTGTGCGAAATAGCACTGATGGCCCTCTGAGCACCGGCATAGAGTTGTTCCACCAAGGTATAAGCAGCCCTTAGCTTCCTCCGTACATCATCCCCAAGATGAGTCACGCGCCTCCCTGTATACAAGTGATGAGTTAAGTTGGAGCAGTATAAGATTGCAAGGATAAAGCGTATGAAACCAAATATTTACCGAAGATGGCAGCTGTCATATCGTCTATATGCTACCTTAACCCGGATAACTCACCCGTCACCGGGTTAAGAGCAGCCTCGGCATCCTTGGCTCTTTTTTCTAAAGCAGCCTTCTGTACCTCCCAAGTGGACCGCTCCGCTTCATAGTCTTTCTTGAGCTTCTCCATACTAGCTAAAGCAAGGGCAAGTTCCTCCTTGGCTATAGTCAAAGCAGTCTCTTGGAAGGCCAGGTTATTCCGGAGCTCAGTTGTCTCCGAAGCCCTCCGGTTCAAATCAGTCTATAGAAGATAGAGAATATCTGATACTCATGAGGACAGATCAATCAAAAGTCTCAAGCACATAACAAGTTATGCACTCGACACTTCGGGGCTAATGTGCAATTGAAGTGGAAGAAAGCAAGTTTTTCAAACAAGTCCCAAGCACATAACAAGTTATTTCCTTGACACTTGGGGGCTAATGTAATGTCATTTTCAAACATATATAAGAGAAGTCCCGGTTCACCCTAAAGGCTAAGCAGGCACTTGGGGGCTACAATGGCCGAATGGTATAGTTACAAGATACAAGCAGAAATGAAAGGCAAAGGGAAATAAGTTACCTCATATTTTTTCCTTCATCATGTTTACCAAACCGGCCTCGTGGTCGTGACTGGTGAAGAGCCGGTTTAGAAACCCAGAGTGGAGCTCCTGGGCACTAAGCTGGGCATAACTAGACAGGTCAGTGCTCCACTTGCCTTTGTCCTTCTGAAGAGCTTCCTCCTTGGCAGTATGTCTGGCCAAGATAACAGGTTCTGCAGGGGCAATAAAACCTATCCCAGTAATCTCGACATCTTCTGTCGAGGCAGCAGTTGGCCTGGGGGGATCATCAGCGACATCGGGATCGGTGCGTACCGGACTAACAGGAGCCGGACTAGCGCGGGGGGGACTGACCCAGGCAGGGCTGGCCGGTTCAGCAACGTTCTCCATAACATCACCCCCGGAGCGGCAAGATCTTCTTGATCCATAGGGGAGGATCATTGAGCGGAGTTTCAACATTCTCTTCCAGAGGATTGGCAGCTTCAAGATCCTCTGCCGGTTCAGAAGCATTTCCGGCTGCCGGTTTATTCAACTTTGCCTTCTTACTAGGCTTGGGCATGCTGAAAGAATTAAAAGAATAATGAAAATCACAAGTCAAAAAGGAAAGATAAACTGGACATATTAAAAGATGGTTTACCCAGGAGCGGTCTTGAGCACCGGGACTTGGGTGGCAGTTGACTTGCCGGAAGAAGATAGAGGAGTTTCCTGATAGTTTGGATTAGACGATTTAAGAGGTTTGCGAATAAGACCTGCTTTTGGATGAAGAATGGTTGGAGTAAGCAAAACCTCTGAGCGGCGTCTTTGAGCCGGCGTGTGGCGTAATCCGGTTGATTCAACCACGTGACCACTATGGCGTGTGGTTCGGCGAGCCTCATGCTGCTGCTTCTTCAAAAGAAAATTAGGATCCAATTGAGCATAAGGGTGAGAAACTGGATACTCCCGGGTTACCCGACGAATTTTGGGTGGCAACGGTTTTGAATCAGAGGAGAGAGAGATTACCTCGACTTCATCTGCTTTACTCCCTTCCGCCGGATCCTGGGAAGGGACATTGTTACTATGGATACAGATAAAGGAAAATGAAGAGACATAAGAGCCAAGCAGTACCTCAGAAGCCGGATCATCTTCTTCGGCGTTTGAACCGGAAGTAGCAGCAGGTCTTTTCTTGTGTTTCTTTACGGCCAAGCTCTTCTTGCGAGTTGGCTTCGCCGGTTTATCCTGGGCTTTTTTCTCCCAGAAGGGGTCATTGGCATGTGTAAAGGAATAAAAATATGTTGAAGACAAGTAATATGGACGGATTAAAACAAAGAGAAAGGGACAGAAGAATCTTACCGACGGTGGTTTATTGTTCACGCAGAAAGGTGCTAAACCGGTTTGACTGCACTCCTCCAGAGGAATATTCAACATCTTTTTAGCAGATTCAATAACTTCATTGTCGGGAAGCACTATATCTGTGTGACGCTGAGGCTCCATCGGATTACCAGTATACTCGCACATTAAGCTCGAGCACCGGCTTAACGGGAGAATGCTCCAAGAGAGCCAGCAGTGGACAAAATCAACCCCGGTTAAACCGTTGGCAACAAAGGCCCTGAGTTTCGAAAGTTGGGGGGCATACCAAGCCCGGTCTTGGGCACTCAGACGCTGCAGGAAGGGATGATCTGAAGTCAGCCGATAAGAGCGGTAACCCGGCAGTGGATTCTCTCCTTCTGGTGAAGTGTCGAGGTAGTAAAACCAGGTCTGGTTCCACTCCTTGGGATGGCTATGAAGAGTGGCGTGAGGAAAGCTGAAATCTTTTCTCTTTTGGATGCTCATGCCGCCAAGTACAGTATTGGGCCCGTCGTGGAATTTAGTCCGGCGATTCAGGTGGAAGAAGTCCCGGAATAACTCCACAGATGGCTCCTCTTGCAGATAGGCTTATGAGAAGACTTGGAAATTGCAGATGTTTGATATGGAATTGGGACCTATGTCTTGTGGATGGAGTTGAAAATCGGCTAAAACATCGCGGAAGAATTTTGAACCGGGAGGGCTAAAGCCCCGGGCCAGATGATCGAAGAAGACGATGGTCTCTCCCTCCTTAGGCTGAGTTGGACACTCTTTCCCAGGGGCCCGCCAGTGCAGAACCTCCTTCGGACCTAGAACGCCAATCGAGCCCACCTTTTCTAAGTCGTCCTCGGTAATCCAGGACGGAACCCAGTTGCAGGCAACAAACTGTTTCGCCGTGGAAGTCATCTTTTTCAAAGGGGGAATGCTGAAAAATACAATACAAGATCCGGTTTACGATCCACTAGATATAAACCGGCGCGTTCTATAAAGGCATTGATCTAATTGATGGTTTAAAGCAGGGGACTAATGGTACCTACTAGTCCGGAATACCTTTTGAACGTAACAGCTATCGGATTATGGAGTTGAAAGGAGCAAGTTAAACCGCCATTTACAGGCAGGTAAGGTGCAAATCTAAATCAAAACTGTCAGCATAGGCAGGTAAGGCGCATGTTAAAATTTAACCGGTGACATAAGAAGATAAGTTACAGATCTAAAGTGTGAGAAACAACTTTCACATGAGCAGTGGTAAAATATGGATCTACAATGCACCAAAAAAATTGAAGATATTTCAAGTCATATTCATTGAAGGCAGCAAAGGTTTCTACAGATCTAGTCTAACTAGCAATATTGGGGGAACTAATATTGTAAAGATGGAGCGGAGTCACGCATACAAGAGTTGACCTAAAAAGATTTAACATCTACGGCTAAGAACCACCTATGGTGATGAATAGCGAGGAGCGGAGGTTCATCTGCGGGCTCCCGCGAAACCCTAGAACTAAGATCTATGGGGAAGAAGAAGTAACGCACCTGAGGAAGCGGACAGACGGGGATGAGTCTCTGGACATGCTCAGGTCGATGCAGCGGCCGGTCTTGGTGAAGACGGCGAGCTCGAAGGATGGCGGCGGAGCTTGAGCGCTGGAGGACAGAGGAAGACGAAGCAGAGAGGATAAAGAGATGGCCCTCGGCCCTATTTATAGGCCGAGGAGTTAAAACGGCAAGCGCGGGAATCAAGGAGACCAAAAATCAAATATGGATAGAGCTGTCGCCTCGATCTTCGGAGCTTTAATAAATGAAGGTAACAAACAGGTACAGGCGTTAAATGCGCAGATGATGTCACGACAGCTTAAAGCGACCCAAGAAGATGACGTCATGACCGGTTTATGAAGTATACAGCAGCTACAGAAAGGGAAATCTGTACAAGACTTTGAAGACTGACATGAACAAGTTCAAATCAATCTGGGGCCTAATGTCAGGGATATTACTATCATGTATAAACCGGCCAGGAGGGTCCGGTTTACGTTATCAAGATTATATTATCAGAAGCCCAGCTTAGTATGTAGTAGGAGATTATAGCCCAAAGAGGCTCAGGGCCCATGTGTTAAGGCCCATGATTCATAAACCTTCATATTATGTAACTTGGGATGTAAGATAGAAAGAGCAGAGACCGAGGCGGACACGTTTATGAGCCGGCCTCAGGACTCTGTAAACCGGACCGGGCGTCACCTCTTATATAAAGGGACGACCCGGTGACGGTTCACGACATGAAACAACAGCTCGAGACACAGGCAAAGCGGATTCGCTCCCTGGTCATCGAAGCCCAAGCAATTCCACACCAAACTAGACGTAGGCTTTTACCTTCCTAGAAGGGGCCGAACTAGTATAAAATCCTTATGTCCTTCATCCGCTTTAACCCCTTTAAGCTAACCCGTAGCGATGGCCTCATGACTAAGTCCTTTTGCTAGGACATCTGCCGTGCTAAATCCACGACAGTAAGTGAGTCGTGCACTTCGATGGCACCTAGTACTATGTAATATTTTTTCTCCTCGATGGCACGTGAATAGTGCACGTACTCAATGACAGAGAACGGGATGGTAGCCATGGACATGGTCGGCCCTTTTTGAAGAGAGTACTAATAAAAATATATTTGAATAGAGTTCTAATGACAGAGTACGTAACTTTGATTTGTCCCGTCAACTAACAGAACGAGGAGAAGCTTGCTTACTACGCCTTCTCCCTCGCCAACGCGTGCGCGGTGGCTCGCAGCACGAGGAGAAACTTTTTCTTACAAGTGGTGGACGTGCAGCAGTTCATTTGGTGTCATATTGCCTGAAGTAGTACCATCAATATTGTTCGACTTTCGGAAGAGGAGAAGAGCCAAGCGCAAGGTCACCTACTAACCTACAGTATTACTACACCCACAAAAAAAACCTACAGTACTACTGTAGCCGAAGCTGGTGCACCTTTTTAGAGCACGGTTAATTAATATAGGCGGCTCTTATAGCGGCACATCATTTAGAGCAAGTACTCTCTTCGTAGGATCAAAGGAAGTGAAAAAAAAGTTGGAGTGGATTCTAGATTGTCAATTAAAACATGATTACATAGGAAAAAAAATCCTATAGCATTCTATCCTATGAATCAAACGACCAACGTAGGAAAATTATGAGGGGGGGGTCTCTCCAACTGTGTTCCTCTGCTCGCACCTAGCATCACGGTGGTCGAACTTGGAGTCATTCATCTGGTACACGGGACCACATGTCAACGAAACATGGTGTGTAATTTCTCGTGCAAAATGCGATCTGGCCGCGTTGGTTTGAGGTGCCGCATTAGTTATCGACCTTTATTTTTTTAATGGTGTGCCATTCAGTTTTGAAGCACGACTAACTGGTACTGTTTGCAGAGAAAATATATAAACTACTCTACCACTACTCCACCTCTAGTACTAGTAGTATAAAAAGATATATAGGCTGGAGCTTCAGAGCTTTCTTGCTAAGGGCTGCCCACTTGCTTCTCACACTATCACCCTCTCTCTAGATCTAAAAAAGACGGCCTCTATCTCCCTCCTCATCGGTGGTCACAGATCCACCGGGGAAGAAATGGACGTGCAGCGTTGACGCACTCGTCGTCGGCGAGTGAGGTCACGCACTGACGACAAGGCCGTCCTCTCAGACCTAGCGCCCGCGCGGGATGGCCTCCGTCCCCAAGCTCGCTGTCGTAGTGCGTGCGGAGGATGACGACAATGAGCGAAGCCACTTCCCGCCGACCCTCAGGTATGCTACCTCTTTTCGATCCATACCCTTGTTCTATTGCCCCATCTGCCAAGTCGCTGCATGTGGATCTTTTTCCACTCCACCATCTTCCCAATTTGCTATCCTCTACTCTGCTGGTCACACAGACGAAAACCTTAATTTGCACTATTAAAGGAAACCCAACTTCATGCAGACTAATCCATGTCTGGGTTGAATAAGGAAAGGAAGGGAAACTATACTGTCCAAGAGAGTAGGCATCGAACCCGCATCTAGGTTGAAAAGGGGAAAATCAGTAGCTAAGGAACGAGTCTCGTGTCTCTTGGTTGAAGAAGGGTAGAAAGGCATGACAACGCAATAGAGAATGACCAGGTCGATTGGTTTGTTGTCCTCACATAGGAAAAAGTTGGCTGAACATAACAAAAATGGGACATAATCCACATATGCTGCCTGGATATTTGTTGCTCTGGGTAACCATACCTTCCTGACCACTCTATGCGTCCGTGGAGGTACATCGTACTGGTGCGCCCACTGTCCGAATGGTTCTGCCATGCTCTTATTGCCACTCTTTTGCTGTTAGTATAACGCCAGTGGTAAAGTCAACCAATGCTACTGCTAAAGTGATGCCACAACTAATGCCGCACTCAGTCTAATGCCACCGATAAATTTAAGCAATGCCATTTAATGTCTCTGGATTATTTCAGGGTTAGCTGTTGATTGTGGATGGATTAAAGATTTTTCATCTAAGGCATTCTAATGTTGTTGCACAACCAGTATACCAACAATGAAACTTGTTACTACCTTCAGATTTTTGCACTGTTAATGCTTATAGATTACATACCTCACTTTCATGAGATAAGTCAATTTTTTTGTCCAGTGTCACCAAAATGCCAAGGCGCTGATGTCATTTTATTTTGGTTAAACTGCACAAAAAATTATGAAGAGAAGAGGAAAGGTCAAGAGTGGGCACCTCCTTATCGGACTGTTTTCTTTGATTCGGTTGGTCAAGTATTATGTTTAATCGACTATCAAGATTGGGATAGCAATTTTCAGGTCCTCTGGAGTTCGAAATGATATATACCTTCAAGGTACATGGTTTGCAAAAAAAATTATACTATCATTAAGACTTTTGTATTTAGCTTAATGTTGTTGCCAGCTAGTATACCAATCCTGAAACTTGTTACCTTTACATTTTGTATAATTAATGCTTATAAAAATCTTCAAGTGCTAGCTTATGGAGATCTATTCAGTAAAACCATTATACTCTACCCTGTAATAAAAAAATTACTCCACTTATGTACTATTTGAATTGTGTTGCATTAGCGTATCGACATATATAAGGTGTGACAAGCTTTCCCAGAGCAACAAGTTTCAGCATTCGTATACTAGCTATGCAACAAGTTTCAGCATTGGTACAGAGGGTGTACAGTTCACTCAAATACTGCCAGTAAAGCTAGCCACACCTTTGTTAAGATTAGGATAGCAATTTTTCATGTTCACCCGAGTTCGAAATGATATTTACCTTAAAGGTACATGGTTTGCAATTTTTAATACTGTCATTAGTTAATAATGCTAGTTACCTTCAGACTTTTGTATTTGGTTTAATGCTCTTGCACAACTAGTATACCAATGCAGAAATTGGAATGCTTATATTTGTGAGTCTATGCTTCAACTAGTGCCACTTTTATAGTAACTAGCAAGATGCCCGTGCATTGCACAGAATATCAAGATGCATTTATAAGAGAAGTTTATCCTGTGGGAGAGGGGAGTCTTAATCTGCAAATATAGAGAGGACTGCGGATATCTTTTTGCAAAATTGTCATAGTTTCCTTCCTATCCGTTAGTTATAGATCAGACGGCCTATATTGCAGGATGGCAGGCACACCATCATCACCAACTCTTTTTTTTACATATTTATAGTAATCAAACATTCAATATCTACACAAACAGGGATGCTCGATTTTAATGGAACTGTCCAACTGGTTCAACATTAGGAGCATGTTTTCTTCCAAACCTTTATATCCAATTGGTGGCACTATGAGCTGTTCATTAAGAAGGTACATGGTTTGCTACTATCTTGATACTCTTTTTGTACTGTCATTAGATAGTAATACTAGTGGTTTGCATGTGAATTTATTGGCAGGGTGGACCTACATTGGAGGTGCGGGACATGATTCAATGATTGGATGCTCAATTTCGGTTGTATCGATTTCACCTCTTCCATCATTGCGAACATGGATATCCTTGGTGTAATGAAGAATAGGCGCTATATTTCTACTCTGAACAAGCAAATCAATTCAGTATGAAATTGTCCAGGGCAACACATGACTGTATCAAATTGTCCAGTGCAAAACATGACAGATGCTAAGCGGAAGAGACATGTTCAAACCGAAAATACAAGGTGGGTATATGTTTACTAGCTGCTTGATATTTGTGTAGTCTGCCCGTTGCTATTTGGCAAACACACAAAGTGACCGCAATTTTGGTTGAACTGCACAAGAGAATAGTATAGTCACTGCATGCAGTGCCATTTCAAAATAGACACAGAAAGATTGGATAGTCACTTCATGGACACTAGTAGAAAACAGGGCATTGGTCCAGCCCATTAGCCACGGTTCAATCTAGAACCGGGACCAATGGGGGTACTGGACCCGGTTCGTTAGCCCAGGGGGCCGGCCGGACCACGTGGGCCATTGGTCCCGGTTCGTCTGGACCTATTGGTCCCGGTTGGAGCTAAAAACCGGGACCAATGGCTCTTGCTCCTGGCCCACCACTATTAGTCCCGGTTTGTTTTATGAACCGGGACCAAAGGCACCCCTTTAGCCCCGGTTTGTAGTACCAACCGGGACCAGTGAGTTGCCTATATAAACCCCCTCACTCAAGAGCAGAGCTCACTGCTCTGTTTTTTTTTCTGGCCGAGGGGGAGAGGGGTTAGTGGTGCTCTAGCTCACCTCCTATGCACACAACATGTTCGGTGGAATGCCCGAGCCACACTAGTTAAGCTTTTCTGCTCTCGAAGCTCTATTTTCTCCGAGATTTGTCTAGGTTTAGCGGTCCGTCACGTCCCGTCCCCGTCTTCGCCGCCGTCGATCGCCCCCGCCGATCTCGTCACCGGCACCACCGTGGTGAGCCTCTTGTTATGTCCATGCTTTTCTTACTTTTATTATTGCTTTAGATAGATATTTGTCTAATTTTCTTACGTTTATTATTGCTTGTTATTATATAGTGCGATGGTTTTGATATCCGCCCACGTGGGCCCTCGTCCGGTCTACGATTCGGATGTGGTATATTATCTTTAATTTATAACTATTTGTTTTAGTGCTTATGATAGTTATGCCGACCAACCTGACATGCATAGATGTTTTATTATGTCTAGGAGGTAGTTGAACCGGAAATTCCAACCGACCCTCTTGTGGAGAGGTTAAATTTAGTTGAAGAGGAAAAGATTTCGTTAAAGAAAAAATTGGAAAAAATGGAGGAGGAGAAGATGGAATTGGAGTTGCATGTTGCGGAAGTTATCGATGATCACAAGATCAAGATGGAACCTATTGTCGAGAGGTTAAATTTAGTTGAAGAAGAAAACAAATTCTTGAAGGAAAAAATAAAAAAATTGTGGACGAGAAGATGATATTGGAGTTGCATGTTGCGGATGTCGTCGATGATCACAAGATCAAGATGGATGCAATGCGGTTGAAGATTAAAAAGATTAGAAAATATGCCATTAATACCGAGGCTTGGTATCATTATGCCGTTGGATCAATTGTTACCTTGGTTGCGATTATGATAGCATTTGTTTTCGCGTTGAAATGTTTTACATAGTTTCGATGTGTATGGAGAGCTATATATGTTGTTAGATGAGAGCTATATATGTATGTACTTTGGTTTTAATGTGATGATGAACTTTTATCCATTTGGTCACTTAATTATCTATTTATGATGTTTTGTAATGGTTTTTGACACACTTAATTATATATAAATGCACGCAGATGAACCGCCAATGGATGTACGGTGACAGACACACCTCCGAGTACATTAAGGGCGTGCGTGAGTTTCTAAATGTGGCAGAGGCAAACAAGCAGAATGGTTTTATGTGTTGTCCATGCACTCAATGTGTGAATACGATGTCTTACTCTAGCCGAAAAATCCTTCACTCCCACCTGCTTTACAAGGGTTTCATGCCACACTATAATGTTTGGACGAGGCACGGAGAAATAGGGGTTATGATGGAAGACGGCAAAGAAGAAGAGTACGATGACAACTATGTGCCCCCTGAATACGGTGATGCTGCAATGGGGGGAGCTGGTGAAGATCAAGAGGAACCAGACGATGTGCCCAATGATGCTGCAACGGGTGAAGCTGCTGAAGATCAAGAGGAACCAAATGATGATCTTCGCCGGGTCATTGTCGATGCAAGGACACAATGCGAAAGTCAAAAGGAGAAGCTGAAGTTCGATCACATGTTAGAGGATCACAAAAAAGGGTTGTACCCCAATTGCGAAGATGGCAACACAAAGCTCGGTACCGTACTGGAATTGCTGCAGTGGAAGGCAGAGAATGCTGTGGCTGACAAAGGATTTGAGAAGCTACTGAAAATATTGAAGAAGAAGCTTCCGAAGGATAACGAATTGCCCGACAGTACATACGCAGCAAAGAAGGTCGTATGCCCTCTAGGATTGGAGGTGCAGAAGATACATGCATGCCCTAATGACTGCATCCTCTACCGCGGTGCATACAACGATCTGAACGCATGCCCGGTATGCGGTGCGTTGCCGTATAAGATCAGACGAGATGACCCTAGTGATGTTGATGGCGAGCCCGCCAGGAAGAGGGTTCCTACGAAGGTGATGTGGTATGCTCCTATAATACCACGGTTGAAACGTTTGTTTAGAAACAGAGAGCATGCCAAGTTGATGCGATGGCACAGTGAGGACCGTAAGAAAGACGGGAAGTTGAGAGCACCCGCTGACGGGTCGCAATGGAGAAAAATCGAGAGAAAGTACTGGGAGGAGTTTGCAAAGGACGCAAGGAACGTATGGTTTGCTCTAAGCGCGGATGGCATTAATCCTTTCGGGGAGCAGAGCAGCAATCACAGCACCTGGCCCGTGACTCTATGTATGTATAACCTTCCTCCTTGGATGTGCATGAAGCGGAAGTTCATTATGATGCCAGTTCTCATCCAAGGCCCTAAGCAACCCGGCAATGACATTGATGTGTACCTAAGGCCATTAGTTGAAGAACTTTTACAGCTGTGGAATGGAAACGGTGTACGTGCGTGGGATGAGCACAAACAGGAGGAATTTGACCTAAAGGCGTTGCTGTTCGTGACCATCAAGGATTGGCCCGCTCTCAGTAACCTTTCAGGACAGACAAACAAATGATACCACGCATGCACGCACTGTTTAGATGACACTGAAAGTATATACCTGGACAAGTGCAGGAAGAATGTGTACCTGGGCCATCGTCGATTTCTTCCGACCAACCATCAATGTCGAAAGAAAGGCAAGCATTTCAAAGGCGAGGCAGATCACCGGAAGAAGCCCGCCATGCGTACCGGTGATCACGTACTTGCTATGGTCAATGATTTACACGTAATCTTCGGAAAGGGCCCCGGCGCACTAGCTGTTCCGAATGACGATGAGGGACACGCACCCATGTGGAAGAAGAAATCTATATTTTGGGACCTACCCTACTGGAAAGACCTAGAGGTCCGCTCTTCAATCGACGTGATGCACGTGACGAAGAACCTTTGCGTGAACCTGCTAGGCTTCTTGGGCGTGTATGGAAAGACAAAAGATACAGCTGAGGCACGGGAGGACCTGCAACGTTTGCACGAAAAAGACGGCATCCCACCGAAGCAGTATGAAGGTCCTGCCAGCTATGCTCTTACGAAAGAAGAGAAAGAAATCTTCTTTGAATGCCTTCTCAGTATGAAGGTCCCGACTGGCTTCTCGTCGAATATAAAGGGAATAATAAATATGGCAGAGAAAAAGTTCCAGAACCTAAAGTCTCATGACTGCCATGTGATTATGACGCAACTGCTTCCGGTTGCATTGAGGGGGCTTCTACCGGAAAACGTCCGATTAGCCATTGTGAAACTATGTGCATTCCTCAATGCAATCTCTCAGAAGGTGATCGATCCAGAAATCGTACCAAGGCTAAGGAGTGATGTGACGCAATGTCTTGTCAGTTTCGAGCTTGTGTTCCCACCATCCTTCTTCAATATCATGACACACGTCCTAGTTCATCTAGTCGACGAGATTGTCATTCTAGGGCCCGTATTTCTACACAATATGTTCCCCTTTGAGAGGTTCATGGGAGTCCTAAAGAAATATGTCCGTAACCGCGCCAGACCAGAAGGAAGCATCTCCATGGGCCATCAAACAGAGGATGTCATCGGGTTTTGTGTTGACTTCATTCCTGGCCTTAATAAGATAGGTCTCCCTAAATCGCGGTACGAGGGCAGACTGACTGGAAAAGGCACGCTTGGAAGGGACTCAATAATATGCAGGGACGGTTATTCTTGGTCTCAAGCACACTACACAGTTCTACAGAACTCTACATTGGTGACCCCGTATGTCGATGAACACAAGAACAGTCTGCGCTCCAAACACCCGGAGCAGTGCGACGACTGGATTACACGTGAACACATCAGGACTTTCAGCAGTTGGTTGGAAACACGTCTCAGAGGTGACAACACTGTTTGTGATGAGTTGTACTTGTTGTCCAGGGGACCATCTTCGACTGTATTGATTTACAAAGGATACGAGATAAATGGAAATATATTTTACACGATTGTCCAAGATCAAAAGAGCACCAACCAAAACAGCGGTGTCCGCTTTGATGCAACAACCGAGAGGGGAAAGGACACATATTATGGTTACATAGTGGACATATGGGAACTTGACTACGGACATGATTTTAAGGTCCCTTTGTTTAAGTGTAAATGGGTCAATCTGTCAGGAGGCGGGGTACAGGTAGACCCACAGTACGGAATGACAACAGTGGATCTGAAAAATCTTGGATACAATGACGAACCGTTCGTCCTAGCCAATGATGTGGCACAGGTTATCTATGTGAAGGACATGTCTACCAGACCGAGAAAAAGAAAAGATAAGGAAGCGAATACATCATACGATGAGCCAAAGCGCCACATAGTTCTTTCAGGAAAAAGGGACATCCTGGGAGTGGAGGGCAAGACAGACATGTCTGAAGATTATGAAAAGTTTCATGAAATTCCTCCCTTCAAAGTCAAGGCTGACCCAAGCATCCAGATAAACGATGAAGATTATCCATGGTTACGGCGCAATAAGCAAATGACACAAGCGAAGAAAAAGTGAAGAGTTATTTCCGCAACTATTATGATGATACCATGCCAACTTTGTAACAAACGAGTATGATACCATTGTCCGTTTGTACTATTCAAATTTCAATACTACTTGCACTAACAAAACAAAACAAAACAAAACAAACTTGAAAAATAAATAGCAACAATAAGTATTTTGTTGTAAGTAAAAACAAAATAAAATAAATAAAGCAACAAAGAAAATAAATAAAGAAAGTAAAATAAATAAAGCAACTCTAAATACAGCAAAAAACAACTTAGAAATAAACAAAGAAAATAAAATAAATAAAGCAACTCTAAATACAGCAAAAAACAACTTAGAAATAAATAGCAACAATAAGTATTTTGTTGTAATTAAGTATAAACAAAATAAAATAAATAAAGCAACAAAGAAAATAAATAAAGGAAGTAAAATAAATAAAGCAACTCTAAATACAGCAAAAAACAACTAAGAAATAAACAAAGAAAATAAAATAAATAAAGCAACTCTAAATGCAGCAAAAAACAACTTAGAAATAAATAAAGCAAAAAAGGAAAAAAAAAATTGGGCGCTGCCCAGTGAGCCTGCAAGGCCTATAGCACAGGATCCACCTGTAATATAAGGCCCAGCAAGCTCACAGGGCAGCGCGCAGAGTTAGGCCCAGAAGCCTGCATTTGAGAGGAGCTCGAGAGGGTGGGAGCAGCAGCCCTTATAAACCACTCTCGAGCTCCCTCAGCTAGCGAGGTGGGACTAAACATCCCACCGCACCCGCGCCAGCACAGGGCCTTTGGTCCCGGTTGGTGGCACCAACCGGGACTAAAGGGTGGCATTAGTCCCGGTTTCAGCCACCAACCGGGACTAATGCCACTCCTATATAACCAGGACTTGCGAAATTTTGGGCAGTTTCTTTCTTCCCCGCCCCGACGCCTCCCTCGATCTGCTCTTCCCCGTCGCCGTCGCCGTCGCCCCCGTCGCCCCCGTCGCCCCGTCGCCGTCGCCCCCGACGCCGCCTCGTCGCTCCGCCCCGCGCCGTCGCCGCGCCCCGCGCCGTCGCCGCGCCCCGCGCCGTCGCCCCGCCCCGCGCCGTCGCCGCGCCCCGGCCGGCCCGTCGCCCCGCGCCGCCGCGCGCCCCGCCCCGCCGCCGTCGCGCCGCCCCGCCCCGACGCCGCCTCGTCGCCGCCCCGCCCCGCCGCCGTCGCGCCGCCCAGCCCTGCCGATGTGAGGGCCGGCTCCCTTTTTTTTTATATGTTTAATATTGCTGTATATATATATATATATATAGTTGTTGTGTATATATATGTATATATGTTTATATAAATTGCAGTATATATAGTTGCTGTATATATAGTTGCTGTATTTATATGTATGTGTATATCTTTTTTTTTCTTAGGAATTTGCTAATTAAATATATATGTTAAATATATATTTATGTGTATATAAATATATTTTTTCTTAGGAAGTTGCTGTATATATGTGATGTGTGTATATGTGATGTATATATATGTGTATGTGGCTAGCTATATAGTTTTTTGTTTAAATATATATAGAAAGTTTTATATATATATATGCAAAAGTTACAAATTTAGAAAAAGAAGGATAGGAAAGAAGAAAATAAGAAAGAGGAAAGAAAGAAGAAGAGGAGAGGAAGAAGAGGAGAAATAAATAAGAAGAAGAAAAAAAAGAAAAAGAAGGATAGGAAAGAAGAAAATAAGAAAGAGGAAAGAAAGAAGAAGAAGGAGAGGAAGAAAGAGGAGAAAAAAATAAGAAGAAGAAAAAAAAGAAAAAAAGAGGAGAAGAAGAAAGGAATAGAGGAGAAGAAGAGAAATTTTCTCTTCTTCTCCTCTATTCCTTTCTTCTTCTCCTTTTTTTTTTCTTTTTTTTCTTCGATCTTCTCCTCTAGCGGTTCCTTTTTTCTTCTTCTTCCTCTTTTTTTATCGGATATGTATACACCCTCTCCCCGATAACTTCGACATTAGGGGGGGCCGGGGTCGAGGGTCGTCGAGGGACCGAGGCCGAAGGTCGAGGGGTCGAGGGTCGTCGAGGGACCGATCGAGAGGCCGAAGGGCGAGGGGTCGAGAGGTTGCCTAGCAGTCGGGGGTCTAGGGTTGTGGATCGCCGAGCAGTCGGGGGTCAAAGTATTGAAGAATTCCATGACTTCATCATTAGCCAGAAGTAACCGGGGCATTTTGTTACAAAGTTATGCAAAGATATTTTGGAACGGAGTTCCTGATAGAATAATCCGTCTTTTGTTACGAATTATCCTATCGGGGACTCCGTTCCAAAATAACTTTGGAGAGCTTCGTACCATCATGCTACTGTTACTTTCGCCTAATGATGAAGTATTGGTTTTGTTGAATCCTTTGACACTCGACAAAATGTGACATGAGGGGGTCTAGGGTTGTGGATCGCCGAGCAGTCGGGGGTCGAGGGGTCGAGAGAGGTTGCCTAGCTAGTGTCAAAGTATTGAAGAATTCCATGACTTCATCATTTGCCAGAAGTAACCGGGGCATTTTGGTACAAAGTTATGCAAAGATATTTTGGAACGGAGTTCCTGATAGAATAATCCGTCTTTTGTTACGAATTATCCTATCGGGGACTCCGTTCCAAAATAACTTTGTAGAGCTTCGTACCATCATGCTACTGTTACTTTCGCCTAATGATGAAGTATTGGTTTTGTTGAATCCTTTGACACTCGACAAAATGTGACATGAGGGGGTCTAGGGTTGTGGATCGCCGAGCAGTCGGGGGTCGAGGGGTCGAGAGAGGTTGCCTAGCTAGTGTCAAAGTATTGAAGAATTCCATGACTTCATCATTTGCCAGAAGTAACCGGGGCATTTTGGTACAAAGTTATGCAAAGATATTCTGGAACGGAGTGTAGGAGATATGCCCTAGAGGCAATAACAAATGTTATAAATTATCTCTCTGTTCATAATTAGGTTTATGTTCCATGCTATAACTGCTGTGGTTCCCGAGCCCGTATATCCATAAAGGCTCTGGGGAAAACCCATGTGCACGTGTGGAATAATAAACGATAAAAAGTATTCCTAGTCATGCCTCTAAGACTAGCTCAAGTATTGCATGATGATTATGTTTTCCCAATCATGGGCATGACTGTGCCAGCAATTTTGAGGGCACAATGTTATAGGAACATTTGTGTTGAATCGACCCGAATTGATGTTATGCTATGAGATACTTTCGTCACAAGTTAATGGTTAATAACACAGGAAGTTATTGTTTGCATAATTCCTTAGACCATGAGAGTATCGAGTTCCTTCATGCTTGATTCATGAACTTTGGGGTTTGTTAAACGTCATCCGTGACTGGATGGCTATTACGGCGGCTTACGGGTTCATGGGAAAGTATGGCAAGTAACTTGATAGCTCAAGATTGGGATTTGCTCCTCCGTCGATGGAGAGATATACTCGGGCCCTCTCGGTGTAACGGTATCCATCATCGTCTGGCCAGACACAGGGTGATTTGATCACTGGGATGCCGAAACACGAAAACGAGAAAAGAGAACAAAACCGGTAACGAGGTAACTTGCATAGTGGACAAAGTGTTTGCCCACGGGGATGCAATAAATCTCACCTCGGGTGTTTGTGACATATCGCGAAGCAAAAGGAATAGCACACAGCAACTGGAGGTTCACTCGAATATTTATTCGTGTGGGTATAGGGGTCAATATGGGTGTCCACGGCTCCGATGCTGATCATTGATCGGAAGGTGTTCCGGTCATGTCTATACTTCACCGAACCTATAGGGTCACACGCTTAAGGGTCATCTATCTGCTGAATACTAGACAGGGAGTCTGAGAGAATATCACCGAAAAAGTTTCGGAGACAACGGAAGAGTTCCGGAGAGAGAACACCGAAAGAGTTTCGGTAAAACCGAAAAGATGTTTCGGAATATATTATTAGGTCAAAAAGGTTTTCGGCACCGCATGGAAATTATCAGAGGGTGCCAGAATTGGTCTGGGAACTTCTGGGAATTTTCAGAGAGAAAAACCGGAAATGTTCCGAAACTGCCGTAACCGCTGTTGATGCTTTCCGCTGATAAAAACCACAGCACCGAAAATGTTTCGGATCATGCCCAGAATAATTTTAGAGGGTACCGGAAATGTTCTGGGACCTTCTGGAATTTTTCAGAAAAAAGTTTCGCGGAAAACATCTTGTCCCAGTGCGAGGGGACAAGATCCCACGAATCGGGGGTTGCATGTTTGGTGGCTTTTTGTCTAGGGAGCATGCATGTTTCATGGAGACATGTTGGTGGCTTGTTGGGGGGGGCCCCCCATGGGGGGGACAAGGTGTTGGGCTGCCATGGGAGTGTCCCCTTGGTGCCCCCCTTGTGTTACCTTTTTACCCTTCCATGTGGGACATGTAGCATGGGTAATTTGGTATTTCCTCCACCACCCCACCCCTTGCCTTGGCCTATAAATAGAGGTGGAGGGGCAGCCCTCCACACTCACTCCTTCTCACATACATGCCATTGCAATGATCTGGCTTCTCTCTCCCTCCCACGAAATAGTTTCGTAGAGCCGAAAGGCTGTCTGGGTTCCGGTGGGAACTAGTTCTGGACGGCGAAGCCCTGCCGGATAGATGACACCGTATGTGTGCAACTCTGTAGAGAGGTCGTAGATTCGATCTTAGTGCCCTGAGGGGCTGTTCGTGAGTGCCTCCCGAAGGGCTGTCCAAGTGACGGTCCGAGTTCTGTGGGTCCTCCCGAAGGGCTGTCCGAGTGACCGTTCAAGTTTCGAAGGTCCTCCCGAAGGGCTGTCCGCGACACCATCCGGGGGACTGTTCGACCGTCTCCCGGAGGGCTGTCCGAGGAGAAGATGAGGGTATACATCCTCGCGGTTGGGAGGTTGTAAATCCTAGCTGCGGGGATCTGCACCAACGATCGTCATCGACTCTACTTCCGCTGCGCTACGAGTCGGTAACGAAACAGATCAAACCTTGTATGCAGTCTTCATAGTGGTCCTGGGCTGGTGCGTAGGTCGGAAATTTTTATTTTCTGCTGCGTTACCCTACACGGAGTTCCTGATAGAATAATCCGTCTTTTGTTACGAATTATCCTATCGGGGACTCCGTTCCAAAATAACTTTGGAGAGCTTCGTACCATCATGCTACTGTTACTTTCGCCTAATGATGAAGTATTGGTTTGTTGAATCCTTTGACACTCGACAAAATGTGACATGAGGGGGTCTAGGGTTGTGGATCGCCGAGCAGTCGGGGGTCGAGGGGTCGAGAGAGGTTGCCTAGCTAGTGTCAAAGTATTGAAGAATTCCATGACTTCATCATTTGCCAGAAGTAACCGGGGCATTTTGGTACAAAGTTATGCAAAGTTGTTCTGGAACGAAGTCCCTGATAGGATAATCGGTCTTTTGTTACGAATTATCCTATCGGGGACTCCGTTCCAAAATAACTTTGGAGAGCTTCGTACCATCATGCTACTGTTACTTTCGCCTAATGATGAAGTATTGGTTTGTTGAATCCTTTGACACTCGACAAAATGTGACATGAGGGGGTCTAGGGTTGTGGATCGCCGAGCAGTCGGGGGTCGAGGGGTCGAGAGAGGTTGCCTAGCTAGTGTCAAAGTATTGAAGAATTCCATGACTTCATCATTTGCCAGAAGTAACCGGGGCATTTTGGTACAAAGTTATGCAAAGTTGTTCTGGAACGAAGTCCCTGATAGGATAATCGGTCTTTTGTTACAAATTATCCTATCGGGGACTCCGTTCCAAAATAACTTTGGAGAGCTTCGTACCATCATGCTACTGTTACTTTCGCCTAATGATGAAGTATTGGTTTGTTGAATCCTTTGACACTCGAAAAAATGTGACATGAGGTGAAGGAAATATGCCCTAGAGGCAATAATAAAGATGTTATTTGTATTTCCTTATATCATGATAAATGTCTTTTATTCATGCTAGAATTGTACTAACCGGAAACTTAGTACATGTGTGGATACATAGACAAAACAGTATGTCCCTAGTATGCCTCTACTAGACTAGCTCATTGATCAAAGATGGTTATGTTTCCTAGCCATAGACATGAATTGTCATTTGATCAACGGGATCACATCATTAGGAGAATGATGTGATGGACTAGACCCATCCGTTAGCATAGCACTATGATCGTTTAGTTTTACTGCTATTGCTTTCTTCATGACTTATACATGTTCCTATGACTATGAGATTATGCAACTCCCGAATACCGTAGGAACACCTTGTGTGCTATCAAACGTCACAACGTAACTGGGTGATCATAAAGATGCTCTACAGGTGTCTCCGAAAGTATTCGTGGTGTTCGCATAGATCAAGATTAGGATTTGTCACTCCGAGTGTCGGAGAGGTATCTCTGGGCCCTCTCGGTAATGCACATCATAATAAGCCTTGCAAGCAAATGACTAATGAGTTAGTCACGAGATGATGTATTACGGAACGAGTAAAGAGACTTGCCGGTAACGAGATTGAACTAGGTATTGAGATACCGACGATCGAATCTCGGGCAAGTAACATACCGATGACAAAGGGAACAACGTATGTTGTTATGCGGTTCGACCGATAAAGATCTTCGTAGAATATGTAGGAGCCAATATGGGCATCCAGGTTCCGCTATTGGTTATTGACCGGAGAGGTGTCTCGGTCATGTCTACATAGTTCTCGAACCCGTAAGCTCCGCACGCTTAACGTTTCGTTGACGATATAGTATTTAATGAGTTATGAATGTTGATGACCGAATGTTATTCGGAGTCCAGGATGTGATCACGGACATGACGAGGAACTCCGGAATGGTCCGGAGATAAAGATTAATATATGAGATAATAGTGTTTGACCTCCGGAAGGGTTCCGGAATTCACCGGAAGAGGTTCCGGATGTTTCCCGAAGTGTTTGGGTACAAGAACACGTTATTTGGGCCAAAAGGGAAAGCACACAAGGTTTTTGGAAAGCGCAAAAGGAAGTTTTGCGGAGTCCAGGGGCCAGACGCCAGGGTCCCTGGCGTCTGGGTCCAGACGCCGGGAACCCTGGCGTCTGGCCCTGGAGTCCGAGAAGGACTCTTGCCTTACGGGTGAAACCGACTTTGTGAAGGCTTTTACTCCAAGTTTCGACCCCAAGGCTCAACATATAAATAGAGGGGTAGGGCTAGCACCCAAGACACATCAAGATACACCAAGCCGTGTGCCGGCTACCCCGACCCTCTAGTTTATCTTCCGTCTAGTTTCTGTAGTGCTTGGCGAAGCCCTGCAGAGATTGTTCTTCATCAACAACCGTCACCACGCCGTCGTGCTGCCGGAACTCATCTACTACTTCGCCCGTCTTGCTGGATCAAGAAGGCGAGGACGTCATCGAGCTGAACGTGTGCTGAACGCGGAGGTGCCGTACGTTCGGTACTAGATCGGGACGGATCGTGAAGGTGCACGACTACATCAACCGCGTTGATAAACGCTTCCGCTTTCGGTCTACGAGGGTACGTAGACACACTCTCCCCTCTCGTTGCTATGCATCTAGTAGATAGATCTTGCGTGATCGTAGGAAAATTTTGAAAATACTACGTTCCCCAACAGTGGCATCATGAGCCAGGTCTATGCGTAGATGATATGCACGAGTAGAACACAATAAGATTATGGACGATACTAGTCATACTGCTTACCAGCATGTCATACTTTGCTTCGGCGGTATTGTGAGATGAAGCGGCCCGGACCGACATTACGCGTACGCTTACGCGAGACTGGTTTCACCGTTACGAGCACTCGTTGCTTAAAGGTGACTGGCGGGTGTCTGTCTCTCTCACTTTAGCTGAATCAAGTGTGGCTACGCCCGGTCCTTGTGAAGGTTAAAACAGCACATACTTGACGAAACATCGTTGTGGTTTTGTATGCGTAGGTAAGAACGGTTCTTGCTAAGCCCATAGCAGCCACGTAAAACTTGCAACAAACAAAGTAGAGAACGTCTAACTTGTTTTTGCAGGGCATGTTGTGATGTGATATGGTCAAGACATGATGAGTTATACGGTTTTGTATGAGATGATCATGTTTTGTAAAGTTATCGGCAACTGGCAGGAGCCATATGGTTGTCGCTTTATTGTATGAAATGCAATCGCCATGTAATTGCTTTAGTTTATCACTAAGCAGTAGCGATAGTCGTAGAAGCAATAGTTGGCGAGACGACAACGATGCTACGATGGAGATCAAGGTGTCAAGCCGGTGACGAAGGTGATCATGACGGTGCTTTAGAGATGGAGATCAAAAGCACAAGATGATGATGGCCATATCATGTCACATATTTTGATTGCATGTGATGTTTATCTTATTATGCTTCTTATTTTGCTTAGAACGACGGTAGCATTATAAGATGATCCCTTACTAAATTTCAAGGTATAAGTGTTCTCCCTGAGTATGCACCGTTGCGAAAGTTCGTCGTGCCGAGACACCACGTGATGATCGGGTGTGATAAGCTCTACGTTCAAATACAACGGGTGTAAGCCAGTTTTGCACACGCAGAATACTCGGGTTAAACTTGACGAGCCTAGCATATACAGATATGGCCTCGGAACACTGGAGACCGAAAGGTCGAGCATGAATCATATAGTAGATATGATCAACATAAGATGTTCACCATTGAAAACTACTCCATCTCACGTGATGATCGGACATGGTTTAGTTGATTTGGATCACGTGATCATTTAGATGACCAGAGGGATGTCTATCTAAGTGGGAGTTCTTTAAATTAATATGATTAAAATGAACTTTAATTTATCATGAACTTAGTCCTGATAGTTTTGCATATCTATGTCGTTGTAGATCAATGGCCCGTGCTACCGTTCCTTTGAATTTTAATGCATTCCTAGAGAAAGCTAAGTTGAAAGATGATGGTAGCAATTACACGGACTGGGTCCGTAACCTGAGGATTATCCTCATTGCTGCACAGAAGAATTATGTCCTTGAAGCACTGCTAGGTGACAAACCCCCTTCCGCTGATGCAGACGCTGTGAACGTCTGGCAGTCGCGGTCTGATGACTACACGATAGTTCAGTGTGCCATGCTTTACGGCTTAGAACCGGGACTTCAACGACGTTTTGAACGTCATGGAGCATATGAGATGTTCCAGGAGTTGAAGTTAATATTTCAAGCAAATGCCCGAATTGAGAAATATGAGATTTCCAATAAGTTCTATAGCTGCAAAATGGAGGAGAACAGTTCTATCAGTGAACACTTGCTCAGAATGTCTGGGTACTACAATCATATGACTCAACTTGGTTGCAATGTTGATGAAGACAGTGTCATTGATAGAGTTCTTCAATCACTGCCACCAAGCTATAAAGGCTTCGTGATGAACTATAACATGCAAGGGATGCAAAAGACAATTCCCGAGCTCTTCGCTATGCTCAAAGCTGCGGAGGTAGAAATCAAAAAGGAGCATCAAGTGTTGATGGTTAATAAGACCACTGGTTTCAAGAAAAAGGGCAAGGGAAAGAAAGGGAACTTCAAAAGGAATAGCAAATCAGTTGCTACTTCAACGAAGAAACCCAAATCTGGAGCCAAGCCTGAAACTGAGTGCTTCTACTGCAAGGGAACTGGACACTGGAAGCGGAACTGCCCCAAGTATTTGGCGGATAAGAAGGATGGCAAGATGAACAAAGGTATATATGATATACATGTTATTGATGTGTACCTTACTAATGCTCGTAGTAGTACCTGGGTATTTGATACCGGTTCGGTTGCTAATATTTGTAACTCGAAACAGGGACTACGGATTAAACGAAGATTAGCTAAGGACGAGGTGACGATGCGCGTAAGAAATGGTTCCAAAGTCGATGTGATCGCCGTCGGCACGCTACCTCTACATCTACCTTCGGGATTAGTTTTAGACCTAAATAATTTTTATTTGGTGCCAGCGTTGAGCATGAACATTATATCTGGATCTTGTTTGTTGCGAGACGGTTATTCATTCAAATCAGAGAATAATGGTTGTTCTATTTTTATGAATAATATCTTTTATGGTCATGCACCCTTGAAGAGTGGTCTATTCTTATTGGATCTCGATTGTAGTGATACACATATTCATAATATTGAAACCAAAAGATGCAAGGTTAATAATGATAGTGCAACTTATTTGTGGCACTGCCGTTTAGGTCATATTGGTGTAAAGCGCATGAAGAAACTCCATAGTGATGGACTTTTGGAATCACTTGATTATGAATCACTTGGTGCTTGCGAACCATGCCTCATGGGCAAGATGACTAAAACTCCGTTCTCCGGAACTATGGAGCGAGCAACAGATTTGTTGGAAATCATACATACTGATGTATGTGGGCCAATGAGTGTTGAAGCTCACGGCGGGTATCGTTATTTTCTGACCTTCACTGATGATTTGAGCAGATATGGGTATATCTACTTAATGAAGCACAAGTCTGAAACATTTGAAAAGTTCAAAGAATTTCAGAGTGAAGTAGAGAATCATCGTAACAAGAAAATAAAGTTTCTACGATCTGATCGTGAAGGAGAATATTTGAGTTACGAGTTTGGTCTTCATTTAAAACAATGTGGAATAGTTTCACAGCTAACGCCACCCGGAACACCACAGCGTAATGGTGTGTCCGAACGTCGTAACCGTACTTTATTGGATATGGTGCGATCTATGATGTCTCTTACCGATTTACCGCTATCGTTTTGGGGTTATGCTTTAGAGACAGCTGCATTCACGTTAAATAGGGCACCATCTAAATCCGTTGATACGACACCTTATGAACTATGGTTTGGCAAGAAACCAAAGTTGTCGTTTCTTAAAGTTTGGGGCTGCGATGCTTATGTGAAAAAGCTTCAACCTGATAAGCTCGAACCCAAGTCGGAGAAATGTGTCTTCATAGGATACCCAAAAGAGACTGTTGGGTACACCTTCTATCACAGATCCGAAGGCAAGATATTCGTTGCTAAGAATGGATCCTTTCTAGAGAAGGAGTTTCTCTCGAAAGAAGTGAGTGGGAGGAAAGTAGAACTTGATGAGGTAACTGTACCTTCTCCCGAATTGGAATGTACATCACAGAAAATTGTTCCAGTGATTCCTACACCAATCAGTGAGGAAGTTAATGATGATGATCATGAAACTTCGGATCAAGTTTCTGCTGAACGTCGTAGATCAACCAGATTACGTTCCGCACCAGAGTGGTACGGCAACCCAGTTCTGGAAATCATGTTACTAGACCATGATGAACCTACGAACTATGAGGAAGCGATGATGAGCCCAGATTCCGCAAAATGGCTTGAGGCCATGAAATCTGAGATGGGATCCATGTATGAGAACAAAGTGTGGACTTTGGTTGACTTGCCCGATGATCGGCAGGCCATCGAAAATAAATGGATCTTCAAGAGGAAGACCGACGCAGACGGTAATGTTACTGTTTACAAAGCTCGACTTGTTGCGAAAGGGTTTCGACAAGTTCAAGGAGTTGACTACGATGAGACTTTCTCACCTGTAGCGATGCTTAAGTCTGTCCGAATCATGTTAGCGATTGCCGCATTTTATGATTATGAAATCTGGCAAATGGATGTCAAAACTGCATTCCTGAATGGATATCTCAAAGAAGAGTTGTATATGATGCAACCAGAAGGTTTTGTCGATCCAAAAGGTGCTAACAAAGTATGCAAACTCCAGCGATCCATCTATGGACTGGTGCAAGCATCTCGGAGTTGGAATATACGCTTTGATGAGGTGATCAAAGCATATGGTTTTATACAGACTTTTGGAGAAGCCTGTATTTACAAGAAAGTGAGTGGGAGCTCTGTAGCATTTCTAATATTATATGTGGATGACATATTATTGATTGGAAATGATATAGAATTTCTGGATAGCATAAAAGGATACTTGAATAAGAATTTTTCAATGAAAGACCTCGGTGAAGCTGCTTATATATTAGGCATCAAGATCTATAGAGATAGATCAAGACGCTTAATTGGACTTTCACAAAGCACATACCTTGATAAGATTTTGAAGAAGTTCAAAATGGATCAGTCAAAGAAAGGGTTCTTGCCTGTATTACAAGGTATGAAGTTGAGTAAGACTCAATGCCCGACCACTGCAGAAGATAGAGAGAAAATGAAAGTCATTCCCTATGCCTCAGCCATAGGATCTATCATGTATGCAATGCTGTGTACCAGACCTGATGTGTACCTTGCTATAAGTCTAGCAGGGAGGTACCAAAGTAATCCAGGAGTGGATCACTGGACAGCGGTCAAGAACATCCTGAAATACCTGAAAAGGACTAAGGATATGTTTCTCGTATATGGAGGTGACAAAGAGCTCGTCGTAAACGGTTACGTCGATTCTAGCTTTGACACTGATCCGGATGACTCAAAGTCACAAACCGGATATGTATTTTTATTGAACGGTGGAGCTGTCAGTTGGTGCAGTTCCAAGCAGAGCGTCGTGGCGGGATCTACGTGTGAAGCGGAATACATAGCTGCTTCGGAAGCAGCAAATGAAGGAGTCTGGATGAAGGAGTTCATATCCGATCTAGGTGTAATACCTAGTGCATCGGGTCCAATGAAAATCTTTTGTGACAACACTGGAGCAATAGCCTTGGCGAAGGAATCCAGGTTTCACAAGAGAACAAAGCACATCAAAAGACGCTTCAATTCCATCCGCGATCTAGTCAAGGAGGGATACATAGAGATTTGCAAAATACATACGGATCTGAATGTTGCAGACCCGTTGACTAAGCCTCTTCCACGGGCAAAACATGATCAGCACCAGGACTCCATGGGTGTGAGGATCATCACTTTGTAATCTAGATTATTGACTCTAGTTCAAGTGGGAGACTGAAGGAAATATGCCCTAGAGGCAATAATAAAGATGTTATTTGTATTTCCTTATATCATGATAAATGTCTTTTATTCATGCTAGAATTGTATTAACCGGAAACTTAGTACATGTATGGATACATAGACAAAACAGTATGTCCCTAGTATGCCTCTACTAGACTAGCTCATTGATCAAAGATGGTTATGTTTCCTAGCCATAGACATGAGTTGTCATTTGATCAACGGGATCACATCATTAGGAGAATGATGTGATGGACAAGACCCATCCGTTAGCATAGCACTATGATCGTTTAGTTTAACTGCTATTGCTTTCTTCATGACTTATACATGTTCCTATGACTATGAGATTATGCAACTCCCGAATACCGTAGGAACACCTTGTGTGCTATCAAACGTCACAACGTAACTAGGTGATCATAAAGATGCTCTACAGGTGTCTCCGAAAGTATTCGTGGTGTTGGCATAGATCAAGATTAGGATTTGTCACTCCGAGTGTCGGAGAGGTATCTCTGGGCCCTCTCGGTAACACACATCATAATAAGCCTTGCAAGCAAAAGGACTAATGAGTTAGTCACGAGATGATGTGTTACGGAACGAGTAAAGAGACTTGCCGGCAACGAGATTGAACTAGGTATAAAGATACCGACGATCGAATCTCGGGCAAGTAACATACCGTTTGACAAAAGGAACAACGTATGTTGTTATGCGGTTCTGACCGATAAAAGATCTTCTTAGAATATGTAGGAGCCAATATGAACATCCAGGTTCCGCTATTGGTTATTGACCAGAGATGAGTCTCGGTCATGTCTACATAGTTCTCGAACCCGTAGGGTCCGCACGCTTAACGTTTGATGACGATCGGTATTATGAGTTTTTGAGTATTGATGTACCGAAGGTAGTTCGGAGTCCCGGATGAGATCACGGACATGACGAGGAGTCTCGGAATGTCCGAGACATAAAGATTGATATATTGGACGGCTATATTCGGACACCGGAAGTATACCGGAAAAGTTTCGGATTTATCGGGAATGCCGGAGGGGGTTACCGGAACCCCCTACGAGAGGGGATGGTCCATAGTGGGCCTAAAGGGTGAGAGAGAGGCAGCCCATAGGGCTGGCCGGCGCCCCCACCTAGGAATCCTAGTTGGACTAGGATTGGGGGGGCGCCACCTCTCCTATTCCTTTCCCCCCTTCTTCCTTTCGGTGAATCCTACTAGGAATAGGATTGCAATCCTATTCCTAGTAGGAATCCCTTCCCTAGCCGCACCAGGAGAGTTGGCCGGCCCCTCCTCCCTTGCTCCTTTATATACGGGGGCAGGGGGCACCCAAAGACACACAAGTTGAATTGTTTTGCCGTGTGCGGTGCCCCCCTCCACAGAATCACACCTCGGTCGTACCGTCGCGGAGCTTAGGAGAAGCCCCGCGCCGGTGAACACATCATATCCGTCACCACGCCGTCGTGCTGACGAAACTCTCCCGTGAAGCTCAACTGGATCAAGAGCTCGTGGGACGTCATCAAGCTGAACGTGTGCTGAACGCGGAGGTGCCGTACGTTCGGTGCTTGATCGGTTGGATCGCGAAGAAGTTCGACAACATCAACCGCGTCACTTGACGCTTCCGCTCCCGGTCTACGAGGGTACGTAGACACACTCTCCCCTCTCGTTGCTATGCATCTGGTAGATAGATCTTGCGTGATCGTAGGAAAATTTTAAAATACTACGTTCCCCAACAGTGGCATCATGAGCCAGGTCTATGCGTAGATGATATGCACGAGTAGAACACAATGAGATTGTGGACGATACTAGTCATACTGCTTACCAGTATGTCATACTTTACTTCGGCGGTATTGTGAGATGAAGCGGCCCGGACCGACATTACGCGTACGCTTACGCGAGACTGGTTTCACCGTTACGAGCACTCGTTGCTTAAAGGTGACTGGCGGGTGTCTGTCTCTCTCACTTTAGCTGAATCAAGTGTGGCTACGCCCGGTCCTTGTGAAGGTTAAAACAGCACATACTTGACGAAACATCGTTGTGGTTTTGTATGCGTAGGTAAGAACGGTTCTTGCTAAGCCCGTAGCAGCCACGTAAAACTTGCAACAAACAAAGTAGAGGACGTCTAACTTGTTTTTGCAGGGCATGTTGTGATGTGATATGGTCAAGACATGATGAGTTATACGGTTTTGTATGAGATGATCATGTTTTGTAAAGTTATCGGCAACTGGCAGGAGCCATATGGTTGTCGCTTTATTGTATGAAATGCAATCACCATGTAATTGCTTTACTTTATCACTAAGCGGTAGCGATAGTCGTGGAAGCAATAGTTGGCGAGACGACAACGATGCTACGATGAAGATCAAGGTGTCAAGCCGGTGACGAAGGTGATCATGACGGTGCTTTGAAGATGGAGATCAAAAGCACAAGATGATGATGGCCATATCATGTCACATATTTTGATTGCATGTGATGTTTATCTTATTATGCTTCTTATTTTGCTAAGGACGACGGTAGCATTATAAGATGATCCCTAACTAAATTTCAAGGTATAAGTGTTCTCCCTGAGTATGCACCGTTGCGAAAGTTCGTCGTGCCGAGACACCACGTGATGATCGGGTGTGATAAGCTCTACGTTCAAATACAACGGGTGTGAGCCAGTTTTGCACACGCAGAATACTCGGGTTAAACTTGACGAGCCTAGCATATACAGATATGGCCTCGGAACACTGGAGACCGAAAGGTCGAGCGTGAATCATATAGTAGATATGATCAACATAAGATGTTCACCATTGAAAACTACTCCATCTCACGTGATGATCGGACATGGTTTAGTTGATTTGGATCACGTGATCATTTAGATGACCAGAGGGATGTCTATCTAAGTGGGAGTTCTTTAAATTAATATGATTAAATTGAACTTTAATTTATCATGAACTTAGTCCTGATAGTTTTGCATATCTATGTCGTTGTAGATCAATGGCCCGTGCTACCGTTCCTTTGAATTTTAATGCATTCCTAGAGAAAGCTAAGTTGAAAGATGATGGTAGCAATTACACGGACTGGGTTCGTAACCTGAGGATTATCCTCATTTCTGCACAGAAGAATTATGTCCTAGAAGCACCGCTAGGTGACAAGCCCCCTTCCGCTGATGCAGACGCTTTGAACGTCTGGCAGTCACGGTCTGATGACTACACGATAGTTCAGTGTGCCATGCTTTACGGCTTAGAACCGGGACTTCAACGACGTTTTGAACGTCATGGAGCATATGAGATGTTCCAGGAGTTGAAGTTAATATTTCAAGCAAATGCCCGAATTGAGAAATATGAGATTTCCAATAAGTTCTACAACTGCAAAATGGAGGAGAATAGTTCTATCAGTGAACACTTGCTCAGAATGTCTGGGTACTACAATCATATGACTCAACTTGGTTGCAAAGTTGACGAAGATAGTGTTATTGATAGAGTTCTTCAATCACTGCCACCAAGCTATAAAGGCTTCGTGATGAACTATAACATGCAAGGGATGCAAAAAACAATTCCCGAGCTCTTCGCTATGATCAAAGCTGCGGAGGTAGAAATCAAAAAGGAGCATCAAGTGTTGATGGTTAACAAGACCACTAGTTTCAAGAAAAAGGGCAAGGGAAAGAAAGGGAACTTCAAAAAGAATAGCAAATCAGTTGCTACTTCAACGAAGAAACCCAAATCTGGAGCCAAGCCTGAAACTGAGTGCTTCTACTGCAAGGGGACTGGACACTTGAAGCGGAACTGCCCCAAGTATTTGGCGGATAAGAAGGATGGCAAGATGAACAAAGGTATATGTGATATACATGTTATTGATGTGTACCTTACTAATGCTCGTAGTAGTACCTGGGTATTTGATACCGGTTCGGTTGCTAATATTTGTAACTCGAAACAGTGACTACGGATTAAACGAAGATTAGCTAAGGATGAGGTGACGATGCGCGTGGGAAATGGTTCCAAAGTCGATGTGATCGCCGTCGGCACGCTACCTCTACATCTACCTTCGGGATTAGTTTTAGACCTAAATAATTGTTATTTGGTGCCAGCGTTAAGCATGAACATTATATCTGGATCTTGTTTATTGCGAGACGGTTATTCATTTAAATCAGAGAATAATGGTTGTTCCATTTTTATGAATAATATCTTTTATGGTCATGCACCCTTGAAGAGTGGTCTATTCTTATTGGATCTCGATTGTAGTGATACACATATTCATAATATTGAAACCAAAAGATGCAAGGTTAATAATGATAGTGCAACTTATTTGTGGCACTGCCGTTTAGGTCATATTGGTGTAAAACGCATGAAGAAACTACATAAAGATGGACTTTCGGAATCACTTGATTATGAATCACTTGGTGCTTGCGAACCATGCCTCATGGGCAAGATGACTAAAACTCCGTTCTCTGGAACCATGGAGCGAGCAACAGATTTGTTGGAAATCATACATACTGATGTATGTGGACCAATGAGTGTTGATGCTCACGGCGGATATCGTTATTTTCTGACCTTCACTGATGATTTGAGCAGATATTGGTATATCTACTTAATGAAACACAAGTCTGAAACATTTGAAAAGTTCAAAGAATTTCAGAGTGAAGTAGAGAATCATCGTAACAAGAAAATAAAGTTCCTACGATCTGATCGTGGAGGAGAATATTTGAGTTACGAGTTTGGTCTTCATTTGAAACAATGTGGAATAGTTTCACAACTCATGCCACCTAGAACACCATAGCGTAATGGTGTGTCCGAACGTCGTAACCGTACTTTATTGGATATGGTGCGATCTATGATGTCTCTTACCGATTTACCACTATCGTTTTGGGGTTATGCTTTAGAGACAGCTGCATTCACGTTAAATAGGGCACCATCTAAATCCGTTGATACGACACCTTATGAACTATGGTTTGGCAAGAAACCAAAGTTGTCGTTTCTTAAAATTTGGGGCTGCGATGCTTATGTGAAAACACTTCAACCTGATAAGCTCGATCCCAAGTCGGAAAAATGTGTCTTCATAGGATACCCAAAAGAGACTGTTGGGTACACCTTCTATCACAGATCCGAAGGAAAAATATTCGTTGCTAAGAACGGATCCTTTCTAGAAAAAGTGTTTCTCTCGAAAGAAGTGAGTGGGAGGAAAGTAGAACTTGATGAGGTCATTGTACCTTCTCTCATATTGGAAAGTAGTACATCACAGGAAATTGTTCCAGTGATTCCTACACCAATTAGTGAGGAAGTTGATGATAAAGATCATGAAACTTCGGATCAAGTTTCTACTGAACGTCGTAGATCAACCAGAGTACGTTCCGCACCAGAGTGGTACGGCAACCCAGTTTAGGAAATCATGTTACTAGACCATGATAAACCTACGAACTATGAGGAAGCGATGATGAGCCCAGATTCCGCAAAATGGCTTGAAGCCATAAAATCTGAGATGGGATCCATGTATGAGAACAAAGTGTGGACTTTGGTTGACTTGCCCGATGATCGGCAAGCCATCAAAAATAAATGGATCTTCAAGAGGAAGACCGACGCAGACGGTAATATTACTGTTTACAAAGCTCGGCTTGTTGCGAAAGGTTTTCGACAAGTTCAAGGAGTTGACTACGATGAGACTTTCTCACCTGTAGCGATGCTTAAGTCTGTCCGAATCATGTTAGCAATTGCCGCATTTTATGATTATGAAATCTGGCAAATGGATGTCAAAACTGCATTCCTAAATGGATATCTCAAAGAAGAGTTGTATATGATGCAACCAGAAGGTTTTGTCGATCCAAAAGGTGCTAACAAGGTATGCAAGCTCCAGCGATCCATCTATGGACTGGTGCAAGCATCTCGGAGTTGGAATATACGCTTTGATGAGGTGATCAAAGCATATGGTTTTATACAGACTTTTGGAGAAGCCTGTATTTACAAGAAAGTGAGTGGGAGCTCTGTAGCATTTCTAATATTATATGTAGATGACATATTGTTGATTGGAAATGATATAGAATTTCTGGATAGCATAAAAGGATATTTGAATAAAAGTTTTTCAATGAAAGACCTCGGTGAAGCTGCTTATATATTAGGTATCAAGATCTATAGAGATAGATCAAGACGCTTAATTGGACTTTCACAAAGCACATACCTTGATAAGATTTTGAAGAAGTTCAAAATGGATCAGTCAAAGAAAGGGTTCTTGCCTGTTTTACAAGGTATGAAATTGAGTAAGACTCAATGCCCGACCACTGCAGAAGATAGAGAGAAAATGAAAGTCATTCCCTATGCCTCAGCCATAGGATCTATCATGTATGCAATGCTGTGTACCAGACCTGATGTGTGCCTTGCTATAAGTCTAGCAGGGAGGTACCAAAGTAATCCAGGAGTGGATCACTGGACAGCGGTCAAAAACATCCTAAAGTATCTGAAAAGAACTAAGGATATGTTTCTCGTATATGGAGGTGACAAAGAGCTCGTCGTAAATGGTTACGTCGATTCTAGCTTTGACACTGATCCGGATGACTCAAAGTCACAAACCGGATATGTATTTTTTGAACGGTGGAGCTGTCAGTTGGTGCAGTTCCAAGCAGAGCGTCGTGGCGGGATCTACGTGTGAAGCGGAATACATAGCTGCTTCAGAAGCAGCAAATGAAGGAGTCTGGATGAAGGAGTTCATATCCGATCTAGGTGTAGTACCTAGTGCATCGGGTCCAATGAAAATCTTTTGTGACAACACTGGAGCCATAGCCTTGGCGAAGGAATCCAGGTTTCACAAGAGAACAAAGCACATCAAAAGATGCTTCAATTCCATCCGCGATCTAGTCAAGGAGGGAGACATAGAGATTTGCAAAATACATACGGATCTGAATGTTGCAGACCCATTGACTAAGCCTCTTCCACGGGCAAAACATGATCAGCACCAAGACTCCATGGGTGTGAGGATCATCACTTTGTAATCTAGATTATTGACTCTAGTTCAAGTGGGAGACTGAAGGAAATATGCCCTAGAGGCAATAATAAAGATGTTATTTGTATTTCCTTATATCATGATAAATGTATTTTATTCATGCTAGAATTGTATTAACCGGAAACTTAGTACATGTGTGGATACATAGACAAAACAGTATGTCCCTAGTATGCCTCTACTAGACTAGCTCATTGATCAAAGATGGTTATGTTTCCTAGCCATAGACATGAGTTGTCATTTGATCAACGGGATCACATCATTAGGAGAATGATGTGATGGACTAGACCCATCCGTTAGCATAGCACTATGATCGTTTAGTTTTACTGATATTGCTTTCTTCATGACTTATACATGTTCCTATGACTATGAGATTATGCAACTCCCGAATACCGTAGGAACACCTTGTGTGCTATCAAACGTCACAACGTAACTGGGTGATCATAAAGATGCTCTACAGGTGTCTCCGAAAGTATTCGTGGTGTTGGCATAGATCAAGATTAGGATTTGTCACTCCGAGTGTCGGAGAGGTATCTCTGGGCCCTCTCGGTAATGCACATCATAATAAGCCTTGCAAGCAAATGACTAATGAGTTAGTCACGAGATGATGTATTACGGAACGAGTAAAGAGACTTGCCGGTAACGAGATTGAACTAGGTATTGAGATACCGACGATCGAATCTCGGGCAAGTAACATACCGATGACAAAGGGAACAACATATGTTGTTATGCGGTTCGACCGATAATGATCTTCGTAGAATATGTAGGAGCCAATATGGGCATCCAGGTTCCGCTATTGGTTATTGACCGGATAGGTGTCTCGGTCATGTCTACATAGTTCTCGAACCCGTAGGGTCCGCACGCTTAACGTTTCGTTGACGATATAGTATTTAATGAGTTATGAATGTTGATGACCGAATGTTATTCGGAGTCCAGGATGTGATCACGGACATGACGAGGAACTCCGGAATGGTCCGGAGATAAAGATTAATATATGAGATAATAGTGTTTGACCTCCGGAAGGGTTCCGGAATTCACCGGAAGAGGTTCCGGATGTTTCCCGAAGTGTTTGGGTACAAGAACACGTTATTTGGGCCAAAAGGGAAAGCACACAAGGTTTTTGGAAAGCGCAAAAGGAAGTTTTGCGGAGTCCAGGGGCCAGACGCCAGGGTCCCTGGCGTCTGGGTCCAGACGCCGGGAACCCTGGCGTCTGGCCCTGGAGTCCGAGAAGGACTCTTGCCTTACGGGTGAAACCAACTTTGTGAAGGCTTTTACTCCAAGTTTCGACCCCTAGGCTCAACATATAAATAGAGGGGTAGGGCTAGCACCCAAGACACATCAAGATACACCAAGCCGTGTGCCGGCTACCCCGACCCTCTAGTTTATCCTCCGTCTAGTTTCTGTAGTGCTTGGCGAAGCCCTGCAGAGATTGTTCTTCATCAACAACCGTCACCACGCCGTCGTGCTGCCGGAACTCATCTACTACTTCGCCCGTCTTGCTGGATCAAGAAGGCGAGGACGTCATCGAGCTGAACGTGTGCTGAACGCGGAGGTGCCGTACGTTCGGTACTAGATCGGGACGGATCGTGAAGGTGCACGACTACATCAACCGCGTTGATAAACGCTTCCGCTTTCGGTCTACGAGGGTACGTAGACACACTCTCCCTCTCGTTGCTATGCATCTAGTAGATAGATCTTGCGTGATCGTAGGAAAATTTTGAAAATACTACGTTCCCCAACATGAGGGGGTCTAGGGTTGTGGATCGCCGAGCAGTCGGGGGTCGAGGGGTCGAGAGAGGTTGCCTAGCTAGTGTCAAAGTATTGAAGAATTCCATGACTTCATCATTTGCCAGAAGTAACCGGGGCATTTTGGTACGAAGTTATGCAAAGATGTTTTGGAACGGAGTTCCTGATAGGATAATCCGTCTTTTGTTACGGATTATCTTATCTGGGACTTCGTTCCAAAACAACTTTGGAGAGCTTCGTACCATCATGCTACTGTTACTTTCTCCTAATGATGAAGTATTGGTTTTGTTGAATCCTTTGACACTAGCTAGACAAAATGTGACATGAGGGGGTCTAGGGTTTGTGGATCGCCGAGTAGTCGGGGGTCGAGGGGTCGAGAGAGGTTGCCTAGCTAGTGTCAAAGTATTGAAAAATTCCATGACTTCATCATTTGCCAGAAGTAACCGGGGCATGTTGGTACGAAGTTATGCAAAGATGTTTTGGAACGGAGTTCCTGATAGGATAATCCGTCTTTTGTTACGGATTATCTTATCTGGGACTCTGTTCCAAAACAACTTTGGAGAGCTTCGTACCATCATTCTACTGTTACTTTCGCCTAATGATGAAGTATTGGTTTGTTGAATCCTTTGACACTAGACAATATGTGACATGAGGGGGTCTAGGGTTGTGGATCGCCGAGCAGTCGGGGGTCGAGGGGTC
>LR738714.1:795321339-795332549 GCA_902687465.1 Secale cereale | reverse complement strand
ATGACTTCATCATTTGCCAGAAGTAACCGGGGCATGTTGGTACGAAGTTATGCAAAGATGTTTTGGAACGGAGTTCCTGATAGGTTAATCCGTCTTTTGTTACGGATTATCTTATCTGGGACTCCGTTCCAAAACAACTTTGGAGAGCTTCGTACCATCATTCTACTGTTACTTTTGCCTAATGATGAAGTATTGGTTTTGTTGAATCCTTTGACACTAGCTAGACAAAATGTGACATGAGGGGGTCTAGGGTTTGTGGATCGCCGAGCAGTCGAGGGTTGAAGCTAGTTCTACGTTTGCCATTAATATATCCATCTGTCATGTTTGAATAATAATTGGCATGTTGTAAATATTTGTAGAAACAATGGACGACAACACCCGAGACCTAGCACAAGAAGCGATGTTGATGGACATAATCGCAGACGGACAAAATGCCGTCAGGTCGTTTCTCAACGACACCGATGAGTAGGTCGAACAAGAGCTGCGGCTGGAAGATCTAGGCTATGATATTGATGAATTCGGTGACCCAATGCACATGGAAGAAGTAGACCGTGAGGACGGCTCCGGTGACCCAATGCCGGTGCAAGAAGGAGACCGTGATGCTGGCTCCGGTGACCGAACCGAGTCCGGCCAGGAGGTATATATGTTAGTTAAGCATGTGCTGACTAGTTAATTGATTCATTCATTAACTATCGTCTTTGTTCCTTTTCTAGCCATCCGGATCGAGCAAATCTTCGGTAAAGAGACGAGGAGCGAAGAAAAAGTTGAGGCCGGATGAAAAGTTTGAGATCTCAGAAATCTCGCGCTCCGACGAGCCGATTGCACCCATCCGCACAAAGAACGCATTTGTTAATCAGTGCGGGGTTCTGGTTAGGGACAAGATCCCGATCAGCATCCATCAATGGTTAAAGCCGGCTGCAGAAGACGCTCAGGTGACTTATGTCACTGATATGCAGAAAGAAGATCTTTGGACTGAGCTGAAGACAAACTTCGTCCTACCGCGAGAGGTTGATCCGGCGAAGCCAGTTATAGAGGACTTAATCAAGTCTGCTGCACTTCAGAAGATGGCAGACCAATTCAGGGCATGGAAGAAAAAACTGAATACGTTTGTCAGAGAGAAAACGACTCCAGAATTCGTGGGCATATATGAGAAGATCAAAGATGACTGGCCCGCATTTGTGGCCCATAAGAAGTCGGAAAAGAGTCAGAAGATGTCGGAGACAAACCGGATAAATGCTGCAAAGAAGATGCATCACCATCGCACGGGGTCGGGCGGCTACCTCGTAGCCCGGCCTAAGTGGGCCAGGGCTAAGAATGATCTGCTTCAGAAAGGGATCGAACCAGAGACAATGCACTGGCCAGAACGTTGCCGGACTTGGTTCTTCGGGGCTGGCGGATCCTTGGACCCTGTAACAGGGTGGTGCATTTGGACGGACAAGCAATTGGAAACACCACTCAGGAAGATGCGGCAGTATATCAAAGCAGCGCATGCAGGGACGTTCATCCCCGACAGAGAGAACGACGAGCTGACAATGGCCCTCGGGAATCCTGAGCACCCTGGACGGACACGAGGCACGCCAGGCTCCCTTCCGTGGCGTGCTGGGTTTCCGGACGCAGGAGGCTACAAATGCCACGACAGGAGGAAGAAAATGGAGATGACCGAAATCCAGGCGCCGCGGGGCAGAATACAAGCGATAGAGGAACGGGAAGCAGATCGGGAAAGAATTGCCGAAGCTTCCCCCGAAGCTACCCCGCCATCTCAGCGGAGAAGCAGCGTGGCTTCCACCGAGCTGCCTCAGCCAGAGCTTGCCTTGACGGCTACTGCCAGGAATCCTGTGGATGCTATCACGCAGGCACAAAATTGCCACCTTATGGCACAGTGGATGAATCTGAAGGTCAAGGCGGCTGCTGGCTCTGTTTATCCTTCTGGACCAGACGACACTTTTCACTGCCGGCCGATTCCAGAAGGATATGCTAGGGTGATGGTCGACGAAATAACGGAGGGATTTGAGGAGCTCCAGCTTGACCACCCTACCGGTGAAGGGGAGACTCGGCTGGGTTCTTCACTGAAGACTCCATGCCTATGGCGGAAGGACCTAATCAACATTCTGAACTGGACGCCTCCGCCTCCTCCTCCGACGACGACGAGTCAGGGCACTCCGCCTCCTCCACCGCCTCCTCCTCCGGCGAGTGACCATCAGGGCACTCCGGCTCCTTCTCCGACGAGTGACCATCAGGGCACTCCGGCTCCTTCTCCGGCGCGTGCCGCCGGCGCGTGGCGGCACACCGCCTCCTTCGCCGCCGGCGCGCCCGAGCAGACAGCCAGCTCCTCCTTCGCCTAATCAGCAAGGGCGGAAGAGACCTGCCGTCGCTCCGGCTGCTCCTGCTCCGGCGCCTAAGCAAGTAAAAAAGACAGCCGCTTCGTCTGGTCCGGCGACGTCTACCAGTACAGCCAGAGGCGGGAGGCGATGCAGATTCGGTCCTTCTCTCACGCCTCTAGAGAAGTTACCGTACGAGAGGTCCGACGAGGAAAACACGAAGATCGCTGAAGGCGAAGTGAAGGACTTTTTTGAAGGGTTGAAAGCACAGAGACATCCACCTCCGGAGGAGAAGATAGATGCGGTGAAAGCAAAGCGCACTCTTGCTGCCCTGAAGCAACCAGCGAAAAGTAAGCCGAAGGGCAACTATGACCGCATTATTCAAAAGACATTTCAAGATGCCAAGCGGTCCGGAAGTACAAAAAGTGATCAGAGGTTAGCAGAAGGGCGAGCTGGGAAACAAATTGCCCAGCTCGGCGAACAAGCGAACCAATCGTGCCCCCCGCTCAAGGTGTCTAGCGACATGGTCGCTAATGATCCGAGGATGGTGCCCGGTTATACCAATCTTGCAGATTACGCGTCCGACGATGTACACTATGATTTCATGGACGTGCAGATAGAAAGATACGAGTACAAAAAGCCTCTCGTCAAAAATGAAAGAGCTCTATCAACGAATATGCGAAGATTGCATGATTGGTACATGAAAATCTGCAGAGAGTCTGGGGGGAGGAATAACTTGTATTTGAGAGTTAAACCGGAGCATGACCTCGTTGGAATTGACCTGTTGCCTGTTCCATTTGAGGAGTTCTATCAATTTTTCAATCAATTGGCCCTCGATAAAACAACGATCACCTGCTACTGTCTGTAAGTAGTACTACTTCTGTCATTAAGTCTCTCTATATAGCTGATCTTCATTGCATGTATTTATAATTATCCTCACTATATTATGCAGATTGAAGATCGTCGAATTGAAGAAAAGACAAGTAGGTGATATTGGGTTTATTAACACATACCTCATAGATGCAACCGAGGTTAAATTGCGTCCCGGCGATACCGAGACCAACTTGCTACGATCGTTGGTGGTAAATGAAAACAAAGATATAATACTCTTTCCTTACAACTTCAAGTGAGTGTTAATGTCTTGTGCATATTTGGTTTCCCTTATATATATTAGTCAAGTTTATAGTGATGTAATGATCTCATGCATTCGTGCGCAGCTTCCACTATATTCTCTTAGAGATTAAGCTTGAGAAGGGAATAGTAACTGTCTTCGACTCTAAACGTAAAGATCCCGAGGAGTATGCGGACATGACTCAAATGCTAGCCAGGTAAGTTAAATCGATCAATATTATCCACCATGCATATATATCAGCAACTTCATTTCTGATATCAACTAATTGTTTCCTTTGTCTGGCAGGGCTTGGAAAAAATTCATCAAAAAAGCTCCGGGACTGCCAAAGAAGCTACAATTTAGATACCCGAAAGTAAGTACTATATAGTAGCATGTTCCGCGCGCGCATCTCCTATATCTTGATTCAAGCGCTAGCTAGTTTCATCAATACCAATTTGGCATTCTTGCTTATCAGTTTGATTGAGCTCTATTTCTTGTAAAGTTGTTGTGGCAGGAACCCGGGAATGATTATTGTGGATACTACATTTGCGAGTCCATCCGCCACACGACCTGTGAGCGGGGCTACACTGATGAACAATTTGAAGTGCGTAAGCAATCAATAATATTCACAAATTTATAGCATCATTTCATGTATTGACCCCCTACTTCAAATTAGATGTTTCGGATGCGGGATGAACTCCTAACACCAGATCGTCTGCGAGCAATTCAAGAGGAATTGGCGGCATTCTTCCTTGAACACGTGATCGCTGAAGACGGAGAATACTATGTGGACCCTGCATCCATGTGTTAGGAGATTATTTTTGTAAGAGATAATTATTGTATATATGTGCCCGGTAGTGTCGGATAGATATACGAGAACTTGTTGTTCGACCAATCTCTCGGAGAAGGAGAGGTGGTCGATATTATTACTTCTCTCTGTATGCATATATATATATATATGTTGATTATATATACGAGATCTTCTGTTCCTTCATTTGCTTAGTAGCTAGCAGCTAGCTAGCTAGCTAGCGTGACTCTAGTCCATATATATACGTATGTGTAGTATGTAGCGTCGACCAAAAGCACGGACATAAGAGAGAACACTTCTCTCTATTAATTAGCTAGCTAACACAATATATCGAACACCTAAATTAACCCCCAAAACCTAAAACCCCCCCTCCCCTTTCAAAAAAAAACAAAAACCACAGCCACAGAAATGCTGACACGTGGATGCCTTTTGGTCCCGGTTGGTACCACCAACCGGGACTAAAGCCCCTCCTGCCTGGACTCGGTGCACAGGCCACGTGGACACCCTTTTGCCCCGGTTCTGGATTGTACCGGGACTAAAGGGTCAGAGCATTAGTACCGACCCTCTTGCCCCGGTTCCAGAACCGGGGCTAAAAGGCCAAATGAACCGGGGCTAAATCCCCTTTATCTACAGTACTATTTATTGGCCAACACTAGGTGCTTCATTGCTTTGGTCTGATTATACAATGGGCATAATTTTGCCTAAGTTAAAGTTTGTATTCCGAAAATAGTCTCGCCATGTGATCGAGAGAAGACCAAATCATATTGCAGTGGATGTTCCTCCATCATGTATGGTTCATTCTGATGGTTCCAGCTGTTGGTGAAACCACGTACGTTTGCAAGAGGAATTGTAGACTTCACAAAGGAATTTGTCATTTAGTCTGAACTGAATGTTGGCCAAGAGAAGCATCCATGTTAGTAGGAAGAACATATGTTTTTTCTAGATCTTTGCTTTTGGAGATACATATTTGTATATGATCTGTGAATCATTGAGATGCATTAACATGTTGATCTTATGTATGTGAATCGTACTAGTTGGTTTTAGTTGTGTCTGATCTTTGCTTTTGGAGCTACATATTTGTATATGATCTGTGAATCATTGAGATGCATTAACAGTTCCTTATATCTGTTCGCTCAGTGTTTACAAGTTACTGATCAATCACTAGCTAGCCTACTAATGCGCTCCTGGCAGTTTTAGTTGCGACGCAAGATCCGAAGTGGCAGTTTTATGAATAAAAATGCCTACCTCTGAAGAAACTGACAAGCTGCTCTAAAGAAAATGCCATGCGAATATGAAGAAACTTCCAGCAAAAACGTTCAAAAATGCCTTATCTCCCAGTGAATGTTCATCAGTTAATGCGACCGTACACGTACACCATCCGACCTACTTGATCCTACACGTATAAATAGCGGATCACGCACGTACTACCTCCTTTCGGGGTTGCAGGGCTCAATTCAAAAAACAACCTACTCGATCCTACACAAATAAATAGCGGATCACGCACGTACTACGTCTTTTTCGGTTTGCAGGGCTTAATTCAAAAATCCCTTTTCGGTTTGTAGGGCTTAATTCAAATATCTCACCAACCAAGGTAGATGATGAGTGGTCGAATGATTTTTGACAAGGAGGGAGTACCTCATCTGGATGATTCGAGTTCGCAAATGCGTTATCTCCCAGCTAAAGTTCATCAACTAATGCCCTCGGCTGCGACACGTTGCATGCTGCTCCGTGTACTGGCTGCGAGCGATTTTGAGTGCCTGCATGCAGCCGGCCGTAATTAAGGCAGCTAACTGATGCGAAAAAAGATGCGCTTTAATTGTTGCAGGCCGTTTAAATCTATGGAATCATTATTGACAAGGAGGGAGATGATTCGAGTGCACTTGTTTGACTGTCATGCAGCGTGTGACCTGTTGGGGAACGTAGCAGAATTTTAAAATTTTCTACGCATCACCAAGATCAATCTATGGATTCATCTAGCAATGAGGGAGAGGGGAGTACATCTAAATACCCTTGTAGATCGCGAGCGGAAGCGTTCAGGAGAACGGGGTTGATGGAGTCGTACTCGTCGTGATCCAAATCACCGATGACCGAGCGCCGAACGGACGGCACCTCCGCATTCAACACACTTACGGTTGGGAGAGACGTCTCCTCCTTCTTGATCCAGCAAGGGGGGAGGAGAGGTTGATGGAGATCTAGCAGCACGACGGCGTGATGGTGGAAGCAGCGGAGATCTGCCAGGGCTTCGCCAAGCTCAGCGAGAGGGAGAGGTGTCACGGGGGGAGAGGGAGGCGCCAGGGGCTTGGGGTGCACAGCCGTCCCTCCCCCCTTTATATCGGGGCCCTGGGGGGCGCCGCCCCCTAGATATCCAATCTCAAGGGGGGGGGGCGGCGGCCAAGGGGGGGGGACTTGCCCCCCAAGTTTGGTGGGGCGCCCCCCACCCCCAGGGTTTCCAACCCTAGACGCAGGGGGAGGCCCATGGGGGGCGCACCAGCCCACCAGGGGATGGCTCCCTGCACACTTCAGCCCATGGGGCCCTCCGAGATAAGTGGCCCCACCCGGTGGACCCCCAGGACCCTTCCGGTGGTCCTAGTACAATACCGGTGACCCCCGAAACCTTCCCGGTGGCCGAAACTGGACTTCCTATATACAAATCTTTACCCCCGAACCATTCCGGAACTCCTCGTGACGTCCGGGATCTCATCCGGGACTCCGAACAACTTTCGGTTTACCGCATACTAATATCTCTACAACCCTAGCGTCACCGAACCTTAAGTGTATAGACCCTACGAGTTCGGGAGACACGCAGACATGACCGAGATGACTCTCTGGTTAATAACCAACAGCGGGATCTGGATACCCATGTTGGCCCCCACATGCTCCTCGATGATCTCATCGGATGAACCACGATGTTGAGGATTCAATCAATCCCGTATGCAATTCACTTTGTCTATCGGTACGACACTTGCCCGAGATTTGATCGTCGGTATACCGATACCTTGTTCAATCTCGTTACCGGCAAGTCTCTTTACTCGTTCCCGTAACACATCATCCCATGAACAACTCTTTGATCACATTGAGCTCATTATGATGATGTCCTACCGAGTGGGCCCGGAGGTACCTCTCCATCACACGGAGTGACAAATCCCAGTCTCGATTCGTGCCAACCAAACAGACACTTTCGGAGATACCCGTAGTGCACCTTTATAGCCACCTAGTTATGTTGTGATGTTTGGTACACCCAATGCATTCCTACAGTATCCGGGAGTTGCACAATCTCATGGTCTAAGGAAAAGTTACTTGACATTGGAAAAGCTTTAGCAAATGAACTACACGATCTAGTGCTAGGCTTAGGATTGGGTCATGTCCATCACATCATTCTCCTAATGATGTGATCCCGTTATCAATGAAATCCAATGTCCATGGTCAGGAAACCGTAACCATCTATTGATCAATGAGCTAGTCAACTAGAGGCTTACTAGGGACACGTTGTGGTCTATGTATTCACACATGTATCACTGTTTCCGGGTAATACAATTAAAGCATGAACAACAGAGAATTACGAACAGGGAAATATAATAATACCCATTTTATTATTGCCTCTAGGGCATATTTCCAACAGTCTCCCACTTGCACTAGAGTCAATATTCTAGTTACATTGTGATGAATCGAACACCCATAGAGTTCTGGTGTTGATCATGTTTTGCTCGTGGAAGAGGTTTAGTCAACGGATCTGCGACATTCAGATCCATATGCACTTTACAAATATCTATGTCTCCATCTTGAATATAATTCCGGATGGAGTTGAAACGACGCTTGATGTGCTTGGTCTTCTTGTCAAACCTGGGGTCCTTGGCAATGGCAATAGCTCCAGTGTTGTCACAGAAGAGAGTCAGCGGGCCCGACACACTTGGAATAACTCCTAGGTCTGTGATGAACTCCTTCATCCAGACTCCTTCCTGTGCTGCCTCGGAAGCAGCTATGTACCCCGCTTCACATGTAGATGCCGCCACGACACTTTCCTTCCAACTGCACTAGCTGACTGCCCCTCCATTCAAAATATACACGTATCCGGTTTGTGACTTGGAGTCATCCAGATCTGTGTCGAAGCTAGCATCGACGTAACCCTTTACGACGAGCTCTTCGTCACCTCCATAAATGAGAAAAATATCCTTAGTCCTTTTCAGGTACTTCAGGATGTTCTTGACCGTTGTCCAGTGTTCCATACCGGGATCACTTTGGTACCTCCCCACCAAACTTATGGCAAGGTTCACATCAGGTCTAGTACACATCATGGCATATATAATAGAACCTATGGCCGAGGCATAGGGGATGACACTCATCTTTTCTCTATCTTCTACAGAGGTCGGGCATTGAGCTGTGCTCAATCTCATACCTTGCAATACTGGAAAGAACCTGTCGTGGAATTAACATGTCAGATGTCCGGTTTAGCGGACTTAGTGGTGAGGCGCGCATCTATGTGGTAGCTTGAGAGGGGTTGAGCGGAATCGAGAGACGCGATGCAAGACACGGATTTAGACAGCTTCGGGCCCCGGGAAACATCATCCGGTAATAGCCCTACGTGCTGTTTGAGGCTAGGTCTCATTATGATCCTCGTGGTGTCGCCGGTAAACCGGCTCTTGTGTCTAGCCCTAGAAACTTGTCTGCTTGTCTAAATTCTCAACCTAACTTGTCTCTTGTCTAACTTATAAAAAACTTGTCCTCTTTGGGGAGCCCTGCCCCTCCTTATATATGTTGAAGGGGAGGCTTTACATGACTAGTCCTAGTAGGACTAGGATTACAAGTGGAGTCCTAATCTTACTTCCTTTATATGAGAATATTCCTTTATGCTTTATTCATAAACCGGCCCATAATTAATATGAACCGGCCTTCTGGGCCTTGGGCCTTGTCATCCATGATCCATACGCCGGGTTACCAGTGAGTAATATCATTTAGGCAGGTTGCTTGTAAACCGTCTGGTGATAACGGATCGCCAGTGAATCACCAAGTGTAAACCGCCAAGTCCGGCCGGGTTATAATTCCGGCCGGTTCATACCGCGGGGGTATATCCCCGACATTAGCCCCCAGTTTTAGCTTGGATGTGTCCATGGTAAACTTATGCTGCAAAATAAACACAATAGCGAATCTGATAGGTTGTGCTCCGGGTTAAGAATTCTTGTAAACCGGCACCTGATCATCTTTAAGTCCTTGTCTGTATAACTTGTTTGTAGAAAAAATATTGTAAATACAGAATCCATTCGAATCGGCCTTTAATGCTCTGACTTGACAAAAATATTGGTCTTTGAAATATTCAACTGATATCCAGCCGGCTTGAAGATGTAGAACTTGCCGGTTTATGATTGCCCAAATTTTGTCGGGTCACACAATTAATCTGATTTGCCAGAACTCAAAATTTGAAGATGTTCCTCCTTTATATGCATATTACCTATAGCCCCCAAGTGCCGGGTCATTATGCAATAATGAGCAGGGACTTTGTATATACTCCATTGAAAATAGTCTTGTATAATCTTGAAGAAATCTGGATTGTTCATCTCAATCACTATGAAACTGAATATTCCATATTATGTAGCCCCCAAGTGCCGGGTCATTATGCAATAATGAGCAGGGACTTTGAAAATATGATCCTGTAAATTTGAATAGCAATATATAGCCCCCAAGTGCCGGGTCATTATATAATAATGAGCAGGGACTTTGTAGATATAATTATTGAAATGAACATTATATAATGTAACTTCCATCGTGGGGTTTGAATCCACGTCCACAAGGTTAAGAGCTTTGTGCTTTACCAACAGAGTTAGACGGGCCTTTAAATATAATGGATGAATACTTGTGTACCTTGAATTGTTGACATGAACGATTGGCAGCCCCCAAGTTCCGGTTTAACTATATTTAGAAGGTGAACCGGTACTTCCAGATGAAGCAAATGATCTTTCCATTAGCCCCCAAGTGTCAAGTAGACAACTTGCTTGTGTGCTTGAGACTTTTGTTTTTAAATTGCTGCTGTTTACTGCTTCAACTGCCCATTAGCCCCCAAGTGTCAAGTAGACAACTTGTTTGTGTGCTTGAGACTTTTGTCTTTGAATTGCTGCTGTTTACTGCTTCAACTGCCCATTAGCCCCCAAGTGTCAAGTAGACAACTTGTTTGTGTGCTTGAGACTTGTGTATTTGATGTAATCCCAATCTGAATAATGTAGCCCCCAAGTGCCGGGTTGTAAGCCTGCAGCAATTCGGGACTTTTCCTTTGTAGAATAAATCACTTCCATCGTTGAAATAATATCCATTGCGCTTAAAGCGACTTTGAAAAACATCAATCATAATATTTATAAGCATAATAAGAATCCAGCCATGTTGGCTATTGAAGAATACAATCCGGTTTTGAAGACCGGTTCCAATGATGTTTGATCATAATCAGGCCGGATTAATAAACACTGGTCATTATTTTGTCTCATACTGGTGACTTATAGTCAAAACCAGGCCGGTTTAAAAAACACCGGTCATTATAACTGATCATGTACTGCCAATTTGTTGGCTCATCATGAAGGTCGATCCGGGTTATGATGAACGCCGGTTTAACTCTCGCTGGTGTTCATGACCCAGACTTATAGCTTTATAGATAGGTGGTCAACTTCTGGAGCTGTTCCACTCGGTTTAAAAGGTTTATGGAACACAAAAAACATCAAACAACACACAATTCTTGTAAATCAAACCATGTAGTCGAGGCTTTTTCAAAGAGCTGCCAGGCTCAAAACAAGGTTTAGCCAATCATGGGGACGTGGGCGAACCGGACTGTCCCCAGGGGCCGGGTCATCATTTGAACGTGGGCGTACCACCTGTTCAGGGAACCCAAATAATCCTAACATAGCCAATCATGGGGATGTGGGCGAACCCGACTGTCCCCAGGGGCCGGGTCATCATTTGAACGTGGGCGTACCAACTGTTCAGGGAGCCCAAATAA
>LR738714.1:795308229-795321308 GCA_902687465.1 Secale cereale | reverse complement strand
GAGCTGCCAGGCTCAAAACAAGGTTTAGCCAATCATGGGGACGTGGGCAAACCGGACTGCCCCCAGGGGCCGGGTCGTCATTTGAACGTGGGCGTACCAACTGTTCAGGGAGCCCAAATAATCCTAACATAGCCAATCATGGGGATGTGGGCGAACCCGACTGTCCCCAGGGGCCGGGTCATCATTTGAACATGGGCGTACCAACTGTTCAGGGAGCCCAAATATTCATAACATAGCCAATCATGGGGATGTGGGCGAACCCGACTGTCCCCAGGGGCCGGGCCATCATTGAACGTGAGCGTATCAACTGTTCAGGGAGCCCAAAAAATCGTAACATAGCCAATCATGGGGACGTGGGCAAACCGGACTGTCCCCAGGGGCCGGGCCATCATTGAACGTGAGCGTATCGACTGTTCAGGGAGCCCAAAGAATCATAACATAGCCAATCAATGGGACGTGGGCAAACCTACTGTCCCAAGGGGCCTCTGACGTTCCTCCTGACTCTGAAGGTTTTTTCTTTTTATGGGGTTTTTCTCTTCTTGAACCGGATATAATCTCTTGTTCCCGAGAGTTCTACCGCTCCTTTGTGCATATGCCCTGCACAACCAGACAGACTGATCAAAGCATCTTGCTTTCTTAAAAAATAATAAATAATAAGAGAAGTAATATTGTAGATGGATATTACCTGAGTGTATTTGAACCGGTATGTTGAATAGACCGGATCACAGGGTGGACAGTAAACGACCGCAGTATCAGAGGCGGCTCGGACAGTTAAACCGGTTGTGGGGTTGTAAACCGGCGGAGATGAGCAAGTTGTCCTCCATGTTTTAAACCGGTGCGGATGCGTGAGCCGGCCGTAGCTGTAATTGGCGCTTAAATCCGTGGAATAATGACGATCACTTGTGTGGAACAATGTTTGGCGTGCCTCCACCTCCGTGGTATAATATTATTTTACAAATAATTTTTCTGCATATGTAATACAACAGGGCGAGGAATTTTTTGCTCGGGTGAATTAATATGTATTATAAATAAATAGGATAGATATCACCTGATTCGCCCGGAGAACAGATGAGTCGGCAGCGGCATTGTAAGCCGGCGCGTGCGGGTGAATTAATCGTAGGCTCGGACAGCGTCGTGTTAATGCGGACCGGGCCGTAAAAACGGCGGCGTGCGCTCGTCCATTGGCGAAGGAGTCGGTCGTGGATACGGTCAAGTGAACCGATTGGATAAATACCAGTGCAAAATGATAACGCGGTGCACTCCGTGTCCGCGCTATAATGCCACTTTTACGATAAAGGATTACCCTGCATATAAAAAATACCATAGAGCAGAGTAGTTGTGCTCGGAGCAATTTAGAGTGTAATAAGAAAAATATACAGGAGAAGTAGCACCTGATTTGTTTAATCCGAAACCTCTCCTTAATGCTTCTTGGGTCTTCGTGTGATGCTATGGAGTTTGACTTAGTCAAAGTTTGCTTTCTCATGCACTAGAAGAGTTGATTTTTTCCGCGGGGATCCAGATGGAAATCCACAAAGCGTGACAGCGACGTGAGGATGATCCTGTAGTAGCACTTGCTTTCTTCCATCATGATAAATGTAGCCATAAAGACAGTACTTATCTGATCTAGTACTACTAGTACTCAAGTAGTAATAGCTCTTTTCCCAAAAAGGAATATTTGATCTTTGGCCTTCACGTGGCACAGTGCTTTGTTTAATAAGCGATCCTGGGACGGTGAACCTATGCTTGCTTCGGGACTCACAGAAGTTGATACATGAGCCAAACGTCAAAATCAACGCATCAATCGGATCAGTGGCTCAGCTGTAGAGGAAACGGCCTGGGCTGTCGCCGAAAGGGCGGCTCGGAGTCGTGGCTGCACTAGTCATCCGGGTCGTGGTCGTATTTGCTTCTCGATCGTGGGCGATCTGGTTGACCCTTGTCTGTGTCCATCTCTAAGTCGTGGCCTTCCTCTTTTGGTAATTAAAAAACCTGAACCAATACTGCCAAAAGCTCCATGTATTTGTACTAGGTACTGTGATAGCTCGCCTCAGGGCTTGACCCGTGCGCACACAGGCGCGTATTGCTGCAGATTGATCGGTCGGAGAAGATGGTGTCCGCAGCCCAATTCCTGTAGTTGTAGCAGCAAAAATTTGACGCTCTACTCGGCTTCGACGGATCACGTTGTTTCAGCGATAGACGGAAGAACGTCAAGCCCTAAATCCCTTCTGATCTAAAAAACTCATACTGGTTAATCATGAGTATTTTGATTCCTGAGAAAGATCCCTCCAAGATCTCAACACCACCGTGCGCAGGCCCCACGGTGGGCGCCAACTGTCGTGGAATTAACACGTCAGATGTCCGGTTTAGCGGACTTAGTGGTGAGGCGCGCATCTATGTGATAGCTTGAGAGGGGTTGAGCGGAATCGAGAGACGCGATGCAAGACACGGATTTAGACAGCTTCGGGCCCCGGGAAACATCATCCGGTAATAGCCCTACGTGCTGTTTGAGGCTAGGTCTCATTATGATCCTCGTGGTGTCGCCGGTAAACCGGCTCTTGTGTCTAGCCCTAGAAACTTGTCTGCTTGTCTAAATTCTCAACCTAACTTGTCTCTTGTCTAACTTATAAAAAACTTGTCCTCTTTGGGGAGCCCTGCCCCTCCTTATATATGTTGAAGGGGAGGCTTTACATGACTAGTCCTAGTAGGACTAGGATTACAAGTGGAGTCCTAATCTTACTTCCTTTATATGAGAATATTCCTTTATGTTTTATTCATAAACCGGCCCATAATTAATATGAACCGGCCTTCTGGGCCTTGGGCCTTGTCATCCATGATCCATACGCCGGGTTACCAGTGAGTAATATCATTTAGGCAGGTTGCTTGTAAACCGTCTGGTGATAACGGATCGCCAGTGAATCACCAAGTGTAAACCGCCAAGTCCGGCCGGGTTATAATTCCGGCCGGTTCATACCGCGGGGGTATATCCCCGACAGAACCCTTTCTTGGACTGATCCATATTGAACTTCTTCAATATCTTGTCAAGGTATGTGCTTTGTGAAAGACCAATGAGGCGTATCGATCTATCTCTATAGATCTTGATGCCTAATAGGTAAGCAGCTTCTCCAAGGTCCTTCATTGAAAAACACTTATTCAAGTAGGCCTTTATGCTTTCCAAGAGTTCTACATCATTTCCCATCAGCAATATATCATCCACATATAATATGAGAAATGCTACAGAGCTCCCACTCACTTTCTTGTAAATACATGCATCTCCCCAAGTCTGTATAAAACCAAACGCTTTGATCACCTCATCAAAGCGAATGTTCCAACTCCGAGATGCTTGCACCAGCCCATAGATTGAGCGCTGGAGCTTGCATACCTTGTTAGCATTCTCAGGATCGACAAAACCTTCTGGCTGCATCATATATAGTTCTTCCTTGAGGAAGCCATTAAGGAATGCCGTTTTGACGTCCATTTGCCATATCTCATAATCATAGAATGTGGAAATTGCTAACATGATTCGGACGGACTTCAGCATCGCTACAGGAGAGAAAGTCTCGTCGTAGTCAATTCCTTGAACTTGTCGACAACCTTTAGCAACAAGTCGAGCCTTATAGATGGTCACATTACCATCCGCGTCAGTCTTCTTCTTAAAGATCCATTTATTTTCTATGGCGTGCCGATCATTGGGCATGTCCACCAAAGTCCACACTTTGTTATCAAACATGGATCCTATCTCGGATTTCATGGCTTCAAGCCATTTGTTGGAATCCGGCCCCCCCATCGCTTCTTCATAGTTCGAAGGTTCACTGTTGTCTAACAACATGATTTCCAGGACAGGGTTGTCGTACCACTCTGGTGTGGTACGTGTCCTTGTGGACCTACGAAGTTCAGCAGTAACTTGATCTGAAGCTTCATGATCATTATCAATAACTTCCTCCCTAGTCGGTGTAGGCACCACAGGAACTTCTTCCCGCGCTGCACTACTTTCTGGTTCGGAAGGGGTGACTATCACCTCATCAAGTTCCACTTTCCTCCCACTCACTTCTTTCGAGAGAAACTCTTTCTCCAGAAAGGATCCATTCTTGGCAAAGAAGACCTTGTCTTCAGATCTGAGGTAGAAGGTGTACCCAATAGTTTCCTTAGGGTATCCTATGAAGACGCATTTTTTCGATTTGGGTTCGAGCTTTTCAGGTTGAAGTTTCTTGACATAAGCATCGCATCCCCAAACTTTTAGAAACGACAACTTAGGTTTCTTCCCAAACCAAAGTTCATACGGTGTTGTCTCAATGGATTTAGACGGTGCCTATTTAAAGTGAATGCGGCAATCTCTAAAGCATACCCGCAAAATGATAGCGGTAAGTCGGTAAGAGACATCATAGATCGCACCATGTCCAACAGTGTACGATTATGACGTTCGGACACACCATTACGCTGAGGTGTTCCAGGTGGTGTCAATTGTGAAACAATTCCACAGTTCCTTAGGTGCGTGCCAAATTCGTGACTCAAATATTGTCCTCCATGATCTGATCGTAAGAACTTTATTTTTCTGTCACGTTGATTCTCAAACTCATTCTGAAATTCCTTGAACTTTTCAAAGGTCTCAGAATTGTGTTTCATCAAGTAGACATACCCATATCTGCTTAAGTCATCTGTGAGGGTGAGAACATAACGATAGCCACCGCGAGTTTCAACACTCATTGGACCGCCACATCAGTATGTATGATTTCCAATAAGTTGGTTGCTCGCTCCATTGTTCCGGAGAACGAAGTCTTGGTCATCTTGCCCAAGAGGCATGGTTCGCACGTGTCAAATGATTCATAATCAAGAGACTCCAAAAGTCCATCTGCATGGAGCTTCTTCATACATTTGACACCAATATGACCAAGGCGGCAGTGTCACAAGCATGTGGGACTATTATTATCAACCTTACATCTTTTGGCATTCACACTATGAATATGTGTAACATCACGTTCGAGATTCATTAAGAATAAACCATTGACCAGCGGGGCATGACCATAAAACATTTCTCTCATATAAATAGAACAACCATTATTCTCGGATTTAAATGAGTAGCCATCTCGCATTAAATGAGATCCAGATACAATGTTCATGCTCGAAGCTGGTACTAAATAACAATTATTGAGGTTTAAAACTAATCACGAAGGTAGATGCAGAGGCAGCGTTCCGACGGCGATCACATCGGCCTTGGAACCATTCCCGACGCGCATCGTCACCTCGTCCTTCGCCAGTCTCCGCTTATTCCGCAGCCCCTGCTTTGAGTTACAAATGCGAGCAACTGCACCGGTATCAAATACCTAGGAGGTACTACGAGCGCTGGTAAGGTACACATCAATAACATGTATATCACATATACCTTTGACGTTGCCGGCCTTCTTATCTGCTAAGTATTTGGGATAGTTCCGCTTCCAGTGACCCGTTCCCTTGCAAGAAAAGCACTCAGTCTCAGGCTTGGGTCCATTCTTTGGCTTCTTCCCAGCAACTAGCTTACCGGGCGCGGCAACTCCTTTGCCGTCCTTCTTGAAGTTCTTCTTACCCTTGCCTTTCTTGAACTTAGTGGTTTTACTCACCATCAACACTTGATGTTCTTTCTTGATCTCCACCTCTGCTGATTTCAGCATTGAATACACCTCGGGAATGGACTTCTCCATCCCTTGCATATTGAAGTTCATCACGAAGCTCTTGTAGCTAGGTGGGAGCGACTGAAGGATTCTGTCAACGACTGCTTCATTTGGGAGATTAATTACCAACTGAGACAAGTGATTGTGCAAACTAGACAATTTGAGTATATGCTCGCTGACATAACTATTCTCCTCCATCTTACAAGTATAGAACTTGTTGGAGACTTCATATCTCTCTACTCGGGCATGAGCTTGGAAAACCATTTTCAGGTCTTGGAACATCTCATATGCTCCGTGCTGCTCAAAACGCTTTTGGAGCCCCGATTCTAAGCTGTAAAGCATGCCGCACTGAACCAGGGAGTAATCATCACCACGCGACTGACAGGCATTCATAACGTCTTGAGTTGCTGGGAAAACGGGTGCATCACCTAGCGGTGCTTCAAGGACATATGCTTTCTTGGCAGCTATGAGGATGATCCTCAAGTTACGGACCCAATCCATATAGTTGCTACCATCGTATTTCAGCTTGGTTTTCTCTAGGAACGCGTTGAAGTTGAGGGCAACATTAGCGTGGGCCATTGGATCTACAAGACATATTGTAAAGATTTTAGAATATGTTCATGACAATTAAGTTCATCTAAACAAATTTAATGAACTCCCACTCGGATAGACATCTCTCTAGTCATCTAAGTGATACATGATCCGAATCGACTAGGCTGTGTCCGATCATCACGTGAGACGGACTAGTCATCAACGGTGAACATCTTTATGTTGATCATATCTTCTATACGACTCATGTTCGACCTTTTGGTCTTCCGTGTTCCGAGGCCATGTCTGTACATGCTAGGCTCGTCAAGTGAACCCTAAGTGTATTGCGTGTGTAAATCTGGCTTACACCCGTTGTATGCGAACGTTAGAGCCTATCACACCCGATCATCACGTGGTGCTTCGGAACAACGAACCTTAGCAACGGTGCACAGTTAGGGGGAACACTATTCTTGAAATTTTAGAGAGAGATCATCTTATTTACTACCGTCGTTCTAAGCAAATAAGATGTAAAACATGATAAACATCACATGCAATCAAATAGTGACATGATATGGCCAATATCATTTTGCTCCTCTTGATCTTCATCTTCCGGGATCCATGATCATCATTGTCACTGGCATGACACCATGATCTCCATCACCGTGTCTTCATGAAGTCGTCTCGCCAAACATTACTTCTACTACTATGGCTAACGGTTAGCAATAAAGTAAAGTAATTACATGGCGTTTTCAATGACACGCAGGTCATACAATAAAATTAAGACAACTCCTATGGCTCCTGCCGGTTGTCATACTCATCGACATGCAAGTCGTGATTCCTATTACAAGAACATGATCAATCTCATACATCACATATATATCATTCATCACATCCTTCTGGCCATATCACATCACACGGCACATGCTGCAAGAACAAGTTAGATGTCCTCTAATTGTTGTTGCAAGTTTTTACGTGGCTGCTATAGGTTTCTAGCAAGAACGTTTCTTACCTACGCCAAAACTGCAACATGATATGCCAATTTCTATTTACCCTTCATAAGGACCCTTTTCATCGAATCCGATCCGACTAAAGTGGGAGAAACAAACACCCGCTAGCCACCTTATGCAACTAGTGCATGTCAGTCGGTGGAACCTGTCTCATGTAAGCATACGTGTAAGGTCGGTCCGGGACGCTTCATCCCATGATGGCGCCGAATCAAGATAAGACTAGTAACGGCAAGAGAATTGACAAATCGATGCCCACAACTACTTTGTGTTCTACTCGTGCAAGATACTACACATAGACCTAGCTCATGATGCCACTGTTGGGGAACGTAGCAGAATTTTAAAATTTTCTATGCATCACCAAGATCAATCTATGCAGTCATCCAGCAACGAGGGACAGGGGAATGCATCTACATACCCTTGTAGATCGCGAGCAGAAGCGTTCAAGAGAACGGGGTTGATGGAGTCGTACTCGTCGTGATCCAATCACCGACGACCGAGCACCGAATGGACGGCACCTCCGCGTTCAACACACGTACGGTTGGGAGAGACATCTCCTCCTTCTTGATCCAGCAAGGGGGGAGGAGAGGTTGATGGAGATCCAGCAGCACGACGGCCTGATGGTGGAAGCAGCGGGGATCTCGGTAGGGCTTCGCCAAGCTCAGCGAGAGGGAGAGGTGTCACGGGGAGAGAGGGAGGCGCCAGGGGCTTGGGGTGTGCAGCCCTCGCTCCCTCACTTTATATAGGGGCCCTGGGAGGGCGCCGGCCCCTAGAAATCCAATCTCAAGGGGGGGCGACGGCCAAGGGGGGGAACTTGCCGCTCAAGTTTGGTGGGGCGCCCCACACCCCCAGGTTTCCAACCCTAGACGCAGGGGGAGGCCCATGGGGGGCGCACCAGCCCACCAGGGGCTGGTTGCCTTCCCACTTCAGCCCATGGGGCCCTCCGGGATAGGTGGCCCCACCCGGTGGACCCCCGGGACCCTTCCGGTGGTCCCGGTACAATACCGGTGACCCCCGAAACCTTCCCGATGGCCGAAACTGGAATTCCCATATACAAATCTTTACCTCCAGACCATTTCGGAACTCCTCGTGATGTCCGGGATCTCATCCGGGACACCGAACAACTTTTGGGTTACCGCATACTAATATCTCTACAACCCTATCGTCACTGAACCTTAAGTGTGTAGACCCTACGGGTTCGGGAGACACGCAGACATGACCGAGACGAGTCTCTGGTCAATAACCAACAACGAGATAGGGATACCCATGTTGGCTCCCACATGCTCCTCGATGATCTCATCGGATGAACCACGATGTCGAGGATTCCATCAATCCCATACGTAATTCCCTTTGTCTATCGGTACGATACTTGTCCGAGATTCGATCGTCGGTATATCGATACCTTGTTCAATCTCGTTACCGGCAAGTCTCTTTACTCATTCCCGTAACACATCATCCCGTGAACAACTCTTTGATCACATTGAGCTCATTGTGATGATGTCCTACTGAGTGGGCCCAGAGGTACCTCTCCGTCACACGGAGTGACAAATCCCAGTCTCGATTCGTGCCAACCCAACAGACACTTTCGGAGATACCCGCAGTGCAGCTTTACAGCCACCCAGTTACGTTGTGACGTTTGGTACACCCAAAGCATTCCTACAGTATCCGGGAGTTGCACAATCTCATGGTCTAAGGAAAAGTTACTTGACATTGGAAAAGCTTTAGCAAACGAACTACACGATCTAGGGCTAGGCTTAGGATGGGTCTTGTCCATCACATCATTCTCCTAATGATGTGATCCCGTTATCAATGACATGCAATGTCCATGGTCAGGAAACCGTAACCATCTGTTGATCAACGAGCTAGTCAACTAGAGGCTTACTAGGGACACATTGTGGTCTATGTATTCACACATGTATCACTGTTTCGGGATAATACAATTAAAGCATGAACAATAGACAATTATCATGAACAAGGAAATATAATAATAACCATTTTATTATTGCCTCTTGGGCATATTTCCAACATGACCCAACACAGACGGGACGGGACGGCACAGTCAAAATTTCAGTTTCTCTAGTAATCCACAGCAAGCCGGTGCGCTAAGCCATGCCTGCTTAATTATGCATTGAATTCCGATGACCGTCGCGCTTCCTTCCGCTTATAAGTACTGTTTCCCAGCCATCTATGGTGGCACCGTGACCCAACTCGCCCTATCCTCATAAGCCACCACCGGCCCGACGTCGCTCGCCACTTATCCTCGCTCTCGCCACGTCCGCCATGCCCCCGCCCGTCCGCGATAGGCGAGGCCGGAGGCGGTCACCGCCGAAACTAGTGTTCGGTTTTTCACCGGAAGGCAGACGGAGGGAGGAGGCATTCTATCTGTCTTTAGATGGCAATGCGGAGATCGAGGACTTGTCAGAGCACGACCGCCTGTCGGAGGAGTAGGAGTGGTTGGAGCGCGACCGCTTGGCGGAGGAGCAGCGTATCGCCGATTTGTGCCGCCAGCAGGACATGGAGCAGCAACGCACTGACGCTCTGAGTAGTGAGCAGAGCGCCCGCAAATGGGCCAACTACGTGGAGGCCGGCGCCCGGCAAATAGTCCTGGAGGCTATCGGGCACGCACGCGTTCGCGACGCCGATTTTTACTACCAGCTCGTCAAGTGGGTTTCCCGCTTAGAAACCGAAGCTTCGGTGGACCACGCCGACATGTAAAGGGCCAACGCGCGCGAGCAACGCGCCCTATCGCACCTCTGGCAAATCCGAGGAGAGGCGTAGGACACCGGTGCCGGCGTTTAGCGTGTACCGCAGATGGCGGCCGACATCATCTAGTTAGCTAAGAGTAAGTTAGTACTAGTACGCTACAAGAGTATTAGTGTGAGTAGATAGTTAACTTGGCTATGTTGGTTGTCAACGTGGAAGTTCAGTACTCTATATGTGGATCAGTACTGTTACTTTGCTTTGAATGTTGAACTTCCGGTTTGAACGTCTGGATAGGGCTGTTATTTTTTAAATGGGTTGTATTTGTCCTCCATGGGTTTAGAGGCTGACTTATGGGCCTACAAAGTTGACGCGTACAAAATCAGGAGATGATTGTACGTGGTGAGGATGACAGCAGGGACCCGCCAAGGTCATTGCAGTATGCAAGCAAGTGCCTCCTTATTTCAAGCCAATAAAAAATGGCTCCTCCTAATGGATTTCTGACATGTGGGTCCCATGCCATTGTCAACGTAGTCAATAATGATAGAATTGCACAACGAGCGGCTGACGGCAGGGACCCAGCAGCTCGCCCAGTTATATTTGTTTTGGGTTAATTTGATAAATACCACTCCAAATCTGGTGTTTCTGAGAAAGGTCACTGCAATTTCCAAACTTTGAAAAATGCCATTTCATGCCATTTCCAGTGGCCTTTTTCGAAGTCCGGAGTGGCGTTTTTCAAAGTTTGCAAATTGCAGTGGCATTTTCTAAAGTTCGCAAATATTGCAGTGTCATTTTTTAAAGTGTGGAAATTGCAGTGGCATTTTTATGAATCGTCATAATTGGATTGGCATTTATCTAATTTGTTTTTAAGACGGAAGCAGGGTGTCAACTGGGTTGTGAGGGGCACTCTGGCCTGTCTAGACAGCCTTCTCTTTTATGTTTACCACAGACCAGCCCAGTAGTTTTTTTTCTTTCTAAAAATGTCAAGCCCAGTTTTTTTTGTGATTTGCCAAGTAAGTCACTTTGTCAGGCCTATTGGGTTGCAAATCTTTCAAGACGAGGAGAGCTTCATTCTGCTGGACGAGAAAATGGCCTATCGGTAATGAGAAATGGGCTGTACATTTTTTAAACACATCAAACCGGCAATTAGTTTCAATTTTTTTTTTTCATTTCGAGATTTGAAATTGCATTAATTTTTATGCGTGGACAATTTGTTGGATTTTATATTGATATACATTTATTTTTAAAATGAGTTTGAATATTACTCGAAATTTCGGGATTAAAAACAGTTCGGACCGCACCGAAATATGCAAAATTTCGTATAATTTTATAACCGTGGCCACAAATATGGGCTGTAATGCTAACAAAAAGAATATGGGCTGCATAAAAACCTTAAAAATTAGCAAACGGGCTGTAAATTATTAGAAATAATGGCAGATTGGCTGTATGATGTTTTCCATAGATTTTAGGCTTTCCTAAAAAAAGGTTGACGCACAAGCAGTGACTGTTGGATGTCCATCCAACGACCGTCGTGCTTCCTCAATCTCTGCTCTTCCTGCTCCAGCCGCTCAAACAAGCGCCAGCGGGACTGTCTGCTCTCTCCTCCCCGCGACCGGCTATGCTGCCGCGCAAGCCCCACCGCCCCACCGTACTCCCATCGCTGGCCTAGCCATCCCTCTACTCACCCACACCTGTTGTTTTCTCCGGGGATGGCAGACGAACCAGTAAACCCTCGTACTCCTCCGCATGGGAAACAACCGTCGAGTCTTGGCTGGCTCCGTGTCGTTCCCTTCCTAGGCCTCGCCGTCGTCCACCGCCCTGGTGCTCTCGGCGCGGCCTAGTCAGTGAACGAGATCCATCGGAAGTGGACTGTACGTGGAGAGGCTGACGGTGGGTCCATGGCCGCACGCAAGGAAATGCCTCCTTATTACGCGCAAAATAATGATTCCTCCACCTGACAGCTAGGACCCACAGGAAGGCCTTCTGTATTTCACGAAAAAAAAAACCCCCGCTGATAGGTCAGATCCGCCAGCTATATCTTCGCACGCAAGAAAGTGCCTCCTTATGACGCACAAAAAAAATGAATACCCCCTGCTAGCTGGGACTCACCATAGTGGGTGGCTGACTTGTGGGCCTACTAAGTTGACGGGGACAGAGGGCTTTCTCAAGTTAGTAAATATGAACGATTCTAGCTCCAGTGACCGTACGATGTCCATCGAACGGCCATAGTGCATCTTCAACCTCTGATCTTCTTGCTCCAGCCGCCCAAAGCAGCGTCGGTCGTGTCGCCTGCTCCTGCCTCCCGTGGCCGGCTGTGCTGCCGCGGAGGCCTCACCACCTCCATACTACTCCCACCGCTGGCCAGGTCATCCCTCCACTCACCTACACCCCCTGTTATTCTGCAGCAACCGCAGCCTCACACCGCAGCCGAACCAGTGAACCCTCGTACTCCTCTTCGCGTGGGCATCGACTGCTGTGTCTTCCCCGCCTCCGTGTCGTCCCCTTCCTAGGCCTCGCCGTCGTCCACCGCCTTGGTGCTCTCGGCGCGGCGTGGTCAATGTGTTCAATGACCGACTTCCGTCGGAAGAGTATTGTACACTACTAGGAAAAGGGCTATAGATGAAATTGATACTAATGGCGCACCATATAGCAAGTGCGCCATTAGTATATAGTAATGGCGCACCTGCGAAAGATACGCCATTAGAGTTCGAAGTACTAATGGCGCACCTTGCCCGGAGTGCGCCATTAGTATCAAGAATTTTTTTTTTAACTAGCGCGCCTGTCCAAACATACTAATGGCGCATCTATTAATAGTGCGCCATTACTAGTTGTAAATAGTAATGACGCACCAGCAGTAAAGTGCGCCATTAATGGTCTTTTTTTTATGATATTTTTTATTCTGTTTTTTACAAAACTACTAATGGCGCACTTTCCCGAAGTGCGCCATTACTAGTTTGAACTAGTAATGGCGCACTGTGCGGAAGTGCGCCATTAGTATGTTTTTTTCCCGGAATGTTGATTCATTTCTGTTTCGGTGACACCCCCAGCCGGCGCACCTCTCGCACCCGACGCCCCCGACGCCGACACCCCCGACGCCGCCGCCCCCACGGCCTCGACGCCGCCGCCCCCGACGCCCCCCTCTCCCCGACGCCGCCGCCCACGACGCCCCAGACGCCGCCGCGCCCGACGCCCGCGACGCCGCCGCCCC
>LR738714.1:795267150-795308219 GCA_902687465.1 Secale cereale | reverse complement strand
TAGTTTGATTTTAGGGTAGTTTGAGTTCTAGGGTTCAGCACATGATTCTGCATCCATGCCCTAGATTTTAGGGTATTCTAAATCTAGGGTTCAGCACATGAGTTCTAGGGTTCTAGGGTAGTTTGATTTTTCGGCTGACCAATAACAACCAACAAGGGGGCAAAGAAGTCATCTACTTGTCAAACAAATTCACACCAGTGAACAACATATGTTTACATTACCCAGCTTATTCACCTTGATTTTATTATTATAGATTCTGGTTACTCAAAATTACAATAATGTACCCAGTAATACAACACTGCACAAAAAGTAAATAGTTGTGACAGCGTAGCAGAACAAAAAAAGACAAGTCCCACCGGAGCTTAAATAATTATTGTCTGATTTACTTGGTGCGTTTTGTGTTTCTAGTGTTGAAGGATGTCTCTGTTTGAGTTGTTGGCTGCTGTCATTCTAGCCAGCAAACAAATGCCTCTGTGCGAGCCTATCTTGTTTAGATATGTGCTAGGAGCTAGGATATGTATCTACAGTGAGGAAACAGGTTGGGTGGGAAAGCAAAATTAAACCTGGATCATGGTAATTCATCATGTGTTAGCGTGATGTATGGACTTTTATCACAAATCATTTACAGGCTTGTGCTTGCTTGCACCTCTTTTTTGTTGGGCATGTTTGTCTATAGATTTTGACGGGTGTGGGTGTGAGGCGTCTCTTACCTTATTAGTTGAAATTTATTTAAGCTCCTATGGTGGCCAGCTCTTTGAAACCCATGCACTCCCATTAGTTCAGAAGGATAGCCACTGTTACTTAAATATGCCATATTGCTGCTGCTTTCTAATTAATACTGGCAGCAACATCAATTTTTGAGTTGTTGTCAGTTTGCTATCAAGCCGGGGTATTCACTGCTGTTGTTTTACAAGCTTCAAACTATTGTTTTACAAGCTTCAAACTATTATTTTACACATCAATTTTCTGTGTGGAAAGGAATATGGTGGTCATGTATTTGGTTCCTTGTTGTAAATATTTGAACTTCAAACTATTGTTTTACAAGCTTCTGCAACTTTTTCTTAACTGTTCATGCTGCTGTTATGAATTCACTGCTGTTGCTACTGTACTTGTCATGATGTTGTACTTGTGATGATGCTACTTGTGATCTTCTGAAATGACCCATTGGCGACTTCATTAGGCGGGGATAATGATTTTGCAGGTACCCCGAGAGGCCCTTGAGTTTGCTGGAATGTTGATTAACTTCCGTTCCGGCAAATTCGGGTACTCCATATGTCCTATTTTCAGCAAAGGTCATACTGAAATTTTCCGTGAATTTTAGCATGACTTTGCTAAAAATAGGACATATAGGGTACTTGTGACTAATGCATGGGCCGGGGTATCTTAGTGGTTAATTAGGTAGGATCAAGTGATTAGAGCCATGTGATTAGGCCCAACTTACAATTCTCCTTCCTAGCTTAGCTTTTAGGATGCCTCGGTGTCGACAAACCATAAATTATGAAACCTTGGCTTTTAGGGTCCCTCGGTGTCGATAAAAAACGAAATGATGAAAGCTTAGGCTTTTAGGGTGCCTGGGCGTCGAAAAACCCTCAATTATAAAAGCTTAGCTTTTAGGATGCCTCGGTGTCGAAAACCCTAAATGATGAGACCATGATCTTGTTCCTTGACAATAACCAACTTTTAATGAGTTTATAGAGAGGATAGTAATCAGATTGTGAGGATGGTATGTAGCAGAACTAGTGCAAAAGTGTTGACAATGTTAGTCCTAATGAGCCTAGGATGGTGCCACAGCTAGCTTGTCTAGGTACATATTTTTAGTTTATAAAGTTTAATCTCTTTGAAACATAGGAAATGTCGTCTTCCGACGACGATAGGATCCCGGAGTGCTCCTGGTGCGGTGACGACCGGGGTCTGTGCGACAGGCCTCACCTGGTAGACGGTCGTTACTTCAGTATTAAGCTCGACGAGACCTTCGATGTCGAAACGGTACGCAACGATAAGTCTTGTTTCGTAATTAATTAAGCACGATTTCTAGCTACTTCAACGTGTAAGTAATTAATTTTCTTCTTTTACATGCAACTAGTTTATCCCGTGTCATGCAAGACGCTATGTCTTGGAGAGGATGGGATTTGAAGATCATGAAACTTCGGAGACAAAGCAAATTCAACTAAGGACCATGCATAATGTTGATTTAGAAGTGGATTTGTACAATTCAGATAACGTAACCACTTTTGGTTGCAAGAATTGGGAATCATTTTGCATGATATATGGTTTTTATGAGGGTATGCTTCTCACCATGGATCTTGGTAATCCGGATTCCATCGCCGAAGATGATTTGGACATTTGGGTCCTTGTTGACGATATGATTCCAATTCTACCGAGAAGTGAGTTTATCAAACATAGTTATTTAGTAATTTATATTGTTTATTTCAAAATAGTTGACAACTTATTTCCATTGATAGGTTATTTTGATTATTCAAATAATGTGAGGATGATGCTAGACAGAACCTACTACACCCCTGGCTAAGAATGTACTTATAAGGACAAAGAGCAGATCATCTTCTTTTATTCCTTTCTTCTGGATTACATTCAACATCGCAATATTGATCCACAATATAGTCAATACGTCCCACTAGTGCACGTATTGAACTACGTTAATATCAATGGAGATACCATGGTAAGATTTTTGTACTATTACGACATTCGTGCATGTTTTGCATTAGTTCTTCTCGAACTGAACTACAATGCTAACTACGAAGTCATACTATATGTTTTGCAACAGATTCTCCCTAGTGACTGTGTGCCTCCTGTCATGTTTCAATCTGGTCAACTACAAGTTTTAAACATTCTGCCAGGTGAACCTACAAATCACATGTGTCCATATCGGATTTCTTCTGAAAATGAAGGAATGGGAATCAAAGAATGGCGAAAAATAATGAAAACTCGTAAGGAGGTACTTGGAAGCAATAGAGTGAGAAGGGCAAGAAATGGAGACAAGATAATCTGCGTTCTTCATAATGGCCCTTTAAATCTAATTGATTTAGAGAGAAACGCCATCTTGTTTTATGCCATTTTATCTTAGAAAATTGCTACGTAGTAGAAGTTGTATGGTCGATAATGATGTGTAAGACTTATTATTTAATACCTATGTTGAGTTTTTATTATTATTATGATCGATGATGAATGATGCTAAGTTGTTCTATGAGCTATTATATACTCCCTCCGTTCCGATTTACTCGTCGTGGTTTTAGTTCAAATTTGAACTAAAACCACGACGAGTGAATCGGAACGAAGGGAGTAGATTCCAATAGTTTTGATGTGCGTACCATATATGTTGGCTCCACGGGAAATTATATTTATATATATGCATAACCTGTGCAAAAAACAGAAAAAAAAACAAAATATTCATACTAATGGCGCATCACTGCAGAGTGCGCCATTAGTATGCCAAAGCACCTGGCCCCTGGGAGGCATACTAATGGCGCACCACTGTGCATACTGATGGCGCATCAGTGGTGCGCCATTAGTATACCAGATACTAATGACGCACCAGAGGTGCGCCATTAGTAAAGTATACTAATGGCGTGCTAGTAATGACGCACCACCAATGCGCCATTAATGGCCAAACTAGGTGCGCCATTAATAGGCCTTTTCCTAGTAGTGGTACGTGGAGAGGCTGACAGCTGGGTCCATGGCCGCAGCTGGGTCCACGGCCACATCCCAGTTTTTTTTTGTGATTTGCCAAGTAAGTCGCTTTGTCAGGCCTGTTGGGCTGCAAATCTTTCAAGACGAGGAGAGCTTCATTGGGCTGGCCGAGAAAATGGCCTATCAGTAATGAGAAAAGGGCTGTACATTTTTAAAACACATCAAACCGGCAATTAGTTTCAAATTTCTTTTTTCCATTTCGAGATTTTAAATTGCATTGATTTTTATGCGTGGACAATTTGTTGTATTTTATGTTGATATACATTTATTTTTAAAATTAGTTTGAATGTGACTCAAAATTTCGGGATTAAAATAGTTCGGACCGCACCAAAATATGCTAAATTTCGTATAATTTTTTAATTGTGACCACAATATGGGCTGTAATGCTAACAAAAAGAATATGGGCTCAAGAAAAACCTAAAGAATTAGCAAATGGGCTGTATATTTTTATTAATAATGGCAGATGGGTTGTATGATGTTTTCCACATATTTGAGGCTTTCCTAAAAAAATGTTGACGCACAAGCAGTGATTGTTGGATTTTTCATCCAACGACCGTCGTGCTTCTTCAATCTCTGCTCTTCCTTCTCCAGCCGCTCAAACAAGCCCCGACAGGACTGCGTGCTCTCTCCTCCCCTCGGTCGGCTGTGCTGCCGCGCAGGCCTCACTGCCCCACTGTACTCCCATCGCTGGCCTAGCCATCCCTCTACTGACCCACACCTGCTGTTTTCTCCGGGGACGCAGACGAACCATTAAACCCTCGTACTCCTCCGCATGGGAAACAACTACCGAGTCTTCCCTGGCTCCGTGTCGTTTCCTTCCTAGGCCTTGCCGTCGTCCACCTCCCTGGTGCTCTCGGTGCGGCCTGGTCAACGTGGTCAGCGACCGACATGCATCTGAAGTGGACTGTACGTGGAGAGGCTGACAGCTGGGTCCACGGCCGCATGCAAGGAAATGCCTCCTTATTACGCGCAAAATAATGATTCCTCCACCTGACATCTGGGACCCACCGAAAGGGCCTCGGTATTTCGCGAAAAAAGCGGTACCACCACTGACAGCTCGGACCCATCAGCTATATCTTCGCACGCAAGGAAGTGCCTCCTTATTACGCACAAAAAAATGAATACTCCCCTTGTTAGCTGGGACCCAGTATAGTGGCAGGCAGACTTGTGGGCCTACTAAGTTGACGGGGACGGAGGGCTTTGTCAACTTAGTCAATATGCATGATTCTAGCTCCAGTGACCGTACGATGTCCATCCAACGGCCGTAGTGCTTCTTCAACCTCTGGTCTTTTTGCTCCAGCCGCCCAAACCAGCTAGCAAACCAGCGCCGGTCGTGCCTCGTGCTCCTGCCTCCCGTGGCCGGCTGTGCTACCGCGGAGGCCTCACCGCCCCCTACTACTCCCACCGCTGGCCAGGCCATCCCTCCACTCACCCACACCCCCTGTTATTCTGTGGCAACGGCAGCCTCACACCGCAGCCAAACCAGTGAACCCTCGTACTCCTCTCCGCGCGGGCTTCCACTGCCAAGTCGTCCCTCGCTCCGTGTCGTCCCCTTCCTAGGCCTCGCCGTTGTTCACCGCCCTGGTGCTCTCGACACGGCGTGGTCAACGTGGTCAAGGAACGGCTTCCATCGAAAGAGTACTGTACGTGGAGAGGCTGACAGCTGGCTCCATGGCCACCGCAAGGAAGTGCCTCCTTATTACGCGTAAAATAATTATTCCTCCACCTGAGAACGGGGACCCACCGGACGGGCCACCCTATTTCAAGAAAAAAATGTTTCCCCATGACTGCTGGGACCCACCAGCTACATCTTCGCACGCAAGGAAGTGCGTCCGAAAAAAAAACGATTCGCCCCCCTGGCTGCTGGGACCCACCAGCTACATCTTCGCACGCAAGGAAATAACTGACAGTCGGGACCCACCTGGTCGAAGCGTACGTAGCGTTGTCATTCTGGTCGCGAACGTGTACGTACATACTGGTCGATGTAGAGGTGCGCACGTGTCGTAGTAGAGGCGCGCGCATAGCATGTACACGTACGTATAGTGGCTAGTGTGCAAGAAAGAAAATACGGCCACGTACGTACATACAGGCAAGGTCTCGAACGCCTACTCGCGCATACGTACGGCCAGGGTTCGTGTACATGGCTGGATTGGAACGGAGAAACATCGTCGTCGTCATGTTCCTAGGGAGCCAACCGGCTGGGTCGGAACGGAATGCGTCGTCGTGTTCATTGGGAGGGCTTAGACGGAACATCCGATGGAAACGAGGCCTGGTGTACCGCAGAATAGAGGAAACGGCCTTGTGTTCGACCGGCCACGGTCGAAACAGGATCATGTTCATCTGGAGGGGTCTGGCGTACCGCAAAACGGAGGAAACGGACCTCCTACGGTCGAAACGGGGGTCCTATTGATCGGGAGGGGTCTGGCGTACCGCAAAACAGAGGAAACGGACCTCATACGGTCGAAACGGGGGTCATTTTCATCACGAGGGGTGTGGCGTACCGCAAAACGGAGGAAACAGACTTGTGTTGGAGCGCTACAGTCGAAACAGGGGTCCTGTTCATCGGGAGGGGTGTGGCGTACCGCAAAACGGGACTCCACGGGATATTGTTCATCACCACCGTCGACCCCTCCAGCCTCCACGGGCTACTGTTCATCCATCGTCAACCTCCCACTACAAGAAAAATGCTCGTTTATGACAAAAATCAGTGACCACAGTTTAATTAGTCATAGATCCATGACCAAAATTCATAAATTAGTCATGAAGAGTCTAGAAGGGTTCAAACCCTGTAATCTTATGACAATTCATGACCAAAAGGTCGTTATTCGACTGCATAGAAAGGTCATAAAGATGTGAATGGTGCATACTACCTTATTTTAGTCCATAATGACCAAAATATATCATCATAAAAACCTGATGAGTTGACTCGATTGACAACTCAGCAATTTTGTCTACGTGGCATGCCTAGTTGTCAATTATCGTAGAAACTAGATGAGTGTGACTTTGTCTCAAAAAAACGGGAGTGTGACTAGATGACAACTCGGTAATTTAATTGAATAAAATTGATAAAAATAGGGTTGCGCTAGACTCGAACCGAATACCAATCGCTTGTCCAACAGCGACTTGCTAGTTAGACCACATCGCACACTCTATTCGGCGGTTGCGATTGGGAGTTTTATAACCAGATGTATATCTGATGAGTGGGGCAATGCATATGTGATGAGTGGGCCTCCTTTGGGCCAAAAATGGATGGTAAAATCACACGAATTACCTGGGCCAAGACCCTTTTTCCAAAACAAAAGAAAAAAAACTGGGCCTAGTCCGTGACTTAGAAACGAACCCTAGAAACAAAAATCCCCAATCTTGTCCGGCGGCGGCGGGCGGCGCCGCGGTCGACCATCGTCTGCACCGAGAGGCGCCGCGGCCGACCATCAACTGCACCGAGCGGCGCCACGGCCGACCATCATCTACACCGAGTGGCGCCGCGGCCGACCATCATCTACACCGAGCGGCGAGAGTGCGGCGGGCTGTCCATCAGCTGCACCGATCGGGTGGCGGCCAGTGCCCGGCGACAGAGAGTACAGACGGTGGCGGACGGCATCAACTCCACAGCGGGCAGCGTCGGGCGCCAGCATCCCTGCTGTTTCTGAGTGCTGCTGGCGAACGAAACTTCTGTTCTAAGGTTAGTGCTGAAGCTGCTGTTTATAAGTGCTGCAGTCTTACTTGTGTGGATTTGTAGCTCTTTAATTCTTTGGTCATTTGTGTGCTCTAGCTATTTGAGTGTGCTCTAGCGTATGGGATGAACGAACTCAGACCACAACTTGCTTGAAACACAACAAATTTGCAGGCCACAAGAAAAAACAGGTTCTAAACCGGCATTTAGATTTCAGCATGACATCCAGCAAAAACACCAGTTGCTAGATAAATACAACATGATACCTGATACAAATTCTGAATAATCCCAAAGCCAAACCTTGCAAAAGAAACGATCATCATGATAAACAAGCATCCAATATGAACAATCAGGAATGTGTGTAACGAACGAGTTTACTGGAGCAGATTTTATTATGATTATTCCATCAGGACCTATCTTCTCCAATGCATTAGCAATGAGATTGCCAACATATTCATCATTACCAGCTGATATTGATGCTACAGCTGAAAACATAATTTAAAGATTTACCAAGATGACTAATCTGACTATGTTCAACATTTCAAGTGAATGCATGCAGATTCCATATTTCATTCCACAATTACAGAATGTTCACATAAATGAAAAGAAAAACATGATAGTATGCATGATATTACATTATCAATTGTTATGTGAGAAATCTACTCTTTCAAGCATGGCATAGCAATATATTCATTAGTCTATCATGATCTAAAATTTTGAGGGCATATGATTTGGGTATTTTCGGATTAGGTTTTGTTTGTGCTAGCTACTTTGGGTCTGTGTAATTCAATTGCTAAATTGTAGCCTTTTTCTGTTCATTGGCAGATGGACAGAAGTTGGATAAAAGCTAGGAAAATTTCCGAAGAATACATCAATGGAGTGAAAGAGTTCATGAAGTTCGTTCGTGAAACCTATGCCGAGGAAGCTCAAATTCTTTGCCCGTGCCGCAAATGTCTCAAGGCTAAACAAGAACCTCAAGGGAAAGTGGAGGATCATATTCTTATTTATGGGATGTCTAGCACATATGATAGGTGGATTCATCATGGAGAATCATTAAATGTTGAAGCTAGTGGAAATGCACAACATGTGGATGGAGGTACTAATATCGTGGTAGATGTTGCTGAAAAGGATGTTCGTTTGGAGGAGGATGTATATGAAGATGATAGAATTCCTAAGATGATACAAGATCTGTATGGATCAGAGGACCCAAGTAGACAATCAAAGTTTGCAAAAGTGATAGAAGAGGCAAAGTGCTCACTTTACGAAGGATCTGAAACTTCAAGATTTTCATTTCTCGTGAAGTTACTCCACATCAAGTCTTTCTATCGAATCCCCAATGTTGGATTTAATGCAATACTCGCGTTGTTGGCCAAGTGATTCCCGAAGTGCTCTATTCCCAAATCTTATGATGAAGCACTGAAATTTATCCGTGCATTGGGGCTAGGCTATGATTCAATCCATGTGTGCCCAAATAATTGTGTCCTTTTCAGAAAACAATATGCCAACCATGACGAATGTCCGGTATGTGGTGCATCGAGATGGAAAGACTCAGATGGGAAAAAACAGATTCCGGTGAAAGTATTGAGATATTTCCCATTGATACCGAGGTTGCAGCGAATGTATTGTTCGAAGAAGTCATCAGAAGAGGTACAATGGCACAAGCTGGAAAAGAAACCCGTGGAAAATGAAATAAATCATCCAGTTGACAGTGAAGCATGGAAAGACTTTGATAAAAAACATCAAGATTTTGCCGAAGATGCACGGAACCAGAGAATTGGCATTGGTACAGATGGGTTTAATCCATTTGAAAAAATGAGTGCTTCCTACAGCATGTGGCTTGTATTTGTGATGCCTTATAACCTGCCGCCATGGGCATGTATGGATCAGTGCAACCTCATGATGGCCTTACTTATACCCGGTCCAAATTCTCCAGGGAAGGATCTTGATTTGTTCTTGGAGCCTCTGGTCGAAGAGTTGATTGAGCTTTGGAAAGGTGTAAGTACCTATGATGCCTTAAGTGGAAAAAAAATTAATCTACGTGCAGCAGTCCTATGGTGCATCCATGATTATCCAGGAATGAGCACTCTATCAGGAAGAGTCACGAGTGGCTACTATGCGTGTCTGCACTGTGACAAAGATCCCTGCTCGCAGAGGATAAGGAACAAGATATGTTATATTGTACATCGTCGTTTTCTTCCTCGAGCGCATCGCTGGCAAAGAAGCAAAGCTTTTAATGGTAAGTGTCGTGGAATTAACACGTCAGATGTCCGGATTAACGGACTTTGTCCTGAGGCCGCGCATCTATGTAGTAGCTTGAGAGGGGTTGAGCGGAATCGAGAGGCGCGATGCAAGGCACGGATTTAGACAGCTTCGGGCCCTGGGAAACATCATCCGGAAATAGCCCTACGTGTTGTTTGAGGCTAGGTCTCATTATGATCCTCGTGGTGTCGCCGGTAAACCGGCTCTTTGTGTCTAACCCTAGAAATTTGTCTAAAATTCTCCTCTAAAACTTGTCCCTCTTTGGGGAGCCCTGCCCCTCCTTATATATGTTGAAGGGGCGGGTTACATGTAGAGTCCTAGTAGGATTAGGATTGCTTTATTACAAGGAGTCCTAGTCTTGCTTCCTTTGTAGGAGAATATCCCTTGTGCTTTCTTCATAAACCGGCCCACCATACATGAACTGGCCTTCTGGGCCTTGGGCCTTGTCATCCGTGATCCACCAGCCGGGTTACCAGTGAGTGGTATTATTTAACCAGGTTGCTTGTAAACCGTCTGGTTGAGACGGATCGCCAGTGAACCATCAAGTGTAAACCGTCAAGTAAACCACCAAGTCCGGCCGGGTTATAATTCCGGCCGGTTTATATCGCGGGGGTATATCCCCGACATTAGCCCCCAAGTTTAGCTTGGATTTATCCATGGTAAACTTATGCTGCAAAATAAACATAAGAGCGAATCTGATAGGTTGTGCTCCGGGTTAAGAATTTCTTGTAAACCGGCACCTGACTATCCTTAAATCCTTGTCCTTTCCTTCTTCTAGAAAATCCGGGTCAACAGACCAGCTTCATAATCAACTTTGTTTGTAGAAAAAATATTGCAAACAAAGAATCCATTTGACTCGGCCTTCAATGCTTCTGACTTGACAAAAATATTGATCTTCAAATATTCAATTGATATCCAACCGGTTTGGAAATGTACAACATACCGGTTTATGACTACCACCATTGTCGGGTTATAAAAATTGATCATTCCGGGTCATAACTGTAGCCCCCAAGTCTTAAGAGGAGAACATAGTGATATCTTAAGACTTGTTTGAATATAATCGTTGCAATCTTGAAGAAATCCGGATTGTTCATCCCAATCACTATGAAACTGAATATTCCATATTATGTAGCCCCCAAGCGCCGGGTCATTATGCAATAATGAGCAGGGACTTTGAAAATATGATCATGTAAACTTGAACAGCAACGTGTAGCCCCCAAGTGACGGGTCATTATGAAATAATGAGCAGGGACTTTGTAGATATAATCATTGAAAATAACATTATATAATGTAACTTCCATCGTGGAGTTTGAACCCACGTCCACAAGGTTAAGAGCTTTGTGCTTTATCAACTGGGCAGTGGACCCTTCAATATAATGGATTAATACTTGTGTACCTTGAATTGTTGATAGGAGCAATTGGTAGCCCCCAAGGGCTGGATCATTATAATGTGATGAGTCGGGTCTTCGATAAAGTGATCAAAAAATGACTTTGCATTAGCCCCCAAGTGTCATGGTGCATGCTTGCAGCGACATGAGACTTGTGTATTTGATGTAATCTCAATTTGAATAATGTAGCCCCCAAGTGCCGGGTTGTAAGCCTGCAGCAACTCGGGACTATTCCTTTGTAGAGAGAATTACTTCCATCGATGAAATAATATCCATTGCGCTTAAAGCAACTTTGAAAACCTTAATCATAATATTGATAATCATAATAAAAACCCAGCCATGTTGGCTATTAAAGATTTGAATAAGATAATCCGGTCTTGAAAACCGGTTCCAGTGATATTTGATCACAACCAGGCCATGTTAATAAACACCGGTCATTATTTTGTCTCATACTGGCGACTGTGATTAAGCATGCTTGATATCCTTAATCCGGCGAAATTTGCAATGTTCTGATGGAGCCTTTGTAATAAACCCAATAATAATTCCGGGCTTTATAGAAGCTACCGGTTTAGATCATGCTGGAGTTCTGTCTAGACTTTTGAAGATATGTGGTCAACTCTGGAGTTGTCCCACTCTGGATCAAAGAACCATAAAACACAAAATACGAAAAATGCAAGTTTGCAAATAAAACCATGTAGTCGAGGCTTTTTGCGAGCTGCCAGGCTTAAAGCAAGGTTTAGCCAATCAATGGATGCGGGTACCATCCAGAGGGCCTTATGGTTCGGATACGACCATAGGAACCGGATATGACCAACAGGGGTTAAGCTAGGATTCGGGTACAATCCTGCCCCTGCTGGCCATATAAAACTTAGCCAATCAATGGATTCGGATACGATCCATTGGGCTTATACCATGTCCTCTTTGGTTCGTATACGACCTATGTTTGAACAGAATGGCATTATTAGGTTTGGGTATGTTCTCTTTGGTTCGAATACGACCTATGTTTGAACAGGAATCCCTTCAGTAAGTTTGGGTATGTTCTCTTTGGTTAGAATATGACCTATGTTTGAACATGAATCCCTTCAGTAAGTTCGGCTATGTTCTCGTTGGTTCGAATACGACCTATGTTTGAACAGGAAGCCCTTCAGTAAGTTTGGGTATGTTCTCTTTAGTTCGAATACGACCTATGTTTGAACAGGAATCCCTTCAGTGATCACATCGGCAGAGTACATATATGGGAATTGTACTGTGCGACAAACCTTCTTTGGTCCCTTAATAAAGAGTTGTCCTGTATATCAACATAGATAGATCAAGGCATCTTGTCTTCTTAATGAAAATGATATATATATATCAAGAGAAATATATTTAGATGGATATCACCTGATGTATTTGAACCGGTATGTTGAATAGACCGGATCACAGGACGGACAGACAAACGATCACAGCATCAGAGGCAGTACAGACACATGAATCGGCCGCGGTATTGTAATCCGGCGGAAATGAGCAAGTTGTCCTCCGTGTTGTAAACCGGTGCGGATGCGTGAACCGGCCGTCCGTTTCATCAAGTAATATGACACAGATGAAAACACCATTGTAGGACGTTGCCAGTGCGTGTTTTATATCCGCAATATAACAACGATTTTACCTGTATATAGAAAAGACAAATAGGGTAGTGTAATGGTGCTCAGGGGAAATAAAATGATAAAATATATAGGAGGGATAACACCTGATTTGCTCGAATAGCAGATGGATCGGCCGGCGCCGACGGACTAGTTGCCTTCCTCGTTGTGAACCGGCGTAGTCGTGAGAGACGGCCACGGCATTTGCAAACAGGTCTGGTCGCGAGAGACGGCCACGGCATTGTAAACCGGCGCTTGAATCCGTGGAATAACGACGATCACTGATTTGCCCGGATAACAGACGAGTCGGCAGCGGCATTGTAAGCCGGTGCAGACAAGCGAGTCGAGCGTAGACGCGGCCCTGATAAGTCAATGTAGACCGGACTATAGGGGCGGCTTCTTGCGCACGTCCATTTACCGGGTAACGCGACACAGACGAAACGTCGTGCGCAATGTTGTCAGTACATGCTCCGCACCCGCGGTATAAACCCCATTTGTAGTGAACAATTGTCCTACGTACAAAAAATACAGCAGAACGGAGTAATTGTTTGTCGAAGGAAATTAATATGTACTTAAAAAATATATAGGATGAATATCACCTGATTCGCCTGGAGAACAGATGAGCCGGCCGTGGTATTGTAAACCAGCACGTGCGGGCGAGTTAATCGCAGGCGCGGACAGCTGAATCGGCTGCGGCACCGGCATATTAACGTACACCGGACTACGGGAGTGGCGGCGTGCGCATGTTTCATTGGCGAGGGGGTCGGTCGCGATGTTGGAGACCAGCGCGCGTGGGCTCAGACAGACGAGCCGGTCGGTGCATTGATGTAAACCAGACCGCAACACACATACCCGTGAAGCCGCGCAACTCAGCTGAACGTGCATCTGTGGCATATCCTAATGATGATCCGGCTGCCGCTTTTAGTAGTCGTCCTGCGTAAAAAATATTACGTGCAAAAGTAATTGGTCTAGGATGAATTAACATGTACTGATAAAATATGTAGGAAAAAGAACACCTGATATTTTTTGCCGGATGTACATGGATACATAGGACGGTGTGGCTATTTGCACACGGAGACCGGCTCAGACGGAAAGCAGGCCAATAATGTGCAGCTACGATAGGAGAGTTCGGGTCGTAGTTGACTCGGCTTTTCATCTTTCGTCCAATCAAGTGTCAAAATTGGTACGGCAGCCATCCTCTACCTTTCCTTTTTTTATTTCCACGTTGGGTGGGTGTACTTGGCTTGTTCTTTTCCCTTTTAGATTTGACTTGACCTGGGAGATGTGCGTACGTACACTGCTTGGTTATATTAGTATGTCTGCTTGGTATTTTCTGGATTTGACTCGGTCTTCAGGCCAGAAAAAATAACGGCAATAATAATTCCATGATTTGACGCATACGCTACTTTGCCTCTGCTGCCACGATTCATCCTCGGGAGCAACAACCATCATAGGAACCCGCACTGGATTAATACGTCCAGATTTAAACGCAGTAAAAATCGACCTCCGAATTGGATCAGCAAATGGACACGGGGCCGTGAAATCTGTCGGACTCGGTAATGTATCAAATTTTTCCAGTGCCTCCACGTGATAAGCAGTACTAGTGGTACTACTATTAGCAATTCCTGGTAACTTGTAACTTCAATGGGAGACGCACTGGTCCTTTGCCTTCACGTCTAGAAAATCCATCAAAGGCTGCAGCAGCTTTTCGGTCAGATGTGACCCTGATTGATTTGTTCACTTGAGCGCTGCAAGATTTTTTTTTCACGTACAGACCACAGCTGCGGCTCGGATTTAGCGGATAGCTCGGAAGCAAACATGGACAAACCGGAGTCCAAATCTTCTTCAGCCGTGAATCACTTTCCTCCCTTTTTCTTTCTTTTTGAGCAGATTGGATCAAGCAGATTGCAACCGGACGCCGGTTTCCGTCCATGGATGGGATAAACAATTAGAACCGTACTAGGATTGGTGCTAGTCGGATTAGATCACCTTGGGATCTGATCACGTGTACTATTACTTGAAGTATTGTTTTTTTCTCCTTCGATCTTGTTCGATGCTCGTGGAAATAGTAACCACACCATGTACTGATGATTATACATGCCGATTTATGACATTGATGACCCGACGATTTTGATTGATTCCTGCAGTATACCTTGTGTGCAGCGGAAACACTCTTGCCAATCTCCGCAATTCGCGCGTGCCTTCTAAACAATGTAAATCCTTCTACAATGACTGTCATTCATCCGGAAAATTGTAAACTTCCCAATCCCTGTGCGAGATCCCTCCAAGAACTCAGCACCACCGTGCGCAGGCCTCACGGTGGGCGCCAAATGTCGTGGAATTAACACGTCAGATGTCCGGATTAACGGACTTTGTCGTGAGGCCGCGCATCTATGTAGTAGATTGAGAGGGGTTGAGCGGAATCGAGAGGCGCAATGCAAGGCATGGATTTAGACAGCTTCGGGCCCCGGGAAACATCATCCGGAAATAGCCCTACGTGCTGTTTGAGGCTAGGTCTCATTATGATCCTCGTGGTGTCGCCGGTAAACTGGCTCTTTGTGTCTAACCCTAAAAACTTGTCTAAACTTCTCCTCTAAAACTTGTCCCTCTTTGGGGAGCCCCGCCCCTCCTTATATATGTTGAAGGGGCGGGTTACATGTAGAGTCCTAGTAGGATTAGGATTGCTTTATTACAAGGAGTCCTAGTCTTGCTTCCTTTGTAGGAGAATATCCCTTGTGCTTTCTTCATAAACCGGACGACCATACATGAACCGGCCTTCTGGGCCTTGGGCCTTGTCATCCGTGATCCACCAGCCGGGTTACCAGTGAGTGGTATTATTTAACCAGGTTGCTTGTAAATCGTCTGGTTGAGACGGATCGCTAGTGAATCATCAAGTGTAAACCGTCAAGTAAACCACCAAGTCCGGCCGGGTTATAATTCCGGCCGGTTTATATCGCGGGGGTATATCCCCGACAGTAAGAGTGAAAACCATGAAAAGCCAGTGGAATTTAGTAAAGAAGAGTTGCTGCTGCAATTGGAGAATGTCAAAGATGTAAGACCAGGAAAGCATCCTCAATACAAGAAAAGAAAGCGTAAAGATGCTGGTCAATGCTGGAAGCGAAGGGTTTGTTTGTGGGACCTGCCATACTGGATTGATTTCAAACTGAGGCATAATCTTGATGTAATGCACATAGAGAAAAACATATGTGACAACCTGCTTGGGACATTTCTAAACATTGATGGTAAGACAAAGGATACAAGTAATGCTAGGCTTGATTTGGAAGACATGGGCATAAGACCAGATTTACACCTCGATCGTGATGAGGATGGAAATCCAATTGGTTTGCCAGAAGCATGGTACACAATGACAAAAGAGCAAAAGCTTGCATTCTGTGAATTTGTAAGACAAGTGAGATTTCCAGATGGGTATGCCGCTAACTTAGCAAAATGTGTTAGTCCTGATGGATGCAAGCTTCAATCACTGAAAACACATGATTTGAAGGAAATATGCCCTAGAGGCAATAATAAAGTTATTATTTATTTCCTTATATCATGATAAATGTTTATTATTCATGCTAGAATTTTATTAACCGGAAACTTAATACATGTGTGAATACATAGACAAAACAGAGTGTCCCTAGTATGCCTCTACTAGACTAGCTCATTGATCAAAGATGGTTATGTTTCCTAGCCATAGACATGAGTTGTTATTTGATCAACGGGATCACATCATTAGGAGAATGATCTGATGGACAAGACCCATCCGTTAGCTTAGCACTATGATCGTTTAAGTTTTACTGCTATTGCTTTCTTCATGACTTATACATGTTCCTATGACTATGAGATTATGCAACTCCCGAATACCGGAGGAACACTTTGTGTGCTACCAAACGTCACAACGTAACTGGGTGATTATAAAGGTACTCTACAGGTGTCTCCGAAGGTACTTATTGGGTTGGCGTATTTCGAGATTAGGATTTGTCACTCCGATTGTCAGAGAGGTATCTCTGGGCCCACTCGGTAATGCACATCACTATAAGCCTTGCAAGCATTGCAGCTAATGAGTTAGTTGCGGGATGATGTATTACGGAACGAGTAAAGAGACTTGTTGGTAACGAGATTGAACTAGGTATTGAGATATCGACGATCGAATCTCGGGCATGTAACATACTGATGACAAAGGGAACAATGTATGTTGTTATGCGGTTTGACCGATAAAGATCTTCGTAGAATATGTGGGAGCCAATATGAGCATCCAGGTTCCGCTATTGGTTATTGACCGGAGACGTGTCTCAGTCATGTCTACATAGTTCTCGAACCCGTAGGGTCCGCACGCTTAAGGTTTCGATGACAGTTTTATTATGAGTTTATGAGTTTTGATGTACCGAAGGAGTTCGGAGTCCCGGATGAGATCGGGGACATGACGAGGAGTCTCGAAATGGTCGAGACGTAAAAATCGATATATTGGACGACTATATTCGGACATCGGAAAGGTTCCGAGTGATTCGGGTATTTTCGGAGTACCGGGGAGTTACGGGAATAGAGGAGAGAGGCCAAAAGGAAGGAGGCGCGTGGCCCCCTTCTGGTCCGAATTGGACAAGGGGTGCAGCCCCCTTTTCCTTCTCCCTCTCCCCCTCTTTCCTTCTCTCCTACTCCGGAAAGGAAAGGGGAATCCTACTAGGACTTGGGAGTCCTAGTAGGACTCCCCACACTTGGCGCGCCCCTTCTAGGGCCGGCCTCTCCCTCCTTCCTTTATATACGGGGGCAGGGGGGCACCTCTAGACACAACAATTGATCTTTTGATCTCTTAGCCGTGTGCGGTGCCCCCCTCCACCATAGTTCTCCTCGATAAATATTGTAGCGGTGCTTAGGCGAAGCCCTACGACGGTAGAACATCAAGATCGTCACCACGCCGTCGTGCTGACGGAACTCTCCCTTGACACTCGGCTGGATCGGAGTCCGAGGGACGTCATCGAGCTGAACGTGTGCTAGAACTCGGAGGTGCCGTAGTTTCGGTGCTTGATCGGTCGGGCCGTGAAGACGTACGACTACATCAACCGCGTTGTTCTAACGCTTCCGCTTTCGGTCTACGAGGGTACGTAGACTCACTCTCCCCTCTCGTTACTATGCATCTGGTAGATAGATCTTGCGTGATCGTAGGAAAATTTTAAAATACTACGTTCCCCAACAGTGGCATCATGAGCCAGGTCTATGCGTAGATGATATGCACGAGTAGAACACAAGTGAATTGTGGACGATACTAGTCATACTGCTTACCAGCATGTCATAATTTGATTCGGCGGTATTGTTGGATGAAGCGGCCCGGACCGACATTACGCGTACGCTTACGCGAGACTCGTTCTACCGACGTGCTTCGCACACAGGTGGCTGGCGGGTGTCGGTTTCTCCAACTTTAGTTGAATCAAGTGTGGCTACGCCCGGTCCTTGTGAAGGTTAAAACAGCACATACTTGACGAAATATCGTTGTGGTTTTGTATGCGTAGGTAAGAACGGTTCTTGCTAAGCCCGTAGTAGCCACGTAAAACTTGCAACAACAAAGTAGAGGACGTCTAACTTGTTTTTGCAGGGCATGTTGTGATGTGATATGGTCAAGACATGATGAGTTATACAGTTTTGTATGAAATGATCATGTTTTGTAAAGTTATCGGCAACTGGCAGGAGCCATATGGTTGTCGCTTTATTGTATGAAATGCAATCGCCATGTAATTGCTTTACTTTATCACTAAGCGGTGGCGATAGTCGTAGAAGCAATAGTTGGCGAGACGACAACGATGCTACGATGGAGATCAAGGTGTCGCGCTGGTGACGAAGGTGATCATGACGGTGCTTTGGAGATGGAGATCAAAAGCACAAGATGATGATGGCCATATCATGTCACATATTTTGATTGCATGTGATGTTTATCTTATTATGCTTCTTATTTTGCTTAGTTCGACGGTAGCATTATAAGATGATCCCTTACTAAATTTCAAGGTATAAGTGTTCTCCCTGAGTATGCACCGTTGCGAAAGTTTGTCGTGCCGAGACACCACGTGATGATCGGGTGTGATAAGCTCTATGTTCAAATACAACGGGTGTAAGCCAGTTTTGCACACGCAGAATACTCGGGTTAAAGTTGACGAGCCTAGCATATGCAGATATGGCCTCGGAACACTGGAGACCGAAAGGTCGAGCGTAAATCATATAGTAGATATGATCAACATAAGATGTTCACCATTGAAACTACTCCATCTCACGTGATGATCGGACATGGTTTAGTTGATTTGGATCACGTGCTCATTTAGATGACTAGAGGGATGTCTATCTAAGTGGGAGTTCTTAAGTAATATGATTAAATTGAACTTTAATTTATCATGAAATTAGTCCTCGTAGTATTAGCATATCTATGTTGTAGATCAATAGCTCGCGATGTTGCTCCCCGTTTATTTTTTATATGTTCCTAGAGAAAACTAAGTTGAAAGATGTTAGTAGCAATGATGCGGAATTGTTCCGTGATCTGAGGATTATCCTCATTGCTGCACAGATAATTATGTCCTTGATGCACCGCTAGGTGACATACCTATTGCAGGAGCAGATGTAGACGTTATGAACGTTTTGACAAAAGCTCGGTATGATGACTACTTGATAGTTTAAGTGCACCATGCTTTATGGCTTAGAACCGGGACTTCAAAAACGTTTTGAACGCCACGGAGCATATAAGATGTTCCAAGAGTTGAAATTAGTATTTCATACTCATGCCCGTGTCGAGAGGTATAAGACTTCTGACAGTACTTTGCCTACAAGATGGAGGAGAATAGCTCAACCAGTGAGCATGTGCTCAGATTGTCTGGGTACTACAATTACTTGAATCAAGTGGGAATTAATCTTCCAGATAAGATAGTAATTGACAAAGTTCTCTAGTCACTATCACCAAGTTAGTAGAACTTCGTGATGAACTATAATATGCAAGGGATGACGAAAGGAATTCCCGAGCTCTTCGCAATGCTGAAGTCGGCGAAGGTAGAAATCATGAAAAAGCATCAAGTGTTGATGGTTAACAAGACCACTTGTTTCAAGTAAAGGGCAAAGGGATAGAAGGGGAACTTCAAGAAGAATGACAAGCAAGTTGTCACTCCCGTGAAGAAACCCAAAGCTAAAACTCAAGCCTGAAACTAAGTGCTTCTACTGCAAAGGAAATGGTCACTGGAAGTGGAACTGCCCTAGATACTTGGCGGATAAGAAGGATGGCAAAGTGAACAAAGGTATATTTTGATATACAGATTATTGATGTGTACTTTACTAGTGTTCATAGCAACCCCTGGGTATTTGATACCGGTTCAGTTGCTAAAATTAGTAACTCGAAACGAGAATTGCAGAATGAACAAAGACTAGTTAAAGGTGAAGTGACGATGTGTGTTGGAAGTGGTTCCAAGATTGACATGATCATCATCGCACACTCCCTATACTTTCGGGATTAGTGTAAAACCTAAATAAATGTTATTTGGCATTTGCGTTGACCATGAATATGATTTGATCATATTTATTGCAATACGGTTATTCATTTAAAGTCATAGAATAATTGTTATTCTGTTTACATGAATAAAACCTTCGATGGTCATACACCCAATGAAAATAGTTTGTTGGATCTCGATCGTGGTGATACACATATTCATAATATTGAAGCCAAAAGATGCAAGGTTAATAATGATAGTGCAACTTATTTGTGGCACTGCTGTTTAGGTCATAATGGTGTAAAGCGCATGAAGAAACTCCATAGTGATGGACTTTTGGAATCACTTGATTATGAATCACTTGGTGCTTGCGAACCATGCCTCATGGGCAAGATGACTAAAACTCCGTTCTCTGGAACAATGGAGCGAGCAACAGATTTGTTGGAGATCATACATACAGATGTATGTGGACCAATGAGTGTTGAAGCTCGCGGCGGGTATCGTTATTTTCTGACCTTCACTGATGATTTGAGCAGATATGGGTATATCTACTTAATGAAACACAAGTCTAAAACATTTGAAAAGTTCAAAGAATTTCAGAGTGAAGTGGAGAATCATCGTAACAAGAAAATAAGAGTTTCTACGATATGATCGTAGAGGTAAAATATTTGAGTTAGCGAGTTTGGCCTTCAGTAAAAACAATGTGAAATAGTTTCACTACTCACGCCAGCTGGAACACCATAGTGTAATGGTGTGTCCGAACGTCATAACCGTACTTTACTAGATATGGTGCGATCGATGATGTCTCTTACCGATCTAACACTATCGCCTTTGGGGTTATGCATTAGAGACAGATACATTCACGTTAAATAGGGCACCATCTAAATCCGTGGAGATGACACCGTATGAACTGTGGTTTGACAAGAAACCTAAGCTGTCATTTCTTTAAGTTTGGGACTGCGATGCTTATGTGAAAAAGTTTCAACATGATAAGCTCGAACCCAAATCGGAGAAGTAAATCTTCATAGGATACCCAAAAGAAACTGTTGGGTACACCTTCTATCACAGATCTGAAGGCAAGGTCTTTGTTGCTAAGAGTGGGTCCTTTCTAGAGAAGGAGTTTCTCTCGAAAGAAGTGAGTGGGAGGAAAGTGGAACTTGATGAGGTAATTGTACCTTCTCCCGAATTGGATAGTAGTACATCACAGAAACTGGTTCCAGTGATTCCTACACCAATTAGTGAGGAAGCTAATGATGATGATCATGAAACTTCGGATCAAGTTACTGCTGAACTTCGTAGATCAACCAGAGTACGTTCAGCACCAGAGTGGTACGGCAACCCGGTTCTGGAAGTCATGTTACTGGACCATGATGAACCTACGAACTATGAGGAAGCGATGATGAGCCCAGATTCCGCAAAATGGCTTGAGACCATGAAATCTGAGATGGGATCCATGTATGAGAACAAAGTGTGGACGTTGGTTGACTTGCCCGATGGTCGGCAAGCCATCGAAAATAAATGGATCTTCAAGAGGAAGACTGACGTTGACAGTAATGCTACTGTTTACAAAGCTCGACTTGTTGCGAAAGTTTTTCAACAAGTTCAAGGAGTTGACTACGATGAGACTTTCTCACCCGTAGCGATGCTTAAGTCTGTCCGAATCATGTTAGCAATTGCCGCATTTTATGAAATCTGGCAAATGGATAACAAAACTGCATTCTTTAATGGATTTATTAAAGAAGACTTGTATATGATGCAACCAGAAGGTTTTGTCAATCCTAAAGGTGCTAACAAAATGTGCAAGCTCCAGCGATCCATCTATGGACTGGTGCAAGCATCTCGGAGTTGGAATATACGCTTTGATAAGTTGATCAAAGCATATAGATTTATACAGACTTGCGGTGAAGCCTGTATTTACAAGAAGTGAGTGGGAGCACTACAACCTTTCTGATAAGTATATGTGAATGACATATTGTCGATCGGAAATGATGTAGAATTTTCTGGAAAGACTAAAGGAGTGTTTGAAAGGAGTTTTTCAAAGAAAGACCTTGGTGAAGCTGCTTACATATTGGGCATCAAGATCTATTGAGATAGATCAAGACGCTTGATAAGACTTTCGATGAGTACATACCTTGATATGATTTTGAAGTAGTTCAAAATGGATCTGTCAAAGAAGGAGTTCTTACCTGACTTGTAAGGTGTGAAGTTGAGTAAGACTCAAAGCCAGACCACGGCAGAAAAATATAGAGAGAATGAAAGTCATTCCCTATGCCTCAGCCATAGGTTCTATAAAGTATGCCATGCTGTGTACCAAACATGTTGTGTACCTGGCCATGAGTTTGTCAAGAGGGTACAATAGTGATCCAGGAGTAGATCACTGTACAGCGGTCAAAATTATCCTTAGTAACTGGATGACTAAGGAAATGTTTCTCGATTATGGAGGTGATAAAGAGTTCGTCGTAAAGGGTTACGCCGATGCAAGCTTTGACACTAAATCCAGCTGACTCTAAGTATTAATCTGGATGCGTATTGAAAGTGGGAGCAATTAGCTAGAGTAGCTCCATGCAGAGCATTGTAGACACATAGACATTTGCGAAATACATACGGATCTGAATGTGACAGACCCGTTGACTAAGCTTCTCTCACGAAGCAAAACATGATCACACCATAGTACTCTTTGGGTGTTAATCACATAGCGATGTGAACTAGATTATTGACTCTAGTAAACCCTTTGGGTGTTAATCACATGACGATGTGAACTATCGGTGTTAAATCACATGGCGATGTGAACTAGATTATTGACTCTAGTGCAAGTGGGAGACTGAAGGAAATATGCCCTAGAGGCAATAATAAAGTTATTATTTATTTCCTTATATCATGATAAATGTTTATTATTCATGCTAGAATTGTATTAACCGGAAACTTAATACATGTGTGAATACATAGACAAAACAGAGTGTCCCTAGTATGCCATAGACATGTGTCTACTAGACTAGCTCATTGATCAAAGATGGTTATGTTTCCTAGCCATAGACATGAGTTGTTATTTGATCAACGGGATGTGACGCCCGAGACCGACGTCCCAGAAGATCCCAGAAGATTCCAGAAGATTCCAGATGTTCCGGGTTGCCCGTGTGTTCTTTGTGCTTGTGTTATTTATTTTTTTGCATTGCATCATGTCATCATGCCATCATCTCATTAATTTTTTGCAACCAAATAAATCGTGTGGACCTTCGGTCCATTTAAATCGAGGGAAGATGACTTCTCTTTATAACATATAAAAGCCTCCTAATATTTATGGAGCTATATTTATTAATTATTCCATTGCTTCGGAATCACCATAACACACTTGCATTTTCCCCATGTCTTTTCACTTCAAGTTCACCTTCAAAACCTTGCTATAATTCTTTTCCGTTATTTTCGAGGCTCCTCCTTTTATCTAGACTCTTTTCAAACTCCTTGAGGTAAGCTATTTATTTTAGTTTGCACTCTCCTTTTTGTTGGAACTATTTTTGTGAGGTTGGAATTATTCCGTAAAGCCTTACAAAAATGCCCATCATTTTATTCTTTCTTTGCCTCTTTTCTTTTTATTTTTGGCTCTCCTTATTTGTTTTTTTTTCTGCTAAGTAATAAAAAGAGGCAGCCAGCCTCTAGGCCTCCTTCTTTCCTTCCCTCTCCTCCTTCCCAGGCCTCAAGGCCCAGCTTCTAGGCCCATCCCAGCGGCCCTTCTCCTTTAGGCCCGGCCTCCCCTCCTAACACTAATCTAGCGCAGCAGTTCCCTCCGTTCCTCCCTCCGCCGCCAGGAGGCCCGAACCCTCGACCCCGCATCTCACCTACCGCATCGCTCCCGAACCCTCTTCCCCGAGCCCGATCTCCCTCTCCTTCCTCCTTCGCCTGGAGCCCCAGCCTCGATCCCCTTCTCCCGAGTCCCTCGCTCGCTCTCTCCTTTCTGTCGCCCATCAGCCGATTCGTTCGATCCATCTCCAGCAGGCGGTCGCAGCTCCCTGGAGCCCGACGCCCCTGCAACCGGGCGCTCGCCTCCTTCCACCGGCGTCCACCGCGCGCGAGGACAGCCAGGGCCTCGCTCTCCCCGTCGAAGCCGAGCGCTCCCTCCGTTCCCTGCCGAGCCGGCCGAGCCCACAGGCGCAGCGGCCCCGGCCCCCTGGCCCCGAGCGCCTCGACTCACCTCCGTTCTCCTCGCCCTGCTGCCTCTGCCTCGTCGCCATGGTCGCCCCCGAGCAGCACCCTCCGTCACCCCGCGAGCCCACCTCGCGACCTCCTCCTCTGCACCTCTCCGCCTCCGTCCAGTGGAGCCCCTGCCTCGGCCTCTTCTTCGTCTGGCCCGAGCCAGCACGCCGTGGCCTCTTCCCCGTGCTGCCTTTTTTTGTTTTGTTCTGCCCCTGTGTGTGTTGTTTTTGTTTTGTGTTGCCTGTGCTGTAATTGTTGACAGATGACCCGAACGAGTCTACGGCGACCCGACCAAGTACCTCTACGTATACGACCCGAGTACATCTACGGCCCGAACGTCTACGAACCGTGTACGAGATCGACGCCCGAACAACTACCCTCGCCGGAAGACCCAAGTACCATGACGACCCGAACCTCTACGGGAAAACGAGCTCCAAGTTCGACTACTTCACGGGACCCGTCAAGTCCGACTACTACATGAATGAGTACCTCGACGCCCGATGTCAAGTTCGACTACCGTCGCCCCGAGTACCACTACCGTCGACAAGACCGAGACCGGCAAGTTCCACGACGTGACAAGTACCTCTCCGAACGGGATGTGAATGACTACACGTGTACCTCTACGGGAACGACTACTTCCCTCTACGGCCGTGTACAACTACTTCCTCTCCGAACGGAACATCTACTTCCTCTACGAATCGCGTGAACGACTCCTTCCTCTACGATCTCGAACCGTCCCGAAACAATTGTTTCGAAGGTATAACCCCGAGACGTGACCCGTGTGATGCTTGTTGTGTTGTATGAATGTTTCCCGTGTGAGCACCGTGTCCGTTTCGTCCCTTTTGTATGTTCCTCGGTTGCCGCGTCGCCGACTCGTGGGAACCCGGTAACGGGATCACCCCACCTCTTTCATCTCGTTTGACTCGCTCTCCGTTATCTTTTTCACCGGTCTCTCACCGAGTTACCGGAACCGATATGATGCCGTTGCATCATTTTCGGATCGTTGCCGTGGCACCCTTTCTTCCACCACGGTGACAAATGCTTCATATCTTGTTAATTGTCAACCTTTTAATAATTGCATAAACTTGATCATGTCATCCGCATCATGTTAACAACACTAAAATATTAATTGTTGTTGCTTTATAATTATTAAACATGCTCATGGGGATTTTCCAGATATGTTGTTGTTATTCTCCGGCCTCATTTAAAATGTCTTAATAGTGTAGTTTTATTATGCTTCACCTCTTGCTATGTTTAAAAAAACATTTAACCTTGTCTTGTAAATAAACGAGAGTCAACTAAATAATTAATATGTGGTGTTTCGTCAATATGCAACTCGTTGCATATTGAGCTCCACTTAACTTGTAGTATTGTTTGTGCACCTTGCCATGCCTTGCATATTTAAACCGGACATGCATCATACTTGTTTGTGCATCGTATGCCATGTTAATGCTTGCGTGTTTACCGAGTGTTTGCTTCTTTCCGGTTGCTTCTCTTGCTATCTTCGGTTTCGTTCCGGAGTTGTGAGGATTCTCTCGTCTGTGTTGCTCCGTCCTCTTCATGGATCCGTTCTTCTCCCTCGTGGATTCCAGGCAAGATGACCGAACCCGGATACCATTACTATTTTTGCCTATTGCTAGTAGTCTCGATCTATAGTTTTGCCTCGATGCCCATGTCTTTCCTGTCAGCCTCCTACTTGTAACCACTACCATGTTTAACCACCCTACCTATGCAAACCGTTGCTTGGCTAAGTACGCTTCGCTCAGCCCTTCTTATAGCATTGTTAGTTGCAGGTGAAGATTGAAGATGCTTGCTTCATGTTGAAGTTTGGTTGGGTTATATCACACTATATAAATGCTTAAATGAAATCATCTATATATTGGCAAGGGTGGAAGGCTAAGCCTTTTGCTTGGTGATTTGTTCCACTCATGCCGTTAGGAACCGTATAAACCGGTGTTATGTTCCTTGATTATGCGTTCCTAACACGGTTGGGGTGTATGGGACCCCCTTGATAAACCGCTAAGTGCTAAGTCTTTTCCAGCAAATCCCAACATTGGTACTATTTGCCTAATAACAAACTAATAAAAATTGTATGGGACTAGCTACCCCTTTTATCTTAATTCAACCCCCCTGGGCCAGTGCTCGATTTGAGTGTTGGTCCAAACTAGAGTCGTGTGCGGGGCCCCCCTTGGCAACTTGGGTATTTCGGCCACTGTACGCTGTGCTCATCCGGTCGTGGCCTGAGACTAGATACGCGCGGCTACTATCAGGGTGTCGGCACGCCGGGAGGATTTGCTGGATTAGCCTTACCTTAGTCCGGTTTAACTTGAGCACGGGATTCCGAGGATACTCGGGTCTTCCCACCTATGGAGTTGCGACTCCGCGGATCGTGGGCTTGTGATGGGCCAAGTTGGAACACCCCTGCAGGGTTTGAACTTTCGAAAGCCGTGCCCGCGGTTATGTGGCAGATGGGAGCTTGTTAATTCCGGTTGTAGATAACTTGACACAATGTTTCTAATACACTACCAGCGTGTGTTCCGTGACTGTCAATTTCCGAATAGGGATTCGGGAGTTGAACACGGAGGGGTTATGATTGTGGAGCTTGTAGCTAGGATCACTTCGTGATCACTTCTCGCCGAGGCCTTCTCTTCTCGCTCTCACTTACGTAAGTTAGTGCTAGTTGCTGCTGCAGACTCTTGTTTGTTCCTTCACCTCTTATTCTTTCTTCAGCCTTGTCCTCACCCAAGGTTTAAATAGTCATGTTACCCGGGAACGGGATTGCTGAGTCCTCTGTGGCTCACAGTTACTTCACCACACCAGATGCAGGTTCAGCCGAGTTCGATGCAGGAGTTGGTTCAGTTCTTCATCGGGAGCTCGATGAAGAGTGTGTCCGTTTGCTTGTGACGTTTCGACGATCAGTAGTGGTTTCTACTAGGATTCGATCCTGACCTGTGGCTTATGTTGTTTTGGTATCTTTCTTTTGGATCTTACCCGTAGTCGGGCTGTGATGTTTTGAATGATGATTGCTTATGTAATGTATTGTGTGAAGTGGCGAGTGTAAGCCAACTATCTCCTTTTGCATTTTAATCCCTCTTTTACATGAGTCGTGCAAAGATACCAAACTTGAGATCATTCTAGGATGGGCTTATACCTTTAAGTCGTGCCTCGACACGTAGGAGGTATAGTCCCATCCTGGGCATTACAAGTTGGTATCAGAGCCTTCTCCGACCTAGAAGCCCCCACTGATTGATCGAATCGTTGACGGTTGAGTCTAGGCACACACTGAAAACTTTTTGAGTCCTATATTATATCGGAGAGTAGGATTTCTTTGCTTCTCATCTCTTTTCTCTCTGGTGAGGACTCCTGACGATTACTCTTGCCTCTTCTACTTTCAAAAATTGCACCAATTTTTTTTTAGGATCCCGCGAGTATTCTGGGATTGTTTCGATGTTCTTGTGACAAGGATATTGTTCTCGATGCCTCCTGTTACCGAGGAGTTGAGCTTCGGGGTATCATTGACACAAGCATATCGCGGCAGTACTAAATACTTAAGACGGCCGACATCGAAAATCTCTCCTATACGGCCAGTGGCAAGATAACCCCGACATCACCCAGTACTGGGGAGGTAGTTCGAGAGTATTGCCATAGCTTGTTATAGTGGATGCTTTTCGAAGGTCCGAGGTAAACAGTTTCCGAGAAAGACTGGTTATGTGCTGAAGGATGGATACACCTGGATGTAGGTTTAGAGTTGATTGCGCGGTGCTTCCCGTGTATCCCCAACACCTGATTGCATAACTGGAACCTTTCGGAAATCTATAGGTGGGTTCATCTAGTAGTTCTAGGCATTCTTCCAACGGATGCTCGATATGAAGTTTGGGGTTCTACATTGAGTGAAGTGGTTTTATGGACTTGTTCTGATCGGGAGTTGCATCTTAAAGGGTCCTTGGCTATGCTGATCCGGGGATGACAAAACCCTTTTGTAACACGTTCCATGAGCTTTCAGCACGAAGATGCGGAACGAAGCTTCTATCTTGTATTTGTTCTATCTGATCCTTGTTCTTTTTTTATTTATCTTTTGTTCTCCAAGTGGCTTCTCGACGAGTTGATGTACCTACGGAATTCATTCGTTCAATTCTCTGTTCGGATGATATTGTGAAGATCATGTTGCATATCTATCCTTTGTTCTTGTTTTGATTCCGGTATTCGAGTTGATTCGATGTCAAATGTTGATTCCATACCTTTCTTAATCGGTGTGCTCATATTTCTATGGGAGTGCTAGTCCTTCTTGATCATCGAGATGGTCATGTTAAATTCTTTTCAACCGGTGTGCCTTCTCTTCAAGTTATTCCATACGGACGTCGTTGAGAAATCTGACGATTTGTCTGTTTCATTCATCCCAATTTGTCCTTGTTTTCCCCACCCTCCCACCCTTCTTCTTCTCGGAGCAAGAAATTCTCAGATGAAGTATGCATTTTATTCATGGGATGTCTCTTCATTCTTTTCCTTCAATGTTCTTATCCGGTGAATTATCGTGAAGATGCTCAAGAGCTTCAAGTTCATCATTCTTTTGTTCTCTAATTCTTTCGGTGGATGTAATTCAAGATTTCGGTGTTGATCTTATCCCTTTCCTCTTTTCATAATGCTTTCTTATTCCGGTGCACCAATTAATCATTCTCCTCTTGCTATTCATATCTGGAGTGCTGAAGATTCATAATTCCATTCTTAATCCGTTCAAGCTATTTTTTGAGGATTGTTATCTTATTCAAGCCTTTTAAATTCAACCGGTGCAATATCTCTTAAGCAATCTTTTTCAACGGTGATTTCTTTTGAGTGGGCTCTAACCCACAGGTCTTTTCCAGGATCTTACCTGACTCTTCTAATTTTTTCTGGAGTTATACTCAAATTCTTTTCAAAGTGTGACGTAAGAATGATTTCCATCAGTCACATGCCTTCTCCAAGATCGCTTTCAAATTCTTTTTCATCTTTGTTTCAACCTTTTTAATTCTTCATTCCGGAGTGCTCAACAATTCTCATGGCTTTTCTCGTCTTCATTCTCAACATTAGGAGAAGTGTTTCTCTTAAATATTGGCCCGTCTTCTCGAAGATTCGTGGTTCTAGCTTCATGCCATCCTCATTATTGTTCTGATTGTGAGGAAATCCTTTGATACCATCCGAAGCATTTCATGAGTTCTTTTCCTTTGTGTTCCTCCGAAGGCCATCATTTGAGAATATTTCTTCGTTACCAGTCTTCAACTTCGCCCTCCCAATATTCTTCATTGATGTCTCTTCGTTCGTCTCCATATTCTTACGGTGGTTCTTTCAAGTTTTCCCTTCCGTTGTTATCGTTTTAATTCATTTGTTCTTTTCATAATCCTACCGGTGGTTCGTTGAAGATCTACCCAAGCTTGTGCTAGATCTCTCTTTAATTCTTTCCAACGAGAATAAGTAGTTTGCCAAATCCTTTGGTTGTCATCAATTTTAATTGGTGAAGGATATGCATGACATAATTCTTATTCTTATTCCTTCAAGGTGATTTAATTCTTTTGTCTGGAGCTTGTTCATCATATTATATCCTTGGTTCTAAGTTGTTCATCTTGTTTTCCGGAGCTTCAAGTTATTTCAATTATATCATTTCAAAGCTCCATCTAATTCACCGCAGGCCTTGAATCTTATTCTCTTCATATTTCACTTCTCATGCTTTCAATACCGGAGTTTTCTTTGTGGTTCATCATGTTTTAATTAATCCTCGAAGTCTTCATCAAGATTCTTGTTGCTGGAGCTCAAGCATTCTTCATCATGCATTCCAATTCCAATCCTGTCTACCTTATCTTTTCAGATGGTGTTATGTCATTCTTGTCAATTCCTTCATGTTTCATGATTCACGAGTTGTCAAGAATGAGGTATCTTAACCCATCATTTTTCTTTGTTCAGGAGATCCTTTCAACCCCTCATTTTTATCTCTTGGAGTTATCTTGGGTTGTATTTCACCTAAAAGCTTTCCCTAAGGATTGTTACTATCATGGTGCTTATAAATGAACCAAGTTCTTCATTTATCCTTCCGGTGAAATAAGTTTTCATCTCCTTGTTGATCTCTATCCAATCAATTGTTTAAGTTAGTGGCTGGTTGTCACCTCTTAATTTCGAGATGTATTCCATAAGCCCACTTCGAGTTTATTCGTTTTCGTTGTTGATTTTCCAACAACTCTGTTCAACCCTTCGTCGTAAGAATGTTTTTCATATTCATTCGTGGGAGAAGTTGTCATTTTCTTCTCCGTTCATTTCTTTCATTGAACTATATGCTATTCTTTCATTCCGGAGGCATTGTGATATTGCTCTCTCCAAACCATCATCTTGTTTTCTTTTCAAGATCATATTCTCCCTTGCTTGTCTATTTAACCGGAGTGTTGTATTCTTCATTCAAGTTCCCTCATCTTATCAAGTTTTGCCTGTCTTTTAACCGGAGTGCTGTCTGAATCCTTCTCACCCCTTGTGCCATTCTTTTAATTATTTCAGAGGCTGTGTGTTGTTGTTTTTCATCAAGTATCATCCCATCTTCTCAAGTTCATGTTAATTCCTTCCATTTTCAGACGGAGTGCTGTCCAAATTCTGTCATTCGTCTTCCTTGGTTATACCCTTGCAGTTTCATTTTCTTTTGGTCCGTGAGCTCTTGTTTCATGTCTTCCAACCTACAAGGTTCTCGTAGTGTTCCTTGTTCCTCTTTTCTAACGGAGTGTTTCATCTTCATTCATCTCCATTCTATTCTTCTTTCATTTTTGCTCAAACTCTCAAGGTTCTTTGGTTTCACTCGTCTGTCAAAGAAGCAACTTTGTTTTACCTCTTCCTCTTCCGTTTTTACCCGGTGATATCTCTAGGATCTCGCGTCGAGATCCTCTGTTAGTGTGGGAGAGTTGTGACGCCCGAGACCGACGTCCCAGAAGATCCCAGAAGATTCCAGAAGATTCCAGATGTTCCGGGTTGCCCGTGTGTTCTTTGTGCTTGTGTTATTTATTTTTTTGCATTGCATCATGTCATCGTGCCATCATCTCATTAATTTTTTGCAACCAAATAAATCGTGTGGACCTTCGGTCCATTTAAATCGAGGGAAGATGACTTCTCTTTATAACATATAAAAGCCTCCTAATATTTATGGAGCTATATTTATTAATTATTCCATTGCTTCGGAATCACCATAACACACTTGCATTTTCCCCATGTCTTTTCACATCAAGTTCACCTTCAAAACCTTGCTATAATTCTTTTCCGTTATTTTCGAGGCTCCTCCTTTTATCTAGACTCTTTTCAAACTCCTTGAGGTAAGCTATTTATTTTAGTTTGCACTCTCCTTTTTGTTGGAACTATTTTTGTGAGGTTGGAATTATTCCGTAAAGCCTTACAAAAATGCCCATCATTTTATTCTTTCTTTGCCTCTTTTCTTTTTATTTTTGGCTCTCCTAATTTGTTTTTTTTCTGCTAAGTAATAAAAAGAGGCAGCCAGCCTCTAGGCCTCCTTCTTTCCTTCCATCTCCTCCTTCCCAGGCCTCAAGGCCCAGCTTCTAGGCCCATCCCAGCGGCCCATCTCCTTTAGGCCCGGCCTCCCCTCCTAACCCTAATCTAGCGCAGCAGCTCCCTTCGTTCCTCCCTCCGCTGCCAGGAGGCCCGAACCCTCGACACCGCTCCTTCGCTCGACCCCGCATCTCACCTACCGCATCGCTCCCGAACCCTCTTCCCCGAGCCCGATCTCCCTCTCCTTCCTCCTTCGCCTGGAGCACCAGCCTCGATCCCCTTCTCCCGAGTCCCTCGCTCGCTCTCTCCTTTCGGTCGCCCATCAGCCGATTCGTTCGATCCATCTCCAGCAGGCGGTCGCAGCTCCCTGGAGCCCGACGCCCCTGCAACCGGGCGCACGCCTCCTTCCACCGGCGTCCACCGCGCGCGAGGACAGCCAGGGCCTCGCTCTCCCCATCGAAGCCGAGCGCTCCCTCCGTTCCCTGCCGAGCCGGCCGAGCCCGCAGGCGCAGCGGCCCCGGCCCCCTGGCCCCGAGCGCCTCGACTCACCTCCGTTCTCCTCGCCCTGCTGCCTCTGCCTCGTCGCCATGGTCGCCCCCGAGCAGCACCCTCCGTCGCCCCGCGAGCCCACCTCGCAACCTCCTCCTCTGCACCTCTCCGCCTCCGTCCAGTGGAGCCCCTGCCTCGGCCTCTTCTTCGTCTGGCCCGAGCCAGCACGCCGTGGCCTCTTCCCCGTGCTGCCTTTTTTTTGTTTTGTTCTGCCCCTGTGTGTGTTGTTTTTGTTTTGAGTTGCCTGTGCTGTAATTGTTGACAGATGACGCGAACGAGTATACGGCGACCCGACCAAGTACCTCTTCGAGACAAGTACCTCTACGTATACGACCCGAGTACATCTACGGCCCGAACGTCTACGAACCGTGTACGAGATCGACGCCCGAACAACTACCCTCGCCGGAAGACCCAAGTACCACGACGACCCGAACCTCTACGGGAAAACGAGCTCCAAGTTCGACTACTTCACGGGACCCGTCAAGTCCGACTACTACATGAATGAGTACCTCGACGCCCGATGTCAAGTTCGACTACCGTCGCCCCGAGTACCACTACCGTCGACAAGACCGAGACCGGCAAGTTCCACGACGTGACAAGTACCTCTCCGAACGGGATGTGAACGACTACACGTGTACCTCTACGGGAACGATTACTTCCCTCTACGGCCGTGTACAACTACTTCCTCTACGAACGGAACATCTACTTCCTCTACGAATCGCGTGAACGACTCCTTCCTCTACGACCTCGAACCGTCCCGAAACAATTGTTTCGAAGGTATAACCCCGAGACGTGACCCGTGTGATGCTTGTTGTGTTGTATGAATGTTTCCCGTGTGAGCACCGTGTCCATTTCGTCCCTTTTGTATGTTCCTCGGTTGCCGCGTCGCCGACTCGTGGGAACCCGGTAACGGGATCACCCCACCTCTTTCATCTCGTTTGACTCGCTCTCCGTTATCTTTTGCACCGGTCTCTCACCGAGTTACCGGAACCGATATGATGCCGTTGCATCATTTTCGGATCGTTGCCGTGGCACTCTTTCTTCCACCACGGTGACAAATGCTTCATATCTTGTTAATTGTCAACCTTTTAATAATTGCATAAACTTGGTCATGTCATCCGCATCATGTTAACAACACTAAAATATTAATTGTTGTTGCTTTCTAATTATTAAACATGCTCATGGGGATTTTCCGGATATGTTGTTGTTATTCTCCGGCCTCATTTAAAATGTCTTAATAGTGTAGTTTTATTATGCTTCACCTCTTGCTATGTTTAAAAAAACATTTAACCTTGTCTTGTAAATAAACGAGAGTCAACTAAATAATTAATATGTGGTGTTTCGTCAATATGCAACTCGTTGCATATTGAGCTCCACTTAACTTGTAGTATTGTTTGTGCACCTTGCCATGCCTTGCATATTTAAACCGGACATGCATCATACTTGTTTGTGCATCGTATGCCATGTTAATGCTTGCGTGTTTACCGAGTGTTTGCTTCTTTCCGGTTGCTTCTCTTGCTAGCTTCGGTTTCGTTCCGGAGTTGTGAGGATTCTCTCGTCTGTGTTGCTCCGTCCTCTTCATGGATCCGTTCTTCTCCCTCGTGGATTCCAGGCAAGATGACCGAACCCGGATACCATTACTATTTTTGCCTATTGCTAGTAGTCTCGATCTATAGTTTTGCCTCGATGCCCATGTCTTTCCTGTCAGCCTCCTACTTGTAACCACTACCATGTTTAACCACCCTACCTATGCAAACCGTTGCTTGGCTAAGTACGCTTCGCTCAGCCCTTCTTATAGCATTGTTAGTTGCAGCTGAAGATTGAAGATGCTTGCTTCATGTTGAAGTTTGGTTGGGTTATATCACACTATATAAATGCTTAAATGAAATCATCTATATATTGGCAAGGGTGGAAGGCTAAGCCTTTTTCTTGGTGATTTGTTCCACTCATGCCGTTAGGAACCGTATAAACCGGTGTTATGTTCCTTGATTATGCGTTCCTAACACGGTTGGGGTGTATGGGACCCCCTTTATAAACCGCTAAGTGCTAAGTCTTTTCCAGCAAATCCCAACATTGGTACTATTTGCCTAATAACAAACTAATAAAAATTGTATGGGACTAGCTACCCCTTTTATCTTAATTCAACCCCCCTGGGCCAGTGCTCGATTTGAGTGTTGGTCCAAACTAGAGTCGTGTGCGGGGCCCCCCTTGGCAACTTGGGTATTTCGGCCACTGTACGCTGTGCTCATCCGGTCGTGGCCTGAGACTAGATACGCGCGGCTACTATCAGGGTGTCGGCACGCCGGGAGGATTTGCTGGATTAGCCTTACCTTAGTTCGGTTTAACTTGAGCACGGGATTCCGAGGATACTCGGGTCTTCCCACCTATGGAGTTGCGACTCCGCGGATCGTGGGCTTGTGATGGGCCAAGTTGGAACACCCCTGCAGGGTTTGAACTTTCGAAAGCCATGCCCGCGGTTATGTGGCAGATGGGAGCTTGTTAATTCCGGTTGTAGATAACTTGACACAATGTTTCTAATACACTACCAGCGTGTGTTCCGTGACTGTCAATTTCCGAATAGGGATTCGGGAGTTGAACACGGAGGGGTTATGATTGTGGAGCTTGTAGCTAGGATCACTTCGTGATCACTTCTCGCCGAGGCCTTCTCTTCTCGCTCTCACTTACGTAAGTTAGTGCTAGTTGCTGCTGCAGACTCTTGTTTGTTCCTTCACCTCTTATTCTTTCTTCAGCCTTGTCCTCACCCAAGGCTTAAATAGTCGTGTTACCCGGGAACGGGATTGCTGAGTCCTCTGTGGCTCACAGTTACTTCACCACACCAGATGCAGGTTCAGCCGAGTTCGATGCAGGAGTTGGTTCAGTTCTTCATCAGGAGCTCGATGAAGAGTGTGTCCGTTTGCTTGTGACGTTTCGACGATCAGTAGTGGTTTCTACTAGGATTCGATCCTGACCTGTGGCTTATGTTGTTTTGGTAACTTTCTTTTGGATCTTACCCGTAGTCGGGCTGTGATGTTTTGAATGATGATTGCTTATGTAATGTATTGTGTGAAGTGGCGAGTGTAAGCCAACTATCTCCTTTTGCATTTTAATCCCTCTTTTACATGAGTCGTGCAAAGATACCAAACTTGAGATCATTCTAGGATGGGCTTATACCTTTAAGTCGTGCCTCGACACGTAGGAGGTATAGTCCCATCCTGGGCATTACACGGGATCACATCATTAGGAGAATGATCTGATGGACAAGACCCATCCGTTAGCTTAGCACTATGATCGTTTAAGTTTTACTACTATTGCTTTCTTCATGACTTATACATGTTCCTATGACTATGAGATTATGCAACTCCCGAATACCGGAGGAACACTTTGTGTGCAACCAAACGTCACAACGTAACTGGGTGATTATAAAGGTACTCTACAGGTGTCTCCGAAGGTACTTGTTGGGTTGGCGTATTTCGAGATTAGGATTTGTCACTCCGATTGTCGGAGAGGTATCTCTGGGCCCACTCGGTAATGCACATCACTATAAGCCTTGCAAGCATTGCAGCTAATGAGTTAGTTGCGGGATGATGTATTACGGAACGAGTAAAGAGACTTGTTGGTAACGAGATTGAACTAGGTATTGAGATATCGACGATCGAATCTCGGGCATGTAACATACCGATGACAAAGGGAACAATGTATGTTGTTATGCGGTTTGACCGATAAAGATCTTCGTAGAATATGTGGGAGCCAATATGAGCATCCAGGTTCCGCTATTGGTTATTGACCGGAGACGTGTCTCAGTCATGTCTACATAGTTCTCGAACCCGTAGGGTCCGCACGCTTAAGGTTTCGATGACAGTTTTATTATGAGTTTATGAGTTTTGATGTACCGAAGGAGTTCGGAGTCCCGGATGAGATCGGGGACATGACGAGGAGTCTCGAAATGGTCGAGACGTAAAAATCGATATATTGGACGACTATATTCGGACATCGGAAAGGTTCCGAGTGATTCGGGTATTTTCGGAGTACCGGGGAGTTACGGGAATAGAGGAGAGAGGCCAAAAGGAAGGAGGCGCGTGGCCCCCTTCTGTTCCGAATTGGACAAGGGGTGCAGCCTCCTTTTCCTTCTCCCTCTCCCCCTCTTTCCTTCTCTCCTACTCCGGAAAGGAAAGGGGAATCCTACTAGGACTTGGGAGTCCTAGTAGGACTCCCCACACTTGGCGCGCCCCTTCTAGGGCCGGCCTCTCCCTCCCTCCTTTATATACTGGGGCAGGGGGGCACCTCTAGACACAACAATTGATCTCTTGATCTCTTAGCCGTGTGCGGTGCCCCCCTCCAGCATAGTTCTTCTCGATAAATATTGTAGCGGTGCTTAGGAGAAGCCCTGCGACGGTAGAACATCAAGATCGTCACCACGCCGTCGTGCTGACGGAACTCTCCCTCGACACTCGGCTGGATCGGAGTTCGAGGGACGTCATCGAGCTGAACGTGTGCTAGAACTCGGAGGTGCCGTAGTTTCGGTGCTTGATCGGTCGGGCCTTGAAGACGTACGACTACATCAACCGCGTTGTTCTAACGCTTCCGCTTTCGGTCTACGAGGGTACGTAGACTCACTCTCCCCTCTCGTTGCTATGCATCTGGTAGATAGATCTTGCGTGATCGTAGGAAAATTTTAAAATACTACGTTCCCCAACATGATTGCCATATCCTCCTCCAAACACTTATACCAGTTGGTATCCGTGGAATCATGGAGAAGGAGCTATATGAAGCTGTCGCTGATTTGGGAATTTTTTTTAGAGAACTATGTTGCAAAACTTTGAAGCTAAATGTTTTAGAAAGACTTAAGGAAGAAATCCCGGTTATTCTTTGCAAACTCGAGAAGATTTTTCCTCCAGCTTTCTTTGATGTCATGGTGTATCTAGCCGTTCATTTATCGGATGAGGCAATTCTTAGAGGCCCGGTGCAGTACGGATGGATGTACCCAATTGAGAGAAGGCTACTTACTTGTAAGCGTTATGTGAGGAACATGGCTAGACCTGAAGGATCGATTGCAGAAGCATATCTTGTTGACGAGTGCCTAACTTTTTGCTCGAGGTACTTTGACGATGTGGAAACAAGATTTAATCGGGAGGGCAGAAATAGAGAATGCGCTGATCTGCAAGCTTTTGATTTGTCCGTTTTCAACCACGGTGTGAATTTACATGGATGCTCGAGAAAGAATTATGCTGGGGGTGATTATGACAAGATGGTTTGGTATGTTCTCAATAACTATATTGAGGTTCAGCCATATATCAAGTATGTGATCTCTTCTAAACATGTAAAATTTATCTTGGATGGATCCATTATTTAGGTAAGGTGTTTAACTTACTCACTTTTGCATTGCAGACTATGCAAGGAAGAATTGCGGCAGGAAGATAGTAATAATGTTGATGAAAGGCTTGAGAAAGGATTTGCCAGATGGTTTCAGAATTATGTGACTTCTTTGCGTGTGGAGAAGAAAGAAGAGGTAAGTGATGATCTCTATGCTTTGGCATGTGGGCTAGCTTCTGGAGTCTTATCATATTCAGCATGTGTTGTTGAGGGTGTCCGGTACCACACAGCGGACCGTGAGAAGAATAATAAGGCGCAAAATAGTGGAGTCATGGTTGAGGGAACCAATGATAGTGAAGTCAACGATGATGGAGAAGAGGAGATCATTGACTTGTATGGTCAACTGAAAGAAATCATCAAGTTGCAGTATATCTCCACCCTAGGTGTCAACCGTTCAGTTGTCTTATTTCGTTGTGATTGGTTTGATCTGGATGCCAAACAGACATGAGTTAAAGATGATGGACATTTCAAAAGCATCAATATTGGAAAATGCTGGTATAAAAATGATCCTTTTATTCTGGCAACACAGTCAACAAAGTTGTTTTATTTACAAGACACAAAGTATGGTGGAGATTGGAGAGTTGTGCAAAAATTTCAGCATAGACATTTGTGGAGTGTGACTGAAACTTCCATGGAGCAAGGTCCTAGTGGTAGTGGACTAACTTACCAGGATGATGATTCGGAGGAAGTTCCGGTGAGAGCTAATGAATCCACTGTGTCGAATCTGCTGTGCAAAGACCAAGAACACTCTATGATTGATCCTGTTGTAGCAGCAAAACTTGTCAAACAACATATTGAATTATTGGATGAAAGCGAGGAGGAGGATGACCACGATGAAACTATGATGCAATATCGTAGTGATGATGAAGATCACACTGGTCACAATATTGGTGATGATGACGAGTAGTTCCGGGTCTGTGAATTTATCTTCTGTGTTCACGTCTCTCTAGATTTTATCTCATGTGTTCATATCTGTCTTTATACCTTGCCTTGCCTTGTTCGGTACTTGTATGGAAAGGTCTATGGTCAATTGATATTTTGCGCTTCTAGTGCAGAAAGGTCTATGGTATATTTTGTCTGTCCTTTTCAAGTAAAGAATCAAAATATATGTATAATACCTTGCCTTGCATGCTAATATTGATATGCTATTGCTTACATACTTCAAACTTACTAGATTAATTCTCTCAGGTATGACTTCTGGAAATGCTGGAGCGTGCTGGATACTACATGTTGCTCTTTGTCGTTCTGGAGCGTGCTGGATATCGCGTCCCCAGCGACGCCCATGCAAGGCCTGTGTTGGGATCCACCAAATGGTTATCAAGAAAGATGCCATGAAGTGGTTCCAAGTCAAGTATGAGTGTGTCATCCTGAAGAAGTATGATTTGTCGTTAGAGTTTAAGTCAGTCAAGCTGTGGTGCTTTTGACCACTTATGTGTGGCAGCAAAATGCTCTTGCTTCTGTAATACTATTCTTGGATACTATTCTTTTGCTGTTTTTTGTTAGTCAAGTATAATTTGTCGTTAGAGTTTGACATCACAGAATGTTGTGGAGATTCGACTGCTGGATACTATTCTTTTGCTGTTTTTTTGTCTTGTGCCAGCGATTGTTGGAGATAGCACTCCAATTTGCGTGTTTGTTGTAATTCGTTCTTGTATATGTTTATTCCCTTGATGCGACATCAGGTCTTCTGAAAGTGGGTTCAGATACTGTTGCATGGCTTTCGTTCAGAAATTGCCGAACAATTGCGTTCAGGCTTAAGTGTGTCGTGGTCGTGTTTTCTGCCACCGACTGTGTTGCTATCAAAAGCTGACTTAATCCAAATACTAAATAAATTTTTTTATTACAGAATTCCCTTAGTAACTAAAGCTATGACATGTGGGGCCGTGCCCTTTAAATTATATTTAAACTCCCAAGATCATAATAAAATCATATGAACTCGGGAAATTATATATAACTAGGACATATGCCCAAGATCATAAGAAAGGAACATGTAGAAATTAGAAAACCAACATGTAGAAATTGGAAAACCAAACCAACATAAAGCGATCTGACATTGTTCTAACCTTACGAATTGAGGTGCATTACAAATTGAGGTGCATTACTAAGAAAATTGATGTTGTCTATCTGACATGGTTGACGAGCAGCTGCGGCTGATTGTCACGTGAGATTCGGCGGATGTTGTCGATCTCATTCGGATTTGGCGACCGCGGATGGGGGATGGGCATCGCTGAATGGAGGGACGGCGGCGGCGGAGGGATGGGGGTGCGGCGGTGGTTGAAACCCTCGGGCAATTGTTGCTTTATTATTCGATAAAGATATATCAAATTGTTCACAAAAAAAACCGAATCTTAATAATAAATTCACTTCCCCCACAAAAAACCGAATCTTAATAATAAATTCACTTCCCCCACAAAAAACCAAATCTTGCTAATAAATACATTTCACCCTAAGAAAGATAATGAAGGTCATTAATCCCACAACTCGTTCTCTTTCCCAACTGCACGAGAGGCAAACGAGGAAGAGAACCGTTGCCCACTCCCTCCGCCGGTGAAGCCGCTGGTCACTGCCTCCATTTGTCGATCCGGCGACGACTACGCGTGGGGACCTCTGCGCCATGTTGTTTCACCATCGACTGGTTCGCTATGGCCGACACAAATGCTCCACCATCATCGCAAACCCTAGATTGAAATAACCCTGATGAAAAGATGTGTGTGGAAACCGGCAAGCTCCGACACCCCCGTGTCGAGACAATTGACGTATTACAAGTTTATCATTTTTCCCGGCAACGGCCACATATAATGACATATTGCGAAAGTTTTCCATCTTTTTTGAATCTTTGAATTTGTTATGTCGGTTTCAAAATGATGTCCAAAAAAGCCGGCATAATTGTTCATACCTAGGGATTAAATCTTGCGAAACTCTTGATTTATCTATGATGAAATGGATATTTGTGTACCTATTTTTTTTTAAAAAATTAACAAGTAAACTATAAGGGGGTTGTAATTCAAATTTTCATAAAAATGACTTAATTATTTTTCGTCCAAATATGTGCTAACATTTCTATCTCCACATCTCCTCCCGCCACACCTAAAGTCTTTCCCGCTGCTGCCGAAAAATTTCCCGCTCCACATCTGAGGGCATTTTTGTCACCACAGAACACCGCCACACGCCCGCACCACACGATACGAGGGTATTTTCGTCGAAGTAATTCAGCCGCACCGCACCATACCGCGCTCCCGTCCCCCAAATCCCCAAATCCCTTCCCCACGAACCCTAGCCGCCCTGCCCTCCCCACGAACCCTAGCCGCACTGCACCATACCGCGCTCCCGTCCACCACCACATCTCTCTCTCTCTCTTTCTCTC
>LR738714.1:795252239-795266293 GCA_902687465.1 Secale cereale | reverse complement strand
TTCTCTCTCTCTCTCTCTCTCTCTCTCTCTCTCTGCACCAATTACAAGAAGGTTTCTCACTGTATTTGTTATGCCGTGGTGAAGGTTGCAGAGGTTGAAGGGAAGCAGAAGAGGGTGCCGTTTTGAGGACCTCTGAGGCTGCTCACGGAAGTGCCCAATTACAAGAAGACCATCTTCTGCGTCCTCCTCTAGGTAACTTCATCTTCATCCCACATCATGATATTTACTGAGAAAGTGGCATTTTGGGAGTCTAGATAGCTCTGCAATAGTAGACTCATGATATTACGTGACCACGCAGCTCTAGTTCTGCCAGTCCCCATTGAAAATTCCAAATCAACATCAATTATGCCTATTATTTAAATATTTAATCCTATTGCTACACTTAATTTTTGCAAATTTGATGAACTGAACAAATTAACTGGAAGTAGTGAAGTGCTTGTGTCTAGATACTATTATATGTGCAACTGTTTACATACCTTTCAAAGCTTCTGCCAACTTTTTATTTTTAACTCATAACTGTTATGCTGCTCCCTAGGCCATCAACTCGTCCAGCAAGCAAGGCAAGTAAACCAGGCAACAACCAATCTAACTAGCCTAGTTCCAATTCCCTTGAGATCCACTATCACTAGTAGATAAAGGGTCATCAGACCCGGTTCATTTGGGCCTTTAGCCCCGGTTCCAGAACCGGGACAAGAGGGTCGGTACTAATGCTCTGACCCTTTAGTCCCGGTTCAATCCAGAACCGGGGCAGAAGGGTGTCCACGTGGCCTGTGCACCGAGCCCAGGCAGGAGGGGCTTTAGTCCCGGTTGGTGGTACCAACCGGGACCAAAAGGCATCCACGCGTCAGCATTTCTGTGGCTGTGGTTTTTGTTTTTTTTTAAAGGGGAGGGGGGTTGGAGGTTTTGGGGGGTTAATTTAGATGTTTCATATTTTGTTAGCTAGCTAATTAATAGAGAGAAGTGTCCTCTCTTATGTCCGTGCTTGCTACGTACAACACATACATATAGAGATGACTAGACACGGTAGCTAGCTAGCTAGCTAGTAAAGCAAACGAAGGAAACAGAAGATCGTATAATCAACATATATATATGAATACAGAGAGAAGTAATATCGACCACCTCTCCTTCTCCGAGAGATTGGTCGAACAAGAAGTTCTCGTATATCTATCCGACACTACCAGGCACATATATACAATAATTATCTCTTACAAAAATAATCTCCTATCATATGGATGCATGGTCCACATAGTATTCTCCGTCTTCAGCGATCACGTGTTCAAGGAAGAATGCCGCCAATTCCTCTTGAATTGCTCGCAGACGATCTGGTGTTAGGAGTTCATCCCACATCCGAAACATCTAATTTGAAGTAGGGGGTCAATACATGAAATGATGCTATAAATTTGTGAATATTATTGATTGCTTACGCACTTCAAATTGTTCTTCAGTGTAGCTCCGCTCACAGGTCGTGTGGCGGATGGACTCGCAAATGTAGTATCCACAATAATCATTCCCAGGTTCCTGCCACAACCACTTTACAAGAAATAGAGGTCAATCAAACTGATAAGCAAGAATGCCAAATTGGTATTGATGAAACTAGCGCTTGAATCAAGATATAGGAGATGCGCGCGCGGAAAATGCTACTATATAGTACTTACTTTCGGGTATCTAAATTGTAGCTTCTTCGGTAGTCCCGGAGCTTTTTTGGTGAATTTTCTCCAAACCCTGCCAGACAAAGAAAACAATTAGTTGATATCAGAAATGAAGTTGCTGATATATATGCATGGTGGATAATATTGATCGATTTAACTTACCTGGCAAGCATTTGAGTCATGTCCGCATACTCCTCGGGATCTTTACGTTTAGAGTCCAAGACAGTTACTACTCCCTTCTCAAGCTTAATCTCTAAGAGAATAGAGTGGAAGCTGCGCACGAATGCATGAGATCATCAATTACATCACTATAACCTTGACTGATATATAAGGGAAACCAAATATGCACAAGACAGTAACACTCACTTGAAGTTGTAAGGAAAGATTATTATATCTTTGTTTTCATTTACCACCAACGATCGTAGCAAGTTGGTCTCGGTATCGTCGGGACGCAATTTAACCTTGGTTGCATCTATGAGGTATGTGTTAATAAACCCAATATCACCTACTTGTCTTTTCTTCAATTCGACGATCTTCAATCTGCATAATATAGTGAGGATAATTATAAATACATGCAATGAAGATCAGCTATATAGAGAGACTTAATGACAGAAGTAGTACTACTTACATACAGTAGCAGGTGACTGTTGCTTTATCGAGGGCCAATTGATTGAAAAACAGATAGAACTCCTCAAATGGAACAGGCAACAGGTCAATTCCAACGAGGTCATGCTCCGGTTTAATTCTCAAATACAAGTTATCCCTCCCCCCAGACTCTCTGCGGATTTTCAAGTACCAATCATGCAATCTTCGCATATTCGTTGATAGAGATCTTTCATTTTTGACGAGAGGCTTTTTGTACTCGTATCTTTCTATCTGCACTTCCAAGAAATCATAGTGTACATCGTCGGACGCGTAATCTGCAAGATTGGTATAACCGGGCACCATCCTCGGATCATTAGCGACCATGTCGCTAGACACCTTGAGCGGGGGGCACGATTGGTCCGCTTGTTCGCCGAGCTGGGAAATTTGTTTCCCAGCTCGCCCTTCTGCTAACCTCTGATCACTTTTAGTACTTCCCGACCGCTTCGCTGCTTGATATGACTTTTGGATCATGCGGTCATAGTTGTCCTGCAGCTTACTTTGCGCTGGTTGCTTCAGGGCAGCAAGAGTGCGCTTTGCTTTCACCGCATCTATCTTCTCCTCCGGAGGTGGATGTCTCTGTGCTTTCAACCCTTCAAAAAAGTCCTTCACTTCGCCTTGAGTGATCTTCGTGTTTTCCTTGTCGGACCTCTCGTACGGTAACTTCTCTAGAGGCGTGAGAGAAGGACCGAATCTGCATCGCGTCCCGCCTCTGGCTGTACTGGTAGACGTCGCCGGACCAGACGAAGCGGCTGTCTTTTTTACTTGCTTACGCGCCGGAGCAGGTGCAGCCGGAGCGACGGCAGGTCTCTTCCGCCCATGCTGATTAGGCAGAGAAGGAGGAGCAGGCTGGCTGCTTGGGCGCGCCGGCGGCGAAGGAGGCGGAGTGCCGCCACGCGCTGGCGGCGAAGGAGGCGGAGTGCCGCCACGCGCCGGAGAAGGAGCCGGAGTGCCCTGATGGTCACTCGCCGGAGGAGGAGGCGGTGGAGGAGGCGGAGTGCCCTGACTCGCCGGAGGAGGAGGAGGAGGCAGAGGCGTCCAGTTGAGAATGTTGATTAGGTCCTTCCGCCATAGGCATGGAGTCTTCAGTGAAGAACCCAGCCGAGTCTCCCCTTCACCGGTAGGGTGGTCAAGCTGGAGCTCCTCAAATTCCTTCGTTATTTCGTCGACCATCACCCTAGCATATCCTTCTGGAATCGGCCGACAGTGAAAAGTGTCGTCGGGTCCAGAAGGATAAACAGAGCCAGCAGCCGCCTTGACCTTCAGAGGGCACATAGTTGTCATCGTACTCTTCTTCTTCGCCGTCTTCCATCATAACCCCTATTTCTCCGTGCCTCGTCCAAACATTATAGTGTGGCATGAAACCCTTGTAAAGCAGGTGGGAGTGAAGGATTTTTCGGCTAGAGTAAGACATCGTATTCACACATTGAGTGCATGGACAACACATAAAACCATTCTGCTTGTTTGCCTCAGCCGCATTTAGAAACTCACGCACGCCCTTAATGTACTCGGAGGTGTGTGTGTCACCATACATCCATTGCCGGTTCATCTGCGTGCATTTATATATAATTAAGTGTGTCAAAAACCATTACAGAACATCATAAATAGATAATTAAGTGACCAAATGGATAAAAGTTCATCATCACATTAAAACCAAAGTACATACATATATAGTTCTCATCTAACAACATATAGCTCTCCATACACATCGAAACTATGTAAAACATTTCAACGCGAAAACAAATGCTATCATAATCGCAACCAAGGTAACAATTGATCCAACGGCATAATGATACCAAGCCTCGGTATGAATGGCATATTTTCTAATCTTTTTAATCTTCAACCGCATTGCATCCATCTTGATCTTGTGATCATCGACGACATCCGCAACATGCAACTCCAATATCATCTTCTCGTCCACAATTTTTTTTATTTTTTCCTTCAAGAATTTGTTTTCTTCTTCAACTAAATTTAACCTCTCGACAATAGGGTCCATCTTGATCTTGTGATCATCGATAACTTCCGCAACATGCAACTCCAATTCCATCTTCTCCTTAATTTTTTGCAACCAAATAAATCGTGTGGACCTTCGGTCCATTTAAATCGAGGGAAGATGACTTCTCTTTATAACATATAAAAGCCTCCTAATATTTATGGAGCTATATTTATTAATTATTCCATTGCTTCGGAATCACCATAACACACTTGCATTTTCCCCATGTCTTTTCACTTCAAGTTCACCTTCAAAACCTTGCTATAATTCTTTTCCGTTATTTTCGAGGCTCCTCCTTTTATCTAGACTCTTTTCAAACTCCTTGAGGTAAGCTATTTATTTTAGTTTGCACTCTCCTTTTTGTTGGAACTATTTTTGTGAGGTTGGAATTATTCCGTAAAGCCTTACAAAAATGCCCATCATTTTATTCTTTCTTTGCCTCTTTTCTTTTTATTTTTGGCTCTCCTAATTTGTTTTTTTTCTGCTAAGTAATAAAAAGAGGCAGCCAGCCTCTAGGCCTCCTTCTTTCCTTCCCTCTCCTCCTTCCCAGGCCTCAAGGCCCAGCTTCTAGGCCCATCCCAGCGGCCCATCTCCTTTAGGCCCGGCCTCCCCTCCAAACCCTAATCTAGCGCAGTAGCTCCCTCCGTTCCTCCCTCCGCTGCCAGGAGGCCCGAACCCTCGACCCCGCTCCTTCGCTCGACCCCGCATCTCACCTACCGCATCGCTCCCGAACCCTCTTCCCCGAGCCCGATCTCCCTCTCCTTCCTCCTTCGCCTGGAGCCCTAGCCTCGATCCCCTTCTCCCGAGTCCCTCGCTCGCTCTCTCCTTTCGGTCGCCCATCAGCCGATTCGTTCGATCCATCTCCAGCAGGCGGTCGCAGCTCCCTGGAGCCCGACGCCCCTGCAACCGGGCGCTCGCCTCCTTCCACCGGCGTCCATCGCGCGCGAGGACAGCCAGGGCCTCGCTCTCCCCATTGAAGCCGAGCGCTCCCTCCGTTCCCTGCCGAGCCGGCCGAGCCCGCAGGCGCAGCGGCCCCGGCCCCCTGGCCCCGAGCGCCTCGACTCACCTCCGTTCTCCTCGCCCTGCTGCCTCTGCCTCGTCGCCATGGTCGCCCCCGAGCAGCACCCTCCGTCGCCCCGCGAGCCCACCTCGCGACCTCCTCCTCTGCACCTCTCCGCCTCCGTCCAGTGGAGCCCCTGCCTCGGCCTCTTCTTCGTCTGGCACGAGCCAGCACGCCGTGGCCTCTTCCCCGTGCTGCCTTTTTTTTGTTTTGTTCTGCCCCTGTGTGTGTTGTTTTTGTTTTGTGTTGCCTGTGCTGTAATTGTTGACAGATGACCCAAACGAGTATACGGCGACCCGACCAAGTACCTCTTCCAGACAAGTACCTCTACGTATACGACCCGAGTACATCTACGGCCCGAACGTCTACGAACCGTGTACGAGATCGACGCCCGAACAACTACCCTCGCCGGAAGACCCAAGTACCACGACGACCCGAACCTCTACGGGAAAACGAGCTCCAAGTTCGACTACTTCACGGGACCCGTCAAGTCCGACTACTACATGAATGAGTACCTCGACGCCCGATGTCAAGTTCGACTACCGTCGCCCCGAGTACCACTACCGTCGACAAGACCGAGACCGGCAAGTTCCACGACGTGACAAGTACCTCTCCGAACGGGATGTGAACGACTACACGTGTACCTCTACGGGAACGACTACTTCCCTCTACGGCCGTGTACAACTACTTCCTCTACGAACGGAACATCTACTTCCTCTACGAATCGCGTGAACGACTCCTTCCTCTACGATCTCGAACCGTCCCGAAACAATTGTTTCGAAGGTATAACCCCGAGACGTGACCCGTGTGATGCTTGTTGTGTTGTATGAATGTTTCCCGTGTGAGCACCGTGTCCGTTTCGTCCCTTTTGTATGTTCCTCGGTTGCCGCGTCGCCGACTCGTGGGAACCCGGTAACGGGATCACCCCACCTCTTTCATCTCGTTTGACTCGCTCTCCGTTATCTTTTGCACCGGTCTCTCACCGAGTTACCGGAACCGATATGATGCCGTTGCATCATTTTCGGATCATTGCCGTGGCACTCTTTCTTCCACCACGGTGACAAATGCTTCATATCTTGATAATTGTCAACCTTTTAATAATTGCATAAACTTGATCATGTCATTCGCATCATGTTAACAACACTAAAATATTAATTGTTGTTGCTTTCTAATTATTTAACATGCTCATGGGGATTTTCCGGATATGTTGTTGTTATTCTCCGGCCTCATTTAAAATGTCTTAATAGTGTAGTTTTATTATGCTTCACCTCTTGCTATGTTTAAAAAAACATTTAACCTTGTCTTGTAAATAAACGAGAGTCAACTAAATAATTAATATGTGGTGTTTCGTCAATATGCAACTCGTTGCATATTGAGCTCCACTTAACTTGTAGTATTGTTTGTGCACCTTACCATGCCTTGCATATTTAAACCGGACATGCATCATACTTGTTTGTGCATCGTATGCCATGTTAATGCTTGCGTGTTTACCGAGTGTTTGCTTCTTTCCGGTTGCTTCTCTTGCTAGCTTCGGTTTCGTTCCGGAGTTGTGAGGATTCTCTCGTCTGTGTTGCTCCGTCCTCTTCATGGATCCGTTCTTCTCCCTCGTGGATTCCAGGCAAGATGACCGAACCCGGATACCATTACTATTTTTGCCTATTGCTAGTAGTCTCGATCTATAGTTTTGCCTCGATGCCCATGTCTTTCCTGTCAGCCTCCTACTTGTAACCACTACCATGTTTAACCACCCTACCTATGCAAACCGTTGCTTGGCTAAGTACGCTTCGCTCAGCCCTTCTTATAGCATTGTTAGTTGCAGGTGAAGATTGAAGATGCTTGCTTCATGTTGAAGTTTGGTTGGGTTATATCACACTATATAAATACTTAAATGAAATCATCTATATATTGGCAAGGGTGGAAGGCTAAGCCTTTTGCTTGGTGATTTGTTCCACTCATGCCGTTAGGAACCGTATAAACCGGTGTTATGTTCCTTGATTATGCGTTCCTAACACGGTTGGGGTGTATGGGACCCCCTTGATAAACCGCTAAGTGCTAAGTCTTTTCCAGCAAATCCCAACATTGGTACTATTTGCCTAATAAAAAACTAATAAAAATTGTATGGGACTAGCTACCCCTTTTATCTTAATTCAACCCCCCTGGGCCAGTGCTCGATTTGAGTGTTGGTACAAACTAGAGTCGTGTGCGGGGCCCCCCTTGGCAACTTGGGTATTTCGGCCACTGTATGCTGTGCTCATCCGGTCGTGGCCTGAGACTAGATACGCGCGGCTACTATCAGGGTGTCGGCACGCCGGGAGGATTTGCTGGATTAGCCTTACCTTAGTTCGGTTTAACTTGAGCACGGGATTCCGAGGATACTCGGGTCTTCCCACCTATGGAGTTGCGACTCCGCGGATCGTGGGCTTGTGATGGGCCAAGTTGGAACACCCCTGCAGGGTTTGAACTTTCGAAAGCCGTGCCCGCGGTTATGTGGCAGATGGGAGCTTGTTAATTCCGGTTGTAGATAACTTGACACAATGTTTCTAATACACTACCAGCGTGTGTTCCGTGACTGTCAATTTCTGAATAGGGATTCGGGAGTTGAACACGGAGGGGTTATGATTGTGGAGCTTGTAGCTAGGATCACTTCGTGATCACTTCTCGCCGAGGCCTTCTCTTCTCGCTCTCACTTACGTAAGTTAGTGCTAGTTGCTGCTGCAGACTCTTGTTTGTTCCTTCACCTCTTATTCTTTCTTCAGCCTTGTCCTCACCCAAGGCTTAAATAGTCGTGTTACCCAGGAACGGGATTGCTGAGTCCTCTGTGGCTCACAGTTACTTCACCACACCAGATGCAGGTTCAGCCGAGTTCGATGCAGGAGTTGGTTCAGTTCTTCATCGGGAGCTCGATGAAGAGTGTGTCCGTTTGCTTGTGACGTTTCGACGATCAGTAGTGGTTTCTACTAGGATTCGATCCTGACCTGTGGCTTATGTTGTTTTGGTATCTTTCTTTTGGATCTTACCCGTAGTCGGGCTGTGATGTTTTGAATGATGATTGCTTATGTAATGTATTGTGTGAAGTGGCGAGTGTAAGCCAACTATCTCCTTTTGCATTTTAATCCCTCTTTTACATGAGTCGTGCAAAGATACCAAACTTGAGATCATTCTAGGATGGGCTTATACCTTTAAGTCGTGCCTCGACACGTAGGAGGTATAGTCCCATCCTGGGCATTACACGGGATCACATCATTAGGAGAATGATCTGATGGACAAGACCCATCCGTTAGCTTAGCACTATGATCGTTTAAGTTTTACTGCTATTGCTTTCTTCATGACTTATACATGTTCCTATGACTATGAGATTATGCAACTCCCGAATACCGGAGGAACACTTTGTGTGCAACCAAACGTCACAACGTAACTGGGTGATTATAAAGGTACTCTACAGGTGTCTCCGAAGGTACTTGTTGGGTTGGCGTATTTCGACATTAGGATTTGTCACTCCGATTGTCGGAGAGGTATCTCTGGGCCCACTCGGTAATGCACATCACTATAAGCCTTGCAAGCATTGCAGCTAATGAGTTAGTTGCGGGATGATGTATTACGGAACGAGTAAAGAGACTTGTTGGTAACGAGATTGAACTAGGTATTGAGATATCGACGATCGAATCTCGGGCATGTAACATACCGATGACAAAGGGAACAATGTATGTTGTTATGCGGTTTGACCGATAAAGATCTTCGTAGAATATGTGGGAGCCAATATGAGCATCCAGGTTCCGCTATTGGTTATTGACCGGAGACGTGTCTCAGTCATGTCTACATAGTTCTCGAACCCGTAGGGTCCGCACGCTTAAGGTTTCGATGACAGTTTTATTATGAGTTTATGAGTTTTGATGTACCGAAGGAGTTCGGAGTCCCGGATGAGATCGGGACATGACGAGGAGTCTCGAAATGGTCGAGACGTAAAAATCGATATATTGGACGACTATATTCGGACATCGGAAAGGTTCCGAGTGATTCGGGTATTTTCGGAGTACCGGGGAGTTACGGGAATAGAGGAGAGAGGCCAAAAGGAAGGAGGCGCGTGGCCCCCTTCTGGTCCGAATTGGACAAGGGGTGCAGCCTCCTTTTCCTTCTCCCTCTCCCCCTCTTTCCTTCTCTCCTACTCCGGAAAGGAAAGGGGAATCCTACTAGGACTTGGGAGTCCTAGTAGGACTCCCCACACTTGGCGCGCCCCTTCTAGGGCCGGCCTCTCCCTCCCTCCTTTATATACTGGGGCAGGGGGGCACCTCTAGACACAACAATTGATCTCTTGATCTCTTAGCCGTGTGCAGTGCCCCCCTCCACCATAGTTCTTCTCGATAAATATTGTAGCGGTGCTTAGGCGAAGCCCTGCGACGGTAGAACATCAAGATCGTCACCACGCCGTCGTGCTGACGGAACTCTCCCTCGACACTCGGCTGGATCGGAGTTCGAGGGACGTCATCGAGCTGAACGTGTGCTAGAACTCGGAGGTGCCGTAGTTTCGGTGCTTGATCGGTCGGGCCTTGAAGACGTACGACTACATCAACCGTGTTGTTCTAACGCTTCCGCTTTCGGTCTACGAGGGTACGTAGACTCACTCTCCCCTCTCGTTGCTATGCATCTGGTAGATAGATCTTGCGTGATCGTAGGAAAATTTTAAAATACTACGTTCCCCAACATGATTGCCATATCCTCCTCCAAACACTTATACCAGTTGGTATCCGTGGAATCATGGATAAGGAGCTATATGAAGCTGTCGCTGATTTGGGAATTTTTTTTAGAGAACTATGTTGCAAAACTTTGAAGCTAAATGTTTTAGAAAGACTTAAGGAAGAAATCCCGGTTATTCTTTGCAAACTCGAGAAGATTTTTCCTCCAGCTTTCTTTGATGTCATGGTGTATCTAGCCGTTCATTTACCGGATGAGGCAATTCTTAGAGGCCCGGTGCAGTACGGATGGATGTACCCAATTGAGAGAAGGCTACTTACTTGTAAGCGTTATGTGAGGAACATGGCTAGACCTGAAGGATCGATTGCAGAAGCATATCTTGTTGACGAGTGCCTAACTTTTTGTTCGAGGCACTTTGACGATGTGGAAACAAGATTTAATCGGGAGGGCAGAAATAGAGAATGCGCTCATCTGCAAGCTTTTGATTTGTCCGTTTTCAACCACGGTGTGAATTTACATGGAGGCTCGAGAAAGAATTATGCTGGGGGTGATTATGACAAGATGGTTTGGTATGTTCTCAATAACTGTATTGAGGTTCAGCCATATCTCAAGTATGTGATCTCTTCTAAACATGTAAAATTTATCTTGGATGGATCCATTATTTAGGTAAGGTGTTTAACTTACTCACTTTTGCATTGCAGACTATGCAAGGAAGAATTGCGGCAGGAAGATAGTAATAATGTTGATGAAAGGCTTGAGAAAGGATTTGCCAGATGGTTTCAGAATTATGTGACTTCTTTGCGTGTGGAGAAGAAAGAAGAGGTAAGTGATGATCTCTATGCTTTGGCATGTGGGCTAGCTTCTGGAGTCTTATCATATTCAGCATGTGTTGTTGAGGGTGTCCGGTACCACACAGCGGACCGTGAGAAGAATAATAAGGCGCAAAATAGTGGAGTCATGGTTGAGGGAACCAATGATAGTGAAGTCAACGATGATGGAGAAGAGGAGATCATTGACTTCTATGGTCAACTGAAAGAAATCATCAAGTTGCAGTATATCTCCACCCTAGGTGTCAACCGTTCAGTTGTCTTATTTCGTTGTGATTGGTTTGATCTGGATGCCAAACAGACATGAGTTAAAGATGATGGACATTTCAAAAGCATCAATATTGGAAAATGCTGGTATAAAAATGATCCTTTTATTCTGGCAACACAGTCAACAAAGTTGTTTTATTTACAAGACACAAAGTATGGTGGAGATTGGAGAGTAGTGCAAAAATTTCAGCATAGACATTTGTGGAGTGTGACTGAAACTTCCATGGAGCAAGGTCCTAGTGGTAGTGGACTAACTTACCAGGATGATGATTCGGAGGAAGTTCCGGTGAGAGCTAATGAATCCACTGTGTCGAATCTGCTGCGCAAAGACCAAGAACACTCTATGATTGATCCTGTTGTAGCAGCAAAACTTGTCAAACAACATATTGAATTATTGGATGAAAGCGAGGAGGAGGATGACCACGATGAAACTATGATGCAATATCGTAGTGATGATGAAGATCACACTGGTCACAATATTGGTGATGATGACGAGTAGTTCCGGGTCTGTGAATTTATCTTCTGTGTTCACTTCTCTCTAGATTTTATCTCATGTGTTCACATCTGTCTTTATACCTTGCCTTGCCTTGTTCGGTACTTGTATGGAAAGGTCTATGGTCAATTGATATTTTGCGCTTCTAGTGCAGAAAGGTCTATGGTATATTTTGTCTGTCCTTTTCAAGTAAAGAATCAAAATATATGTATAATACCTTGCCTTGCATGCTAATATTGATATGCTATTGCTTACATACTTCAAACTTACTAGATTAATTCTCTCAGGTATGACTTCTGGAAATGCTGGAGCGTGCTGGATACTACATGTTGCTCTTTGTCGTTCTGGAGCGTGCTGGATACCGCGTCCCCAGCGGCGCTCATGCAAGGCCTGTGTTGGGATCCACCAAATGGTTATCAAGAAAGATGCCATGAAGTGGTTCCATGTCAAGTATGAGTGTGTCATCCTGAAGAAGTATGATTTGTCGTTAGAGTTTAAGTCAGTCAAGCTATGGTGCTTTTGACCACTTATGTGTGGCAGCAAAATGCTCTTGCTTCTGTAATACTATTCTTGGATACTATTCTTCTGCTGTTTTTTGTTAGTCAAGTATAATTTGTCGTTAGAGTTTGACATCACAGAATGTTGTGGAGATTCGACTGCTGGATACTATTCTTTTGCTGTTTTTTTGTCTTGTGCCAGCGATTGTTGGAGATAGCACTCCAATTTGCGTGTTTGTTGTAATTCGTTCTTGTATCTGTTTATTCCCTTGATGCGACATCAGGTCTTCTGAAAGTGGGTTCAGATACTGTTGCATGGCTTTGGTTCAGAAATTGCCGAACAATTGCGTTCAGGCTTAAGTGTGTCATGGTCGTGTTTTCTGCCACCGACTGTGTTGCTATCAAAAGCTGACTTAATCCAAATACTAAATAAATTTTTTTATTACAGAATTCCCTTAGTAACTAAAGCTATGACATGTGGGGCCGTGCCCTTTAAATTATATTTAAACTCGGGAAATTATATATAACTAGGACATATGCCCAAGATCATAAGAAAGGAACATGTAGAAATTAGAAAACCAACATGTAGAAATTGGAAAACCAAACCAACATAAAGCGATCTGACATTGTTCTAACCTTACGAATTGAGGTGCATTACAAATTGAGGTGCATTACTAAGAAAATTGATGTTGTCTATCTGACATGGTTGACGAGCAGCTGCGGCTGATTGTCACGTGAGATTCGGCGGATGTTGTCGATCTCATTCGGATTTGGCGACCGCGGATGGGGGATGGGCATCGCTGAATGGAGGGACGGCGGCGGCGGAGGGATGGGGGTGCGGCGGTGGTTGAAACCCTCGGGCAATTGTTGCTTTATTATTCGATAAAGATATATCAAATTGTTCACAAAAAAACCGAATCTTAATAATAAATTCACTTCCCCCACAAAAAACCGAATCTTAATAATAAATTCACTTCCCCCACAAAAAACCAAATCTTGCTAATAAATACATTTCACCCTAAGAAAGATAATGAAGGTCATTAATCCCACAACTCGTTCTCTTTCCCAACTGCACGAGAGGCAAACGAGGAAGAGAACCGTTGCCCACTCCCTCCGCCGGTGAAGCCGCTGGTCACTGCCTCCATTTGTCGATCCGGCGACGACTACGCGTGGGGACCTCTGCGCCATGTTGTTTCACCATCGACTGGTTCGCTATGGCCGACACAAATGCTCCACCATCATCGCAAACCCTAGATTGAACTAACCCTGATGAAAAGATGTGTGTGGAAACCGGCAAGCTCCGACACCCCCGTGTCGAGACAATTGACGTATTACAAGTTTATCATTTTTCCCGGCAACGGCCACATATAATGACATAATGCGAAAGTTTTCCATCTTTTTTGAATCTTTTGAATTTGTTATGTCGGTTTCAAAATGATGTCCAAAAAAGCCGGCATAATTGTTCATACCTAGGGATTAAATCTTGCGAAACTCTTGATTTATCTATGATGAAATGGATATTTGTGTACCTATTTTTTTTAAAAAAATTAACAAGTAAACTATAAGGGGGTTGTAATTCAAATTTTCATAAAAATGACTTAATTATTTTTCGTCCAAATATGTGCTAACATTTCTATCTCCACATCTCCTCCCGCCACACCTAAAGTCTTTCCCGCTGCTGCCGAAAAATTTCCCGCTCCACATCTGAGGGCATTTTTGTCACCACAGAACACCGCCACACGCCCGCACCACACGATACGAGGGTATTTTCGTCGAAGTAATTCAGCCGCACCGCACCATACCGCGCTCCCGTCCCCCAAATCCCCAAATCCCTTCCCCACGAACCCTAGCCGCCCTGCCCTCCCCACGAACCCTAGCCGCACTGCACCATACCGCGCTCCCGTCCACCACCACATCTCTCTCTCTCTCTTTCTCTC
>LR738714.1:795207325-795251189 GCA_902687465.1 Secale cereale | reverse complement strand
GGCAGAAGGGTGTCCACGTGGCCTGTGCACCGAGCCCAGGCAGGAGGGCTTTAGTCCCGGTTGGTGGTACCAAGCGGGACCAAAAGGCATCCACGCGTCAGCATTTCTGTGGCTGTGGTTTTTGTTTTTTTTTTGAAAGGGGAGGGGGGGTTGGAGGTTTTGGGGGGTTAATTTAGATGTTTCATATTGTGTTAGCTAGCTAATTAATAGAGAGAAGTGTCCTCTCTTATGTCTGTGCTTGCTACGTACTACACATACATATAGAGATGACTAGACACGGTAGCTAGCTAGCTAGCTAGTAAAGCAAACGAAGGAAACAGAAGATCGTATAATCAACATATATATATGCATACAGAGAGAAGTAATATCGACCACCTCTCCTTCTCCGAGAGATTGGTCGAACAAGAAGTTCTCGTATATCTATCCGACACTACCGGGCACATATATACAATAATTATCTCTTTCAAAAATAATCTCCTATCATATGGATGCATGGTCCACATAGTATTCTCCGTCTTCAGCGATCACGTGTTCAAGGAAGAATGCCGCCAATTCCTCTTGAATTGCTCGCAGACGATCTGGTGTTAGGAGTTCATCCCACATCCGAAACATCTAATTTGAAGTAGGGGGTCAATACATGAAATGATGCTATAAATTTGTGAATATTATTGATTGCTTACGCACTTCAAATTGTTCTTCAGTGTAGCTCCGCTCACAGGTCGTGTGGCGGATGGACTCGCAAATGTAGTATCCACAATAATCATTCCCAGGTTCCTGCCACAACCACTTTACAAGAAATAGAGGTCAATCAAACTGATAAGCAAGAATGCCAAATTGGTATTGATGAAACTAGCGCTTGAATCAAGATATAGGAGATGCGCGCGCGGAAAATGCTACTATATAGTACTTACTTTCGGGTATCTAAATTGTAGCTTCTTCGGTAGTCCCGGAGCTTTTTTGGTGAATTTTCTCCAAACCCTGCCAGACAAAGAAAACAATTAGTTGATATCAGAAATGAAGTTGCTGATATATATGCATGGTGGATAATATTGATCGATTTAACTTACCTGGCTAGCATTTGAGTCATGTCCGCATACTCCTCGGGATCTTTACGTTTAGAGTCCAAGACAGTTACTACTCCCTTCTCAAGCTTAATCTCTAAGAGAATAGAGTGGAAGCTGCGCACGAATGCATGAGATCATCAATTACATCACTATAACCTTGACTGATATATAAGGGAAACCAAATATGCACAAGACAGTAACACTCACTTGAAGTTGTAAGGAAAGATTATTATATCTTTGTTTTCATTTACCACCAACGATCGTAGTAAGTTGGTCTCGGTATCGTCGGGACGCAATTTAACCTTGGTTGCATCTATGAGGTATGTGTTAATAAACCCAATATCACCTACTTGTCTTTTCTTCAATTCGACGATCTTCAATCTGCATAATATAGTGAGGATAATTATAAATACATGCAATGAAGATCAGCTATATAGAGAGACTTAATGACAGAAGTAGTACTACTTACAGACAGTAGTAGGTGACTGTTGCTTTATCGAGGGCCAATTGATTGAAAAACAGATAGAACTCCTCAAATGGAACAGGCAACAGGTCAATTCCAACGAGGTCATGCTCCGGTTTAACTCTCAAATACAAGTTATCCCTCCCCCCAGACTCTCTGCGGATTTTCAAGTACCAATCATGCAATCTTCGCATATTCGTTGATAGAGATCTTTCATTTTTGACGAGAGGCTTTTTGTACTCGTATCTTTCTATCTGCACTTCCAAGAAATAATAGTGTACATCGTCGGACGCGTAATCTGCAAGATTGGTATAACCGGGCACCATCCTCGGATCATTAGCGACCATGTCGCTAGACACCTTGAGCGGGGGGCACGATTGGTCCGCTTGTTCGCCGAGCTGGGAAATTTGTTTCCCAGCTCGCCCTTCTGCTAACCTCTGATCACTTTTAGTACTTCCCGACCGCTTCGCTGCTTGATATGACTTTTGGATCATGCGGTCATAGTTGTCCTGCAGCTTACTTTGCGCTGGTTGCTTCAGGGCAGCAAGAGTGCGCTTTGCTTTCACCGCATCTATCTTCTCCTCCGGAGGTGGATGTCTCTGTGCTTTCAACCCTTCAAAAAAGTCCTTCACTTCGCCTTGAGCGATCTTCGTGTTTTCCTTGTCGGACCTCTCGTACGGTAACTTCTCTAGAGGCGTGAGAGAATGACCGAATCTGCATCGCCTCCCGCCTCTGGCTGTCCTGGTAGACGTCGCCGGACCAGACGAAGCGGCTGTCTTTTTTACTTGCTTACGCACCGGAGCAGGAGCAGCCGGAGCGGCGGCAGGTCTCTTCCGCCCATGCTGATTAGGCAGAGAAGGAGGAGCAGGCTGGCTGCTTGGGCGCGCCGGCGGCGAAGGAGGCGGAGTGCCGCCACGCGCTGGCGGCGAAGGAGGCGGAGTGCCGCCACGCGCCGGAGAAGGAGCCGGAGTGCCCTGATGGTCACTCGCCGGAGGAGGAGGCGGTGGAGGAGGCGGAGTGCCCTGACTCGCCGGAGGAGGAGGAGGAGGCGGAGGCGTCCAGTTGAGAATGTTGATTAGGTCCTTCCGCCATAGGCATGGAGTCTTCAGTGAAGAACCCAGCCGAGTCTCCCCTTCACCGGTAGGGTGGTCAAGCTGGAGCTCCTCAAATTCCTTCGTTATTTCGTCGACCATCACCCTAGCATATCCTTCTGGAATCGGCCGACAGTGAAAAGTGTCGTCGGGTCCAGAAGGATAAATAGAGCCAGCAGCCGCCTTGACCTTCAGAGGGCACATAGTTGTCATCGTACTCTTCTTCTTCGCCGTCTTCCATCATAACCCCTATTTCTCCGTGCCTCGTCCAAACATTATAGTGTGGCATGAAACCCTTGTAAAGCAGGTCGGAGTGAAGGATTTTCTGGTTAGAGTAAGACATCGTATTCACACATTTAGTGCATGGACAACACATAAAACCATTCTGCTTGTTTGCCTCAACCGCATTTAGAAACTCACGCACGCCCTTAATGTACTCGGAGGTGTGTCTGTCACCGTACATCCATTGCCGGTTCATCTGCGTGCATTTATATATAATTAAGTGTGTCTAAAACCATTACAGAACATCATAAATAGATAATTAAGTGACCAAATGGATAAAAGTTCATCATCACATTAAAACCAAAGTACATACATATATAGTTCTCATCTAACAACATATAGCTCTCCATACACATCGAAACTATGTAAAACATTTCAACGCGAAAACAAATGCTATCATAATCGCAACCAAGGTAACAATTGATCCAACGGCATAATGATACCAAGCCTCGGTATGAATGGCATATTTTCTAATCTTTTTAATCTTCAACCGCATTGCATCCATCTTGATCTTGTGATCATCGACGACATCCGCAACATGCAACTCCAATATCATCTTCTCGTCCACAATTTTTTTTTATTTTTTCCTTCAAGAATTTGTTTTCTTCTTCAACTAAATTTAACCTCTCGACAATAGGGTCCATCTTGATCTTGTGATCATCGATAACTTCCGCAACATGCAACTCCAATTCCATCTTCTCCTCCTCCATTTTTTCCAATTTTTTCTTTAACGAAATGTTTTCCTCTTCAACTAAATTTAACCTCTCCACAAGAGGGTCGGTTGGAATTTCTGGTTCAACTACCTCGTAGACATAATAAAACATCTATGCATGTCAGGTTGGTCGGCATAACTATCATAAACACTAAAACAAATAGTTATAAATTAAAGATAATATACCACATCCGAATCATAGACCGGACGAGGGCCCACGTGGGCGGATATCAAAACCATCGCACTATATAATAACAAGCAATAATAAACATAAGAAAATTAGACAAATATCTTTCTAAAGCAATAATAAAAGTAAGAAAAGCATGGACATAACAAGAGGCTCACCATGGTGGTGCCGGTGACGAGATCGGCGGGGGCGATCGACGGCGGCAAAGACAGGGACGGGAAGTGACGGACCGCTAAGCCTAGACAAATCTCGGAGAAAATAGAGCTTCGAGAGGAGAAAAGCTTAACTAGTGTGGCTCGGGCATTCCACCGAACACGTTGTGTGCATAGGAGGTGAGCTAGAGCACCACTAACCCCTCTCCCCCTCGGCCAGAAAAAAAAACAGAGCAGTGAGCTCTGCTCTTGAGTGAGGGGGTATATATAGGCAACTCACTGGTCCCGGTTGGTGCTACAAGCCGGGACTAAAGCGGTGCCTTTGGTCTCGGTTCATAACACCAACCGCGACCAATAGTGGTGGGCCAGGAGCAAGAGCCATTGGTCCTGGTTTTTAGCTCCAACCGGGACCAATAGGTCCAGACGAACCGGGACCAATGGCCCACGTGGCCAGGCCGGCCCCCTGGGCTCACGAACCGGGTCCAATACGCCCATTGGACCCGGTTCTAGATTGAACCGGGGCTAATGGGCTGGACCAATGCCCTGTTTTCTACTAGTGTATGACAAAGATGACAAGGAGCAAGAAACTCGCAGGTATACAACTTTCTTGTTGAGTGTGTTGTTTGGTCTTCTGTGGACGGGAATTGTGCTTTGTATAGTTTCGTGCCCTAGCTAATGTTGATAGCCTAGTAACAAAATTTACGTATTTTAGGATTGCTTCTCCTATGCATTTCAACCATTCAGTATTACAATTATATTTTTTGTTCATGTAAAGAAGCGCCAACTACCGAATACGAGAAGATTAGGGCTAAAAATATGATGAGGAACAACCGCATGTTCCAATCACTTGGCATCACTGCATTAGGTATGATGGTTAGGAACTCAAATCGAATGCAGCAAGGTAGTGCCATCACCAATGGGGACTCAGCTTCTGCCGTAACACAACAAGGCTCAAGCTCTGAGCATAGTCCTGACGATGAGGTCATTGAGGAGGATGAAGTTGATGATATTGTAGTGGAGAAGGAAGATAAGGTGCTAATTCTACCTTTTTTTTGGAGGGACGGGGGCTATTTGTATGCTATATGTGCTTCAATGCTTTTGCAAATTCTAGAAATACATTTTTTTGCTTGAGATCTAATAGTTGTCTCTCTTTTATTATAATGCTTTGAAGGTTTCTAAGAAGGCAAGGAAGTCAATCAATAAAAAGACTAAGAAGAGTTTTGATAAACCTTCTGAGAGGCTCCAGGAAAAACAAGGGTGATTGTTCCAGCCTCAGGAGGCTCAAAGAGGGTGCTACCTGGTTTGAATTCGGATGAACATGAATCTACTCGAGTCACTAGGCAGAAAACAAAGCAGTCTCTAACCAACCATGAAGAAAGCCTTGTGCAAATGGATGTAGGAAGCCCAACAAATGTGGATGAAGGAAGCCTCCGTGTGCAAGTGGATGTAAGAAGCTCGATGCACGAAGATGAAAGAAGCCCGATGCATGGGGGTGAAGTAAGCCTGAGACAGATGGGTGAAAGAAGTCGTGTCCCACCTACTTTGTGCACAAATCAGCCAACCGAAGTTCCTGAGTTCTCTGAACAATAGCCTGACCTACAACCTGACCAACAACAGCAAATGGACGTTTAAGGCAAGTAATAATAACACAAGATCAGTTATGAAATCATGAAATGCTCTTTGATTTATACTAACTATATGAATGTGTTCTTTTTCAGCTACACCTACTCTGGATAAGTGCAGGACAGGGCAAGGGCTTGAAAAACTCACTAAAGAGCTAGGCTCTAAGATTATAATCCAAGTGGCTGAGGGGAAGAAACGTCCGGACAAACCAGCACGGGCTGCAAAGCTTGCATCCTAGGGTGGGGTCGCTGCAAGGCACAATCTACCACTCCTTCCCCACTTCAAGGAGTACAAGGCCAATGGGCATCATATTGACAATTTCATTGGGAAAGTTGCTGTAAGTTTATTCTTTCTCAGCCAAATGTGATTATTTCTGTTCACTTGTTATATCATTCTGAATTGTGTCGTTGAATTATATGTTATCTACTCAGATCAATTTAGATATGGACACCCATTCCGATGCCGTGAAGTATGCATGCACTGACATCCTCAAGACCGCGTTGAAGAATAGGCGCCACCATCTCAAGAAGAAGCATTTTGACAATGTACCAGCCACTCTAGTGAGTGTCAAATCTCCTGAGAAGAATGTGACAGATGCGGACTGGCAAAGGCTGGTCAAGATGTGGTCTACCCCAACACACAAGGTATTCATGTTGTAGTTCTAACTTGAGAAGGAGTCCATTATGTCTATGTTTACCATTGTGCTTGTTTTATCTTGCCATATTCATACGGTAGCTATTTAGCTGGTATAATAATGCACTGATTGTCATCATACTTGGTCATTGAACGGAGTCAGAAAAACACATGATGTTTGAAGATAGATATGTTGTCTTTGTCTCCACCTTTCTGGACTAAACATAAGTTGTGCTGCTTGGAGAGATGATGATAACATTGATTTGCTTGCTATTATGGTTGCATACACATTTGAACTGCAATTTGGGTTGCAATTTTTAGGAGCCTATATGCTTGCTCCATTAATTCTCATGTTTGTTTTTCCATGGCAGGAAACTTGTCAGTCGAACAAGGAGAACCGTTCCAAAGTTAAGTTCCATCAGAAAACTGGTTCTCGCCCCTACATTTCCCATGTGTATGCTTTGGTAAGGATCTCTCATGTTTTCATTTTCTACTAAGTCGATTCTTTCATCTGTTTCTTAATGTTCCATTGCATTGTTAACAATTTCAGAAAGAGGCTCGTAAGGGTGAAGAGTTGACTGCATTTGATCTATTCAAGGAGTGCCACAATGGAAAGAAGACCGGTTTCTCTGAGCCAGTTAAGAAGGCGATAGTAAGTTTCTAGTATTCTTTACCGTGTTGATGAGGCTTGTTTACCTCATCCTTGTTACACTTGAATGCATTTTATGACTTCTGCTAGATGGATTTGATAGAGATGGTTTGTCCAAAGTAGTATAGTATAAGATTCCTGTTTTGTTATAGTTTGTTTATCCTAGTCCGCTATTTCATTGCATTGCATATTCAGTTTGGTACTGGAAATGCGACAATATTCAGGAAATTTTATATCCTGTTGCAGTCCAGCACGAGAGATTGTCGTATGCTCTTTGATTATTTGTCTAGTGATTGCCTGAATCATCTATCTTCCCATCTTTCGGAGTGGAGAAACTATATGTCATTTCATATACAAGCTCAAAGAAATGTTTAGAACTTGTGGAAGTGGATTTCTCTGATGTTGTATACTGTACTAAAGAAACAACATATGCGCTCCCGAAACATAATACATTATTCTCTGCTCCGTATTCCAATTTAAGCTAAACCGAGGTGCACTTAGTTGCCTGATTTAAATTTCAACAATGGTTTGTTGTGTATGCTTACCTGTTTAATAAACCTGGTGCCATGCTTATTTCATGTAGCTGATAGTAACTTGCAAAAGAAAGTGATTGCCAAGGATGATTTATTCTGCTTGCCTGCTATAAAGTTTTCAAATAACTTCTAGTTAATTAGTAGCATGGAGACTGGATTATTATTTAATCAACATTCTTGAATAGTTTTCTTGTAGAGTTTCCTAGTCATTCAGAACCAACTAAAATGACATGTGTACATTTTTCTTTAAATGTCAGGTTGACAAGGAAAAAGCTATGGAACAAGGGGGACCAGAAGGTGGAGAACCAACGAGTGTTGCTGCTGTTGTTGCTGACATTCTCACTAAAGAATGTCCCTCCAGCACATTCCTTCAAAATGTTGGCCTTGAGTCGAGCTCCAAGAAGAAGTTCAACAGATCTGCATCTGCTTTGGATACTCATGTACAAGAACTAGAGTACAAGCTTGAGAAGGAGAGGCAAGCCTCTGAGTTGATGCGAGAGGAGCTTGTTGAGGTCAAGAAGAAATCAGAGGAGACCGAAGCTGCACGCACCGCAGAGTATCAGCTGTTACTGCAAAGAGTTGAGGCCACCGATGCTAGGGCTGCAGCAAGTGATGCTAGATTTGCACGGCTCATGGATCTGTTCGAAGGTAAAATAGTTTAGTACGGTGTGGTTGATGTTGGCTTGGGGACTTTTGATGTTGGGTTGTTTGGACCTGGGGTTGATGAGTTTGTTGGACATGTGAACCACAATATGGACCATGGCTGTGGTTTGATGAGGTTGTGTTTTGGTTGGTGCATCTTATGAACATGGTGTACTGATACTAAGCTACTGGTTGTGTTATTTGGGTTGGTTCATCTTATGAACATGTGGTGTAATGATATTGTTAGGCCTAAGTTAATGAAATCTTGGAGAATTATCTTATTATTATCATTGTATTCTCCAGTGTTGGTTGACTGCCAAATTGTGTGATGATTTTTTTATTTTTTAGCTACTGTTGGTTATTGGCTGGACCGAAAATACGTAATTGTCTGAGTGGGCTGGTTTGTCAAGGCCCAATATAGTTTTTTTGATAGAAAAAAGATTCAATATGTTTTTGTTGGGTAGAGAGAAGGGCTGGCCCAATTAATAATAGAATGAATAAATGGAGTGCACATTGCCTGAGCCTAAGAACAAATATTAACAGGCCGTGGCCCAAAAGTAAATGTATAAATGGTCTAAGTTATTGGGCTCAGCCCATTAAAACAAATCGGCCAAAAAGTAAATGTAAAAATGGGCTAAGTTATTGGGCTCAGCCCATTAAAACAGCTGATTTGGACTGATCCTACATGGCATCCACGTCATCATTCTTACCACATCAACGCCACGTTGGTTCAGCCAAATCAGATCCTACATGGCCTAGGCTCATTAGTAATGACCATAATTTTGGTCAAAGATTTAATGACCAAAATTTTGGTCAAGGGCAGCCATGACCAAAATTCCAGAAAAGGTCACGTTTATTCGTTCTTGACGGCCAACTGTTGACGTTCCAAATTTGGTCAAAAAAGGTCAATAAACGAAAGCAATGTCGAATTAATGACCAAAATGGGGAGTCATAATTGACCGTATTTCTTGTAGTGACCTCCAGCCTCCACGTGCGACTATTCAGCCTCCACCGCGCGCTACTCCACCGGCTACTGTTCAACCAACCCTCTCCACGGGCTCCTGTTTAACCACCCCTCCATGGGCTATTGTTCATCCAGAACTCCACCATCTACTGTTCATGTTGCCCTCCACGGGGTGATCCTGTTCATGCAGCCCTCCACGGGGTCCTGTTCATGCAGCCCCAACCGGCTCGAACGAACGGGGTCTTGTTCATGCAGAGGAACACCACGGGGTCCTGTTCAGCCACCCCCACTGGGAACTGTTCATCCACCCCCCAGCAGCGCTCACTGTTCATGCAGAGGCAGCATCGATCGGCTTCAATTAGCAGCAATAGCGAAGGAATCGCTCGATCGGGTTCAGTTAACAGCCATCGATTGATCGCTCGGGTTCAGTAACGCGTAGCCAGCAGTGCAATCGCTCGGGTTCAGTTAGAGACCAATGCCTCGCTCGGGTTCAGTTAGAGCCCAACGACTCGCACCTACGTGCGTGCGTGTACGAGAAAAATGCGCATCGCTCGGCCCCGACAACCCACCGTAACCGGGAACACCCCGATATTTTCCTCGCCCTCGCTTCTACCATGGTTTTTTCCGTCATGGACGGCCCAAAGAATGTCATCCAGCTGCGTCTCCGGCCCACCCAGGACGAAAAGCCCATTTTCTGTCATGATTTTTTATCATAGAAGTATGACCCCACCACATCTATGATGATACCGTGTTTTGTCACAATTATTGTCATAGAAGTGTCATAAGTATGACAGAAAAAAGTTTCGTTCGGACCAAAATGTCACGAATGTGTCTTTTTTTGTAGTGAGATGCGCTTGATGCCCAGAGCAGCGTAGGCCTGGGCGAGGAGGCCTTCGTATCTCGCGATGTTGTTGGAGACCTTGTCATCGCGCTTGAAGCAGAGTTGCACAGCGTAGTACAACTTGTCGCCTTGATGCAAGCCCCCACGTGTAGCCGCGAGAACGCGTCGTCGAAGTGCATGCTCCAGCCGCCAGGAGCGTTCTTCCCAGGAAGAAGGGATTGTTCCTTGCGAGGCATGTCTTGGTGGGGATCTGTCAACTCCGCCGTGAAGTCTGCCAGCATTGCGCCCTTGATCGTTCTTTTGGTGAGGAACTCCAACTCGAAGCGCTGCAGCTCAATGTTCTGTTTGGTAACGCGGCCTGTGGAGTTGGGGCTACGTGATACGCCTCCAACGTATCTATAATTTTTTATTGGTCCAAGCTATTATATTATCTGTTTTGGATGTTTAATGGGCTTTAATATGCACTTTTATATTATTTTTGGGACTAACCTACTAACCAAAGGCCCAGTGCAAATTGCTCTTTTTTTGCCTATTTCAGTGTTTCACAGAAAAGGAATATCAAACGGAATGAAACCTTCGTGAGGATCATTTTTGGAACAAACGCAATCCAGGAGACTTGGAGTGGACGTCAAGGAAGCAACGAGGCGGCCACGAGGCAGGAGGGCGCGCCCAGGGAGTAGGCGCGCCCCCACCCTCGTGGGTCCCTCGTAGCTCCACCGTCCTACTTCTTTCGCCTATATATACTCATGTACCTTGAAAACATCCAGGAGCACCACGATACCCTATTTCCACCGCCGCAACCTTCTGTACCCGTGAGATCCCATCTTGGGGCCTCTTCCGGCGCTCCAACGGAGGGGGAATGGATCACGGAGGGCTTCTACATCAACACCATATCCTCTCCGATGATGTGTGAGTACTTTACCACAGACCTTCGGGTCCATAGTTATTAACTAGATGGCTTCTTCTCTCTCTTTGGATCTTCATACAAAGTTCTCCTCGATCTTCTTGGAGACCTATTTGATGTAATACTTTTTGCGGTGTGTTTGTTGAGATCCGATGAATTGTGGGTTTATGATCAAGATTATCTATGAACAACATTTGGTTCTTCTCTAAATTCTTATATGCATGATTTGATATCTTTGCAAGTCTCTTCGAATTATCAGTTTGGTTTGGCCTACTAGACTGATCTTTCTTGCAATGGGAGAAGTGCTTAGCTTTGGGTTCAATTTTGCGGTGTTCGATCCCAGTGACAGAAAGGGAACTGATACGTATTGTATTGTTGCTATCAAGGGTAAAAAGATGGGGTTTATATCGTATTGCTTGAGTTTATCCCTCTACATCATGTCATCTTGCTTAATGCATTACTCTGTTCTTATGAACTTAATACTCTAGATGCATGTTGGATAGCGGTCGATGTGTTGACTAATAGTAGTAGATACAGAGTCGTTTCGGTCTACTTGTCACGGACGTGATGCCCATATACATGATCATGCCTAGATATTTTCATAACTATGCGCTTTTCTATCAATTGCTCGGCAGTAATTTGTTCACCCATCGTAAAATATGCTATCTTGAGAGAATTCACTAGTGAAACCTATGGCCGTCGGGTTTATTTCCATCATATCAATCTCCCGTCAACTAGCTATTTTTATCGTAGTTTATTTTGCAATCTTTACTTTTCAATCTATACAACAAAAATACAAAAAACATTGATCTTATTATCTTTATCAGATCTCACTTTTGCAAGTGGCCGTGAAGGGATTGACAACCCCTTCATCGCGTTGGTTGCAAGGTTCTTAATTGTTTGTGCAGGTACTAGGGATTTACGTGTAGTATCCTATTGGATTGATACATTGGTTCTCAAAAACTAAGGGAAATATACGCTACTTTGATGCATCACCCTTTCCTCTTCAAGGGAAAACCAACGCATGCTCAAGAGGTAGCACTCCGCAGGACTTGTTCTAGTGGATAAGACGTGACCACCTTGATGGGGTGGCCCTGGAAGTCGTGACACAGCTCCCAGAAGACCATGAGGAGCGAGAGGAGAAGCTTCTACTGCATGGGATACCGCTCATGAGCATCCCGCGGCACTTTGCTGAAGAAGTAGACCCGGTGCTTGACGGGGAATGTCGTCGGTGGAGCTACGGCTTGTGCCTCGAGAGGCCCATCAGGCGGCTCACTAGGGATCTCCGAAGGCAGGGCCTTGGCTTGATGTTATTTTGAAGAAGTGTCAATTTGAATGAGTTAATTCACGCGTCAGATGGACCGGTCCAGTTTGGCTGCAATTGATCGAACGGTCATCTGTAGAGCATAATATAGTATTTGCCTACGAGTTAGTGAGAATAAGGTGATACTACTAACTCTCCATTTAGGATTAGAGATTAGATTCTTGATATGTCTCCAACGTATCTATAATGTTTGATTGTTCCATGCTATTATATTATCCTTCTAGGATGTTTTATGGGCTTTATTATACACTTTTATATGATTTTTGGGACTAACCTATTAACCCAGAGCCCAGTGCCAGTTTATGTTTTTCCTTGTTTTTGAATATCGCAGAGAAGGAATATCAAACGGAGTCCAATTGACGTGCCAATTTTTGATGATTTTTTCTGGACCAAAAGAAGCCCCCGAAGTAAAAGAGTTGGGCCAGGAGAGCCATGGGCTGCCCACGAGGGTGGGGGGGGTGCGCCCACCCCAAGTGGTGGCGCCCCCTTATCTCATGGACTGCCCAGAGACACCCCTGACTTGTGCCCTATGCCAAAAAATCCTATAAATACATAAACCTCCAAAAAATTACCTAGATCGGGAGTTCCGCCGTCGAAAGCCTCTGTTGCCACCGAAAACCAATCTAGACCCATTCCTGCACCCTACCGGAGGTGGGGAATCCCTCTCCGGTGGCCATCTTCATCATCCCGGTGCTCTCCATGGCGAGGAGGGAGTAGTCCACCCTCGGGGCCCTGATGGTATGTACTAGTAGCTATGTGTTTATCTCTCTCTCTCTCTCTCTCTCTCTCTCTCGTGTTTTTGAGATGGCACGATCTTGATGTATCGTGAGCTTTGCTATTATAGTTGGATCTTATGATGTTTCTCCCCCTCTACTCTCTTGTGGTGAATTGAGTTTTCCCTTTGAAGTTATCTTATCGTATTGAGTCTTTAAGGATTTGAGAACACTTGATGTATGTCTTGCGTGGGATACCTGTGGTGACAATGGGGTATTCTATTCATTCACTTGATGTATGTTTTGGTGATCAACTTGCGGGTTCCGTGACCATGGGAATCTATGCATAGGGGTTGGCACATGTTTTCATCTTGATTCCCCGATAGAAACTTTGGGGAACTCTTTGAAGTTATTTGTGTTGGTTGAATAGATGAATCTGAGATTGTGTGATGCATATCATATAATCATGCCCACGGATACTGGAGGTGACAATGGAGTATCTAGGTGACATTAGGGTTTTGGTTGATTTGTGTTGTAAGGTGGTATTCTAGTACGAACTCTATGATAGATCGAACGGAAAGAATAGCTTTGTGTTATTTTACTACGGACTCATGAATAGATCGATCAGAAAGAATAACTTTGAGGTGGTTTCGTACCCTACCATAATCTCTTCGTTTGTTCTCCGCTATTAGTGACTTTGGAATGGCTCTTTGTTGCATGTTGAGGGATAGTTATATGATCCAGTTATGTTATTATTGTTGAGAGAACTTGCACTAGTGAAAGTATGAACCCTAGGCCTTGTTTCCTATCATTGCAACACCATTTATGCTCACGTTTACCACTTGCTACCTTGCTGTTTTTATATTTTCTTATTACAAAAACCTATATCTACCATCCATATTGCACTTGTATCACCATCTCTTCGCCGAACTAGTCGACCTATACAATTTACCATTGTATTGGGTGTGTTGGGCACACAAGAGACTCTTTGTTATTTGTTGGCAGGGTTGTTTGAGAGAGACCATCTTCATCCTACACCTCCCACGGATTGATAAACCTTAGGTCATCCACTTGATGGAAATTTGCTACTGTCCTACAGACCTCTGTAGTTGGAGGCCCAACAATGTCTACAAGAAGATGGTTGTGTAGTATACATCACTTCTCAGGGATCAGACTTCCGTTGGAGAATGACAGAAGGTACAACGCGGTTTGGCAGTAGACATGGAGGACACGTCGTGAAGTCTATTGGTGGAGGCGGCCCTTCTTTTAGGCAGTGCGTCGTGTCATGCACTCAGATCACGTCTTGATTTTCTAGGAGAAACTTTCTTACGGGAACATCATAGATTCAATGATGTTCTTACAGGCGGACGGACGGGGATGGACGAGTGACCAAACAAACGACATAGCGACATACCATCACTGTCGCAAAATCCTTTAATAGTGAAGAGGCCAATTACACACCAATAGGTTGGTCATAGAATAAATTTAATAGAAAAAAGAAAAGAAAAAAATAAGACATAGACAAATAAAAATAAAATGTGTGCACATGTTGAATGGTTGGCAAACTTTTGTTATAGCTGATGTTTTGGTAAGATTTGATTTGATTTAGGTCTAAGAAATGGAAGGCAAGGAATTTTTAATTTAGTTGAGATTTTCTGATGATTTGATTTGAATGAGTTAATGCACGATGATATTTTGGAAAAGTGCCGATTTGATTGAGTTAATATATTTGATATTTTGTAAGATTTGATTTGATTTATGGATGAATACTGGGTAGTGGAAGGAAAGGAAATTATGGATTTAGTTGATGTTTTTTGAAGATTTATTTCAATGAGTTAATGCTTGATGTAATTTTGGGAAAGTGTCGATTTGATTGATTTAATGCACGCTTCAAATGAGCCGGTCCAAATTGGCTATGCTTGAGTGAAAGATCATCCGTAGGCCATAATATAGTGTTTGCCTATGTGTTGGTGCGAGTGATGCGAGACTACAACTCCTCTTTAGGAGTATATATTAGTAAAGCAATGCGATCTCTTGTTAAATAGGGAAAAGATCACACCCAAAAACAATTCGGCCGGTATAAACTTATCTGCCTCAATAATTGCTCATATTTTCCTCTATTTCCAGCAATTAATAGAGAATCCATAAATTATCATTGAAATCCCGTCCTCTATAAAGGGTAGCCACATTATTCTTTCTGCCACAAGTCAAACAAAACGTCCTCAATTCCCATCATCAACGCCACCGTCAGCCATGATGAGGACCGCCCTGATGTGTGTGACTCTAATCCTGCTCATGCTATCATCATCATCAGGTACTCGTTTGTTCCTATAGTACCATCTGCTTCGACAACTGATATGACGACAAACTAGACGTGTGATTCTCTACTAATACTCGTATAATGAATTTTTTGCAGATGCTAGACCTGGAGAATCTTGTTTTGGAAGATACGGTACGACACGAATTCCATGCAATCCCAGCGAATGTGTCGATTCATGCCACTATGAGAACGTGCATGATACTTTATGTCATGGGAGGTGCTCCGAGGAGGCCAAATGCAAGCCATTGGGTTGCCTATGCAGGTTCTGCATGATGTGAGATAGAAGGGCATGTTTACATTGAATAACGGTGCATCAAACTCTACTAGTTGTAAGGTTGCTAAGAATTTGAATTATGTATTCTTCCCAAAGTTATATGAAATTATGAAGTGAGTTTCTTATGATGTTTGATTGCGCATGTGTTGGTGTTGCAAGTATCTTTACATTTAATCATACCAAAAAAAATACGTGATGTTTGGTTCACCAAGTGATAGAAGCTAAAGCGAATGATATTACTGAACGATCAGGCGTTGCTGCGGGGTGGAGGATGAGTCAGGAGAAGAGAATGGTGGTAGAGTCATTGTAGTGCCAATGATAATGTGTTTGTGATTATCAATATAGTGGTCCCAATCTATAAGTAGTACACAAAATCTAAACACTGGAAATATACAAGAAGACCACATGCTTGGCTTCTACTTCTGTCATCGCTATTTTCTTCTTCCACATATTCTCGCACTTGGACAATTGTAGGGAACATAAAAATCAAACTCTTGGCTTGTAGTGAGAACTCCATGGAGCTGTACAAAAAAATAAAAACAATGAATCATGTGTACATACATAATATGAATTGCAATTGCCTGACTGTAAAATAAAACTTACTTGACATGCTCCTGATGTTTCATCCATCCTATCTCATAGAGTATATTGCAGTATTGTTTCCAACTGGTCCATACAATAGACAAATATTCTAATTGCCAATACAATCAAAATTTGTAGTCTTATCCAGTATCCCTAATTTCCTAGGGTTAGAGAAACAAAGCACGGTTCAAGACAGAATTAGCAAATTGCAATAGAGGAAAACACACACCGAATTGCGGTCTAATGCAATGTACCTATTCACTAGTAGAAAACATGCCTTTGGTCTGAAGCAATAGGCCTGGACTGGTTTGGGCCCGGGACTCAATTGTCCCGACCCCAACGACTAGGAGCAGACGGGGGCACGACAACCATTAGTCCTGGTTCGTTTGTAGCCTCTAGTCCCGGTTGGTGATACCAACCGGGACTAAGGGCCAGTTCTTTTCCTAGCTTTTTTGGGCTTCCAGAATAAGCTGCCCCCTACCCAGCTTATTCTAGAAGCCCAACCACAATTTTTATTTTAGAAGCCTACTAATCTACTCTTAACTACTAGGCTTCTAAAAAACTAAATTTGTTTCGGCTTCTAGAATAAGCTGGGTAGGGGTAGCTTATTTTAGCTTATTCTAGAAGCCACCAAAAGAACTAGCCCTAAAGGGGTGGTGGTGGGCTGACTAATGGGGTCTAACGCAATGTACCTATTCACTAGTAGAAAACATGCCTTTGGTCTGAAGCAATAGGCCTGGCCTGGTTTGGGCCTGGGACTCATTAGTCCCAGCCCCAACGGCTAGGAGCAGACGTGGGCACATCCACCATTAGTCCCGATTCGTTTGTGGCCTTTAGTCCTAGTTGGTGATACCAACCGGGACTAAATGGGTGGTGGCAGGCTGGTGGCAGGCTGGGGCCCCCGCGAGCCCCTTCAGTCCCGGTAGGTATCGCCCACCGGGACTAGAGGTGGACCTTTAGTCCCGGTTTGTATCACCAACCGGGACTAAAGATGTCCCTATAAAAAACCCGCGCTTCCTCCAGTGTGAGCTCGAGCTCATCATCTCTGTTTTCTCCTCTCTCTCTCTCTCTGTTTTCTTCCCCTAGCTCAACCTCATCCTCCAATTTTTCCAAGATTTGAGGCACCTTGCTACCTCTTGAGCTTGCATTGTTTTTCCCTTGAAGAGGAAAGGGTGATGCAGCAAAGTAGCGTAAGTATTTCCCTCAGTTTTTGAGAACCAAGGTATCAATCCAGTAGGAGACAACACACGAGTCCCTCGTACCTACACAAACAAATAAGAACCTTGCAACCAACGCGATAAAGGGGTCGTTAATTCCTTCACGGCCACTTGCAAAAGTGAGATCTGATAGATATAATAAGATAAATATTTTTCGTATTTTTGTTATATAGTAAATATTGCAAAATAAAGGTAAAGGAAAGATAAACAGTTCATGGAAGATTGATATGATGGAAGATAGACCCGGGGGGCATAGGTTTCACTAGTGGTTCTCTCAAGATAGTAGATTTCTATGGTGGGTGAACAAATTACTGTCGAGCAATTGATAGAAAAGAGCATAGTTATGAGAATAACTAGGCATGGTCATTGTATATAGGCATCACGTTCGTGACAAGTAGACCAAAACGATTCTGCATCTACTACTATTACTCCACACATCGACCGCTATCCAGCATGCATCTAGAGTATTAAGTTCATAAGAACAGAGTAGCGCTTTAAGCAAGATCACATGATGTAGAGGGATAAACTTATGCAATATGATATAAACCCCATCTTTTTATCCTCGATGGCAACAATACAATATGTGCCTTGCTGCCCCTGCTGTCACTAGGAAAGGACACTGCAAGATTGAACCCAAAGCTAAGCACTTCTCCCATTGCAAGAAAGATCAATCTAGTAGGCCAAACAAAACTGATAATTCGAAGATACTTGCAAAGATATTTAAATCATGCATAAAAGAATTTAGAGAAGAATCAAATATTGTTCATAGATAATCTTGATCATAAACCCACAATTCATCGGATCTCAACAAACACACCGCAAAAAGAATTACATCAAATAGATCTCTAAGAAGATCGAGGAGAACTTTGTATTGAGATCCAAAGAGAGAGAAGAAGCCATATAGCAAATAACTATGGACCCGAAGGTCTGTGGTACATTACTCACAACTCGTCGGAGAGGCTATGGTGTTGATGTAGAAGCCCTCCGTAATCGATGCCCCCTCTGGTGGAGCTCCGAAACAGGCCTCAAGATGGGATCTCACCGGTACAGAATGTTGCGGCGTTGGAATTAGGGTTTCATGGTGCTCTCGGATGTTTTCAGGGTACATGGGTATACATAGGACAAAGAGGCATGTCGATGGAGCTACGAGGGGCCCACTAGGGTGGGGGGCCCGCCTACCCCCCCTGGGCGCGCCCCCTGCCTCGTGGCCACCTCGTGGCTTCCCTGGCGTGTACTTCAAGTCTTCTAGGTTGCATTTGTTCCAAAAACGATCCTCCCGAATGTTTCATTCCATTTGGACTCCGTTTGATATTCCTTTTCTGCGAAACACTAAAATAGGCAAAAAACAACAATTTTCACTGGGCCTTGGGTTAGTAGGTTAGTCCCAAAAATAATATAAAAGTGTATAATAAAGCCCATTAAACATCCAAAAGAGATAATATAATAGCAAGGAACAATAAAAAATTATAGATACGTTGGAGACATATCACACCCCATATATCCAAGTGTTCTAAAAGGTTAGTAACTTTGTCCTTTCATCTCTCATTGCTAGTTTAGCTCGTGCAATGCTCTATAAGTATAGTCATTTGTGGGTTTTAGTTTGGCTGTAAATATGTGGGACTTTATTTGATTTATATGCAAGTTGAGCTCAAATTAACTTCTTAGTTCATATGTGTAGGTGTGGTTTACTTAGTGCCTTCCCGTACCCGTCCTCACCGTCGTCGATCTCCCACTTCGTCTGTCGTCGGCACCACCTTGGTGAGGCTTTTGTTCTTATCATTTTTGTGAAAAAATTTCTTATTTCTATGTTTTAGATAGTTGCTTGTATAATTTTCTTACTTTTATGATTGTTTCTTATATATAGTGCCATGGTTTTGCTATCCGTCCCCGTCGGCCCTTGTACAATTTATCATTCAGATGTTGTTGAGGATATAACCCCATGGTATGACCCGTGTCGGGACCCCGATCCTAAGTCACACCGGTCTAGCATGTAACACACCATATTACTCTGCGGCCTCACGCACGGTATCCCCTCGGGTGCCACCTTACCTAGCCCGGGACCGTTTGCGCATTTTGGCTCACGTATATGATAGTGTCGCTAGCATCCATATGACAGAGAACCCGGGCCGACATGACCAGTTATAAACCAAAAGTGGCACTAAATTACAGAGATAGGCATACATGACCCAGCAACGAACGTGTCGGTCATCAATGTATGAACCCAAGTCGTAGCAAGCTACAAGGACTTAAAGGAACAACGCGTGACATTTCCCCTAAGGAACAGACACATGAGCGAAGAAGGACACATGCCGGTCAGCCTAAGTGTTCCGGAGCAGTAGCAAGCTACCAAGGCTCAGTGGAAGCACTAGGAGACATTTTCCTGTAAGATAGGCTACCAAGGGTAAACAACTAGGTGTCGGATCCCACACATACCAAGCATTTCAATAACATACACACAATATGCTCGATATGTGCAAATACAACATGGCATCACAACAAGACTTTATGAAACAAGTATTTATTCATTAGGCTCCGAGGAGCCAGTTATTACAAACATGGGTCTCATGACCCAGCATTCAGAGCATACAAGCAACAAGTGGAAGCATACATGTCTGAATACAGACATCTACAAATGAAAAAGGCTGAAGAGCCTGACTATCTACAACACTCGTCCAAGATCGTAGCTGAGGTAACAAGCTACTTGTCGAAGTCCAAGCGGAAATACTAGAGAGACAGAAGTCTCATCTGCGAAAACATAAATTAAGCAAACATAAGTACAAAGGTACTCAGCAAGACTTACATCAGATCCTATCATACATGCATTTGTATCAAGAAGGCATAGTGGGGTTTAGTTGCAGCAAGCCAGCTTTGACTCAGGGGCTATCCTGTACTATGATTGCTGGTAACTTTGAGGTGGCGCACACGAGTCCACTAAACACCATCAAAATACACCACTATGGATTCATCCCCGTCTCCCTACGAGAAGGCCATCAATAGCACTCACACTTGTCTTGAGTATTTTAGAGTATCCACTTCCAGTTGTCTATGTACCACGTAAGCATCCAAGAAGTCCATAACCATGGACCCGGCTATTCGAATAGATCATGATAAACCCTGCAGGGGTGTACTTCTTCACACACGCTCTTGCCACTTACCGCCATGTACACGACGTGTATCTCGGCAACCTTCAAGCGGAAGCCTAGCGAGGGTGTCGGCCACGACCTGACTAACCACACAAGACTCTAGTCCAGGTTTATCGCCTATTCGGGTTCCATCCGCAAGGGAGTCCGGCCGAGGTTTCCATCACGGCCCCAAACGATGTGTACAGGGTTCCCGAGCCCACCATCCGGGTGCCACTCGGTACACCGGGCCACGTGTGCCTAGTCTGTCCCAAGCCCACCCTGCCGGGTGCCACTTGGTAGAGAAATAACACTACCTACAAACACCAGAAACTAGTTGCGACTCCTGGATAGAGATCAAGTTGATTAATAAGCCGAGAGGGGTCGAGTTACCGGAACCCAATGTGTGGTAGTATCTAGTCATTGGACAACATACACAAAACTCAATGCTTAAGGACGGTTCCAGCGAGACAACCCACCATGTACTCCTACATGGCCTCTCACCGCTACCTTTACCAAATCGTGTTCACACACTTAACGCTCAGCATCAGAACATATCACTGCACTCCAATTCATTCCCAATGAATCAGACCTGACATACTCTAAGCAATAGCAAGCAAGGCATGGTAAGATCACAACATGGCTTCAATCAACTCCTACACATACTAGTGGGTTTCAACTATTTACTGTGGCAATGACAGGTCATGCAGAGGAATGGGTTCAACTACCGCAGCATAAAATAGCAGTTGAAAGGTTGTTGTCCTAATGCAATAACAGGGAGCTGGAGTGAGAGAGTAGGATTGTATCGGAATGAACAAAGGGGTTTGCTTGCCTGGTATAACAACGTGTAGAGCACTGCTCCTCTGACAGGTACTCTGGAACGGTCTCCGGAGCAGAACCTATCGAGAAGAACGGTGCCAGCAATCAAACACAAGCATATGCAACAATATGATGCATGAATATGGAATGAAGATATGATGTTGTTTGAGCTAATTCATCTAGCATTTTATTTGGTTGAATTCCATTTGAACCAAGGGCTCAAATGCAACTCTAGAATAAGCATTTTTAAATGCCATATATGTGTTTTCATATAAACAGTAGGTATAACTCCATTTGTCATGCATGAAAATGGTACATATGGATAGATTGAATTTTTCTGATAATTTTTCATATATAAATTAATTCATTCTGAGCTACGGTTGAATTTCTATGATTTTTTGAAGTTTAAACCAATATCTGAAATAAATAAATCATTTAAGATTTATTTAAATGCGAGAACTGGAATACTGCGTCAGCATGACCCAAGCCTGATGTTAGCAGGTCAACCAGCTGACCAGAGTCAAACCTGACAGTGGGGTCCACTAGTCAGTGACTCAGTTAATTAACTGAGTTAATTAACACTAAAACTAATCCTAACAGAAAACAGCAGGGCTGGGCCCACATGTCAGTGGCTAATCTAATTAACAAAACTAATTAATTAACTTAATCTAGTCAACTAACTGGAGGGGTGGGGGCCCACCTATCATTGACCCAGGGGGTCAAATCTTGGTCAACCCCCGGCTAACACGCCGGCGTTTAGCCGCCGACGGGAGCAAACGCGGCGGAGGGTGTCGGGATCGCCGTTCTGGCGGTCTTTTGCGCAGCGGAGACCAGCTACGGGGAGCTGGAGCTCACCCGCATCCATTCCAGCAAGCGGCAGCAGCTAGGGCGGCCGGAGCTCGCCGGAAACGAGCTCGTGGCGGCGCCGGAGTTCGGCCCTCGTCGGATATGGGGCTACAGGGCACGGGGAGGCCAACGGAGGGGTGCTACGGGCTTCAGGCCGTGTGGCAAACGCGGAGACGCGCCAAGTTGTGAGCCACGGTGGCTCTGGCCACGGCGGAGAGGAACCACGGCGACGCAACCGCTCGGGTCCGGTGGGTGGCGTGGCTACGGCGTGAGAACGGCGAAACGAAGGGAGGGGTTCAAGGGAGAGGCTCACGGCGGTCGCAGTGGTGCAGGCGGAGAGCTCGGAGGAGGGCCGGAGCGGGCAGGGCAGCGGAGGGGATCCATGGCGGCCGGCGGTGAAGACGAGCTCGAGGACGAGGCCTCAGGGCGTCCGGGGTCGATTCCTTCGGCTTGGAGAAGCACGACAGCGAGGCGGAGCTCGGGGGCTCGTCGGAGAGGCGAGGGGGAGGCGGTGGCTACGGTGGTTCCGATCGGCGGTGGGGACCGAGCGCGAGAGGGAGACAGAGGAGGGAAGGGGCGACGAGAGAGAGCCAGAGAGGTAAGGGGATGTGCGTGGCTTCATCTGGAGCTTCGAGGCGGCGAGGGGGAGGACAGGCTGGCAGGAGGCGTGGCGCCCTCGCCGTGCGCGCGCGCCGGCCACGCGCCTCGCCTACTGGCGCGAGGTTGGTGGTGACTGGCTTGGCCAGTGGGCCGGGCCAGCTCTGCCTGGCTGTGTTGCAGGTAAGGCCAGGTAAGCCTTTTCCTTTTTCCTGTTTTTCATTTTCTATTTTGACATTTGTTTTGATTTAAAAGAAAATCATTTAATTTATTCTGAAAATTTTGCAGGGACTAGAAGGAGTGTTCCAAAGCCCCACACAAAATCCAGAATTAATGGACACATATAAAATATATAATAAATATATATATCCAAAGCAAATATTTATTGCATTAATTCCAAAAGCCCAAAATAAATATTTATGAGCTGCTAATAATATTGGTTTGATTTTTATCTCTAACCAATATTTTCAGAGAGCAACATGAACATTTTCTTGGCACCTTTTGGAGCAATTTTTATTTGGGTCATTTTTCAAAAGGGTTTTCTGAGGGTTTCACAAGTCCTCAATTCAAATTCATTTGAAATTTAAACATGATGCAAACATCAAGACTAGCCTAATGCATACCAGAACTAGGGTTGTGACAACCCGCCCAGGAGGAGCTGGATGATACCTTTGGCGAGTCAACAGAGAAGGCCCACAAATGCCTAAGAAGGCAATATGAGATAGCCGGAGGCAGCTTATAAGATGGCTCGTTAGAGGCCCATAATCCGGAGGTAATCCAAGACCCAGAGGTGTGAGCCGCCATACGGCAACTTGCCTCACAAGGCAGGGCGATTTAGAGCCGGAGTCGGTTACATTGTATAAACCTTCCTGGACTCTTGTAAGCCACCGGGCCTCGACCTGTGTATATAAAGGCGAGACCGGGCGGTGGCTTAGGCCAGGAAATAATTGATAGCTAGCTAGGTTAAGCAGATTGCACCCTAGTAATCGATACTCTAGCAATATAGCAACAAGCAGGAGTAGGCCTTTACCTCATTGGTGAGGGGCCGAACCTGGGTAAACTCGTGTCTCAAGTCTCGCTCAACCACTTCAAGATAATCACCATGACCATGGCCTCACACCTAAGTCATTTCGCAAGCGCATCTGCCGTGATAAAACCACAACAATTGGCGCCCACCGTGTGGCTAGGGCACGGTGGTTTCGAGTTCTTGAAGGGCACTTTTCCAGGGCTCGAGAGATACATCGTCGGCAGGATGACCAAGAGCCGCTGCGAAAATCTCTACATTGACGATGTAGGTTGGGGCCCCGAGGCCGACTCAATCAAGTACGGGTACCGGGTCCCCTTTGGTGGATTTCACATCTTCATCGGCAAGATCGATGCCTCTCTGCCTGAGCCGGACATCTTCCCCGACCTCTTCAAGTCGGCTCAGTGCATGCAACCAGCCCGATGTAAACCCGGTAGGAAGCATGTTTTTGTCGGCTTCACGCAAGGCTTGGAGCTTGCGGAAAATTCCGCATTCGGTGAGGTAACTCTCATCTATTCTGATAATGAGTCCACCGGAGAGACAGAATCAATCTGCCAGGTCCAGGACGGCGGGCTCAGGAGCTATTCCGATGGTACAAGCATTCCAGATGCTTATGAGCCGCTGAGCAGGGCCGCTATCTTTATGGCTGGCACACAACCAGTTGTGAATTCGTCGATGGCGGCTGCTATGACATCCGGCTCTACTACTGCAGCGACGGTAGGGGTGAGCGAATCGACACAGCCGCAGGCTCATGTTTTGTCTGAACTTTTAAACAATCTGACGACTCTGTTAGCAATAGAGGTAACTCCGGCAAATCAAGTGCAACATAATGTAGAAATTGCTAAAGTGCGAGACGAGGTAGCCAAGGTTCAAGAGGATGTTGATACGTCTCCGTCGTATCTATAATTTTTTATTGTTCCATGCCAATTTTCTACAACTTTCATATACTTTTGGCAACTTTTTATATTATTTGTTGGGACTAACATCTTGATCTAGTGCCCAGTGTCAGTTCCTGTTTGTTGCATGTTTTTCGTTTCGCAGAATATCCATATCAAACGGAGTACAAACGGGATAAAAATGGACGGAGATTATTTTGGAATATATGTGAATTTTGGGAAGCGGAACCAACATGAGACGATGCCAGAGTGGGCCACGAGGCAGGGCGCGCGCCCACCAGGGGCAGGCGCGCCCTGGGCCCTTGTGGCCACTCCGTAAGGCGGTTGATGCCCTTCTTTCTCGGAAAGAAAGCCAATATCCGGATAAAAATCGTGTCAAAAAATCAGCCCAATCGGAGTCACAGATCTCCGGGAAAATAAGAAACGGTGAAGTGACAGAATGTGGGAACGTAGAAACAGAGAGAGACAGAGAGACAGATCCAATCTCTGAGGGGCTCTCGCCCCTCCGCCGCCATGGAGTCCATGGGCCAGAAGGGAAACCCTTCTCCCACATAGGGAGAAGGTCAAGGAAGAATAATAAGGAGGGGGGCTCTCTCCCCCTCGCTTCTAGTGGCACCGGAGTGCCATCGGGGCCATCACCGTGTGATGGAGGTCTACACCAACACCTCCGTCATCTTCACCAACATCTCCATCACCTTCCCCGCAACCCGCTGTACCCTCTACTCGAACTTGGTGCTTTATGCTTCATATTATTATCCAATGATGTGTTGCCATCCTATGATGTCTGGGTAGATTATCGTTGTCCTATCGATGATTGTTGAATTGCTATGATTGATTTAAATTGCTTGTGGTTTTGTTGTTGTCCTTTGGTGCCCATCCTATGAGTGCGCGCATGGATCACACCATAGGGTTAGTTGTATGTTGATAGGACTACGTATTGGAGGGCAAGAGTGACAGAAGCTTCAACCTAGCATAGAAATTGATGCATACGGGATTGAAGGGGGACCAATATATCTTAATGCTATGGTTGGGTGTTCTCTTAATGAATGTTAGCAGTTGCGGATGCTTGCTAATAGTTCCAATCATAAGTTCTTAGAATTCCAAGTAAGGGATGACATGCTAGCAGTGGCCTCTGCCACATAAAACTTGCTATCGGTCTAGTAACGTAGTCAATTGCTTAGGGGCAATTTCGCAACTCCTACCACCACTTTTCCACGCTCACTATCATTAACTTTATTGCTTCTTTGTCTTAACAACCCCTAGATTATATTTACATGCTCTTTATATTCTTGCAAACCTATCCCACAAAAACTACAAAGTACTTCTAGTTTCATACTTGTTCTAGGTAAAGTAAACGTCAAGCGTGCGTAGAATTGTATCGGTGGTCGACAGAACTTGAGGGAATATTTGTTCTACCTTTAGCTCCTCGTTGGGTTCGGCACTCTTACTTATCGAAAGAGGCTACAACTGATCCCCTACACTTGTGGGTTATCAAGACCTTTTTTTGTTACCTTTGCCGGGGAGCAATAGCGTGGGGTGAATATTCTCGTGTGTGCTTGTTTACTTTATCACTAAGTAGATTTCATTTACTGTTCTAAGTTGTTTTCTATCTTTAGTTATGGGTAGGAAACGCAAAATACCAAAAAATTAGCGGTACCTACTAAACCAATGGTTGAAGAACCACTCAAAATCTATCACACTACTGAAGCTTATTACTTGGATCATCTTCGATCCATATGTGCTCGGGCTGAAACCCCAACTAGCTTAGTTGAGGTAAAATCTTTAGATGAGCATGCTTGTTATGTGCGACACCGCATATCTGAAAAGGGAAACTTTTACTCGATCAAATTCATCATTTGCAATGCTATGCTTGGAATTTATGTGAAATTTATGATTTTACTTGTTGTTCTGAAGACCCTACGAAACACCTTCCCTACCAATGTGATTTTAGTGATAATGGAATCGTGTGTTCGTATGCTAAGTGTGTTTATAGTTACTATGATGTTCAAGAAATTGAAGAATTTGTTGCTTTTAAGGGTGCTTATGAAATTACTTCTTTGATTGAAAAGTATGATGCAACTCTTTACAAATCTGAATTTTTTTCCATATTTCAATATTGTTATGATAATTGTGCTTCTAATGCCTATGTTAAACTATATATTGAGGACTCCTCCGCTGTCCAAGAAGAGACTAATATTTTGTAGGAGTCTATGGAAGAAGAAATTAATGACATTATGAACTCACTGGATGAAAAAGATGACGAGGAGAGCGAAGAACAAAAGGAGGAAGAGCGGATTAGCTACCTGTGCCCACCTTCTAATGAGAGTAACTCTTCAACTCATACATTGTTTAATTTCCCTTCATACTTACCGAAGGAAGAATGCTATGATGATTACTATGATCCCGTTGATTCTTTTGAAATATCCCTTTTTGATGATGCTTGCTATGCTTGTGGCCAAGATGCCAATATGAATTATGCTTATGGAGATGAACTTGCTATAGTTCCTTATGTTAAACATGAGATATTTTCTATTGCACCCACACATGATAGTCCTATTATCTTTTTGAATTCTCCAAACTACACTATATTGGAGAAGTTAGCACTTATAAAGGATTATATTGATGGGTTGCCTTTTTCCGTTACACATGATGATTTTGATGAATATAATATGCATGTTCTTACTGGTCCTACTTGCAATTATTATGAGAGAAGATCTACATCTCCGCCTCTCTATGTTTCCAACACGATAAAATTGCAAGAAACTGCTTATACTGTGCATTGGCCTTTACTTGATGTGCATGAATTGTTCTTGTATGACATGCCTATGCATAGGAAGAGAGTTAGACTTTGTTGTTTCATGACACATATCACTTTGTGCCCACTACTAAATGCCAAATCATTGCTAATTAAAATTGGCTTTGATATACCTTGGGATCCGGGTGGATCCATTACTTGAGCACTATATGCCTAGCTTAATGGCTTTAAAGAAAGCACTGCCAGGGAGACAACCCGGAAGTTTTAGAGAGTCATTTATTTCTATTGTGTGCTTTTATAAAGTTTAAAAACAAAAAAATAAAGAGGGGAACCTAAAACTTTTTCAAATTGAAAAGTGAAAGTAAGAAGGACGAGCACCGTAGAAATGGGGGAGCTCCTTGAACTTTGTTCATGCCCATGGAAACTTTGCAAACCTTGAATTACAGAAAGTTTTCAATAAGAATAATTATCCCCATGTACAATTCCATTGTATTATAAAAATAATGTGCCAAGAGTTTCCTTTAGGATGATTAAACTGCTTGTTGGTTTGTGCGGTGCAAAAACAGAAACTTTTGCTGTAGTGCGCGATTTTACATTTTTTTACTGGAACGTCGAAAGGATCTGAAACTTTTTGAAAAGTCTTGCTATACAAATTGTTGATGGTTTCTAATTTTTCCTTAATTCTTAGGGTTACAGAAGTATGGTTAATGTTTAGATTACTACAGACTGTCATGTTTTCACAGATTGTTGTTATAGCTTCATCATTTGCATATGTTTGAAATCTTGTTGAAGCCTCCTTGACTTGGGGCCATAGAATTGTGATAGCATACATGGGTAATTTTTGTTCATAATTATACAATAATGTTAGAGCCCACCTGATGGGATTTTATTGTTCATATGCACTAACCCCGCCACTAAAAGTTCGGTTAAGTTTTGTGTGGATGAAGTGTTCAAAGATCGAGGATGTCTCGATGTGAGAAGAAGGAGGAGTGGCAAGAGCTCTAGCTTGGGGATGCCCAATGCACCCCAATTAAATATTCAAGGAGACTCAAGCATCTAAGATTGGGGATGCCCCGGAAGTCATCCCATCTTTCTTCAACAAGTATCGGTATGTTTTCGGATTCGTTTCGTTCACATGATATGCGTAAACTCTTGGAGCGTCGTGTGCTTTTTCTTTTTCTTTTAATAAATGCACCATGCTGGTATGAGATAGTCCTTGGTTGATTTTTAGAATGCTCTTTGCACTTCACTTATATCTTTTGAGTATGGCTTTATAGAATGCTTCATGTGCTTCACTTATATCATTTGAAGTTTGGATTGCCTGTTTCTCTTCACATAGAAAACCACCATTTGTAGAATGCTCTTTTGCTTCACTTATATTGGTTAGAGCATGGGCATATCTTTTGTAGAAAGAATTTAAACTCTCTTGCTTCACTTATATCTATTTAGAGAGTTGACAGGAATTGGTCATTCACATGGTTAGTCATAAAATCCTACATAAAACTTGTAGATCGCTGAATATGATATGTTTGATTCATTGCAATAGTTTTGCGATATAGAGATGCTAATATGTGGTAGGTACTAGTGAATGATTGTGGTCTAGTAAAAATATTCGTGTTAAGGTTTGTGATTCCCGAAGCATGCATGTATGGTCTCCTAACTATGTAACCAAATTGGCGCGCATTGTATTTTGATTGTTTATCTTTGTGCGAAGGTCGGGGGCACGCGATTGTTAACTCCTACCAACCTCCCCCCTAGGAGCATGCGTCATAGTATTTTTGCTTCGAGGGCTAATAAAAATTTCCCAATAAGTATGTGAGTTCTTTAGGACTAATGTTGAGTCCATGGATTATACGCACTCTCACCCTTCCACCATTGCTAGCCTCTCTTGTACCGCGCAACTTTCGCCGGTACCATACACCCACCATATACCTTCCTCAAAACAGCCACCATACCTACCTATCATGGCATTTCCATAGCCATTCCAAGATATATTGCCATGTAACTCCACCGTTCCGTTTATTATGACACGCACCATCATTATCATATTGCCTTGCATGATTGTAAGATAGCTAGCATGATGTTTCCATTGCTTGTCCGTTTTTTGATGTCATTGCTACGCTAGATCATTGCACATCCCGATACACCGCCGGAGGCATTCATATAGAGTCATATTTTTGTTCTAGTATCGAGTTGTAAGTAAATAGAAGTGTGCTGATCATCATTATTAGAGCATTGTCCCTTGAGAAAAAAAAAAGAAAAAGAGGAAGGCCCAAAAAAAAAGAAAAAAAAGTGACAATGCTACTATCTTTTTTCCACACTTGTGCTTCAAAGTAGCACCATGATCTTCATGATAGAGAGTCTCCTATGTTGTCACTTCCATATACTGGTGGAAATTTTCATTATAGAACTTGGCTTGTATATTCCAACGATGGGCTTCCTCAAATGCCCTAGGTCTTCACGAGCAAGCAAGTTGATGCACACCCACTAGTTTTCTTTTGAGCTTTCATCCACTTATAGCTCTAGTGCATCCGTTACATGGCATTCCCTACTCACTCGCATTGATATCTATTGATGAAAATCTCCATAGCCCATTGATACGCCTAGTTGATGTGAGACTTTCTCCCTACTTCTGTCTACTACCACCTTCTATTCCACCCATAGTGCTATATCCATGGCTCACGCTCATGTATCACGCTGAAGAGTTGAAAAGGTTCGAAAAAGTAAAGTATGAAAACAATTGCTTGGCTAACACCGGGATGGGCATGAGGGGTACCTTATGTTAAGAAAAGGGAAGCTTAAAAGACTATATGATTTTGTAGGGATAACGTTCTTTAGCATTGATATTTTGAAATACTTGATTGTTTGTTGGGATGCCCGAGTATTAAATTCTTTTATGTCAAATGATACACTATTGCTTTGAATCACTCGTGTCTTAATATTCATGCCATGATTAGATTACACGATCAAGATTATGCTAGGTAGTATTCCACATCAAAAGTTATCTTTTTTATCATTTACCTACTCGAGGACGAGTAGGAATTAAGCTTGGGGATGTTGATAAGTCTCCGTCGTATCTATAATTTTTGATTGTTCCATGCCAATATTCTACAACTTTCATATACTTTTGGCAACTTTTTATACTATTTTTTGGGAGTAACATATTGATCCAGTGCCCAGTGCCAGTTCCTGTTTGTTGCATGTTTTTTGTTTCAGAGAATATCCACATCAAACGAAGTCCAAACGGACGGATATTTTTTTGGAATAGATGTGAATTTTGAGAAGAGGAACCAACATGAGACGATGCCTGAGTGAGCCTCGCGGCAGGGGGCGTGCCCACCAGGCGCAGGCGTGCCCTGGGCCATCGTGGCCACTCCGTAAGGCGGTTGACGCCCTTCTGTCGCCACAAGAAAGCCAATATCCGGATAAAAATTGTGTCAAAAAATCAGCCCAATCCGAGTTACGGATCTCCGGGAATATAAGAAACGGTGAAGGGACAGAATCTGGGAACGCAAAAACAGAGAGAGACAGAGAGACAGATCCAATCTCGGAGGGCCTCTCGCCCCTCCGCCGCCATGGAGGCCATGGACCAGAAGGGAAACCCATCTCCCACCTAGGGAGAAGGTCAAGGAAGAATAAGAAGTAGGTGGGCTCTCTCCCCTTCGCTTCCGGTGGCACCGGAGTGCCACCGGGGCCATCATCGTGTGACGGTGATCTACACCAACACCTCTGTCATCTTCACCAACATCTCCATCACCTTCCCCCATCTTTCTACAACGGTCCACTCTCCCGCAACCCGATGTACCCTCTACTTGAACATGGTGCTTTATGCTTCATATTATTATCCAATGATGTGTTGCCATCCTATGATGTCTGAGTAGATTATCGTTGCACTAGTAGATAAAGGGTCATCAGACCCGGTTCGTTTGGGCCTTTAGCCCCGGTTCCTGAACCGGGACAAGAGGGTCGGTACGAATGCTCTTACCCTTTAGTCCATGTTCAATCCAGAATCGGGGCAGATGGGTGTCCACGTGGCCTATGCGCCGAGCCCAGGCAGGAGGAGCTTTAGTCCCGGTTGATGGTACCAACCGGGACCAAAAGGCATCCACGCGTCAGCATTTCTGTGGCTGCGTTTTTTATTTTATTTTTTTGAAAGGGGAGGGGGGGGGTTGGAGGTTTTGGGGGGTTAATTTTGGTGTTTCATATTGTGTTAGCTAGCTAATTAATAGAGAGAAGTGTCCTCTCTTATGTCCTTGCTTGGTCGACGCTACGTACTACACATACGTATAGAGATGACTAGACACAGTGCTAGGTGGCTTCTCACCCCTCGTTGGTTACCCCAAATGGAAGGTTTGAGATGCAGTGTAGCAGAAGTTTTCCCTTGGCAATACCAAGGATCGATTTCCCACAGACTCCCAGTTTCAACAAGAAGGTGTCAACTGCTAACGGCGCCAGAAATTAGCAATCAACGTGGACCTGCCCATAGATACAAATAACTTTGCTCCCAACGAGTACAGAGAGTTTGTCAATCCCTCCGGCCTTGTAGTTTACAAAGGATCAAACGCAAGTGATAATAGTGATAGATATAATTGCAATAGTAAGTAAAAGCGGAAAAGTAAATAGTGTATGTGATCAATGATGGTAATATGGACCGGAGTCTCATGATGTTCACTAGTGATGTCTCTCTCCCAAAAGACGATAAAACGGCTATGTGAGGTAAACGAATTACAGCTGGGCAATTGACAGGACCATGTGCGCAAACCAATACTGACTACATTGCAAGAAAGGTTGAGGTTCAAAGCATGGACGGTACGCCAAAGTAAGTAGACCGAAATCCATCAATATCTACAACTAATCATCCACCTTGAGATATCTATCCAGAACATCTCGCTGGTATTAAGTTACGAGTCCCACCCATAGTGTAAACTCAATGCAACAGACAACTGCATTAAAAGAACTTTGCGTAAAGTAAACAATCCTTGCACCCGCGGGCACAAGCACCGTTGTTTTCCCCCTTGTGGCAACAGCACATCCCCTAGACTCATGTTTCTGTCACTCAAACTAGTCATCGAGGGGCATGAACCCACAATCAAGCATAACGTTCCCTCTTGGAGTCACTACCTACTACTTGGCCAAAGCAATAAATAACAACGGAGAACATGCAAGAATTACTTACGAACATAAATATAAAAGAGGTGAACCAAATATATTACTCAAACACAATCTGAACATAATCTCATAATCCATCGGATCCCAGCAAACTCATCATAGCAACAGCATAAGGATTACATATGTGCCTCGATCATGTAGGGCAGCTCACGAGGACTAATTAGTGAAGCACAAGAACGGGAGGAGAACATCACATAGCTACTGGTCATGGACCCATGGTCTAAGGGAGACCACTCACAACTCATCCGGGAGGCGTCCATGGTGGTGGAGAGGCTCCCGGTGGTGATCCTCCCCTCCGGCAGGGTGCTGGGAAGAGTTCTCCTGGTGCTCCCGATCTTGGAAGCGGCGGCGGCGGCGGAACAGAGATGAGATCGCGAAAAAGAGTTCCCGTCTCGAGGGTTTCGGGAGACGCTTTAAATATATGCCAAAGGGGGGCATCGGAGGAGCCTCGGGGGGCCCAGGCGCCCCCCCGGCGCGGCCCAGGGGGGGCGCGCCGCCAGGGCGCCTGGAGCACTGGTGCCCCCCCCCCCCGGCTGTCCTTCGGGCAGAAGGTAGTTTCTGGAACGCTTATTTTTTATATAATCTTTTTGGATTTTTCCTGGCAGTTCTCGTAATGTGAAAACCTGAAATACAAAAACAACCGAAAACAAAAACAAGCACTGGGGTGCACTAAGTTAATAGGTTAGTCCAAATATGATCAAAAGTGTATGGAAGTGTATAAATAACACAGCAATATCACCCAAAAGAGGCATGGAGCAAGCAGAAATTATAGATACGTTTTGGACGTATCAACATCCCCAAGCTTAATTCCTGCTCGTCCTCGAGTAGGTAAATGATAACAAGAATAATTTCTGTGGTGACATGCTATTAACCATATAGGACTTTTTCATAGTCATATGACAAAAGCTTACTGAGACAATGAATCTATAGTAATTAAGTTGCCTCATGAGAAAATCACAAAGAACTGAAAGTTTTACAACATGACATTGAAACATCAAATAGATTTGTAATGAACATGATGTGCAAATATGATAAAGTGATATCTCGCTTTCCCCCTTTAGTGAAGCAAAACATAAATGCAGGGCCACCTCCAAGGTTTAAGTGATGACTAGATACAATGATTTCAAAATAAACGATATCACAATCATGCAAAAGATAATGCTACTTTGGGACAATGCACATTACACTCAGAATGACAATCATGCTCTCAGTAGTTGGTGCTTTTAAAAGAAGGTGGAAAGTCTCGAACCGTGGCTTTTGTTGGCAAGGTTGAAAACCCATAGTCGGTAACAAAGACAAAACATGTACCAGAGCTATTGGCTTTATAACAGAGGTAATAATTATTTTTTTAGATCATGCATGTTTCGTTAACGAATGCTAGCAGATAACTCAATCACTTCTTGAGATGGACAAGTTTCGAGGAACGGCTCCCGAATGAGGACGATCACATCCTCTTAATCTCCTTTGTTTATCACTACCAAAGTGTTCAGATTTCTCATGAACAAAGCGTGAAGGAGGGTTTGTTTGTTATATTATCTTTTTGAGCCGGGCGCACTCAATGCCAGTTCCTTCTCGTGTTATGGGTTTGCACATTATACATGCAATCCCGGGGTGAAGCTTGTCCAACTTAAAAAGATCATGAATTAACCACTACTTCCTCATGAACTTACAACAGAGGCACAAAATAAGAATGCTTTTTCTTTGAATAATTTCGAGATGGCACATGCAAGTTTCCGTTAGGAATGGCAGGTAAATACCATGTAGGAAGATATGGTGGACTCATATGGCATAACTGGATTAAAAGGATGTGGATGCACAAGCAGTCAGTCCGCTTAGTACAGGCGAAGGTTAGCAAAAGACTGGGAGCGACCAACTAAGAGAGCAATGACGGTCATAATCATGCAGAGCGACAAAGCAACATTGAATCAGGCATGGAAGTTATATCGCTACTCAGAAACAAAAGATCATCAAGGCTTGACAGACTTTCTTTACAGTCTTAAATATGCGTGAGCATACGCCAAGTCAATCAAAATAAATTCTCAAAGGAAGATATTACTAAACCATACCACATCATACGCAAACAAATCATGTTGGTACTCCAATAACACATTGGGAATCCCCCAGCTATTTGAGACTAACCATAAGAAAACATGAACTACTAAGCGCCATTATGCACGTAGCATCATTATCATAGACATATCAACCAATGCAACGGAAGCAAACTCTCTTAATAAGGTGAGCATGGTAATTAAAGAGAGTTCAAGCAACTAACTAAACAAAAGCTCTTTGAAAAGATAAGCATGAAAGCTAAGAGCTGAACATGATAGTAGCTATTCAAAGACAAAGAACACACACAGCATAGATAGACATGAAAATTTTATGTTATGTTCTAGGTAGAAGTGGAGCGTGTTTCTCTCCCACATAAAGAAAGCTGAGTTCCGATTCATTATGAAAAACTAAAAAGGAAACTAAAAACAAGACGCTCCAAGCATAGCACATAACACATGAAGTGATTAAAATATAGTGGAACGAAAGACGAACTGATAATGTTGATGGAGAAGGGGATGCACGGGGGCATCCCCAAGCTTAGACGCTTGAGTCTCCTTGAATATTTCTTGGGGGTGCATGGGGGCATCCCCAAGCTTGAGCATTTGACACTCCTGAATCTTTTTATCATCTTCCCTCGCACACTTGAAAACTCCCTTCATACATAACTCATCATAATCTGATTAGCGAGGTTAGTACCCATAATAAAATAATTGTACCTTGCCGGAAATAAAGATATTCTTGAAGGTCTACTGTTTCTCAAGATTGCCAAAAGGTTTTTGCAAAGAAAAAGCAAGCTCTAGGTTTGCAAAATGAAGGAAAGGCAAAATAGGACAGAACCTGTGAAAAATAGAACAGCAGGTAGTAAACGATTTGTTCGGGGCACTTCTGCAACTCTAATCAAAAAAGTCAGAACAGATGCACGAAAGACAATTATATAGAGCACGCTGTCGAAACAATTCAGACCAAAAAGATGATCTGGTGATTTTATACGAATTTTTCTATCCAAGGACAGAATCTGTTTCCTGGACAACACCTCACAACTTTTGAACTTTCTAGCAATCAGAGGCTACACTTGGCACAAAATTGAAAAGTAAAGATACAATGATGATGCTACTATAGTAACAACATCAAGACACAACGAAAACAAAATAAATTTATTCATGTGGGCTGCCTCCCAAAAGCGCTTTCTTTTATGCCTTTAAGCTAGGCAAAATGCATATAGATCAAGTTTTATCAAGAGTAAAAGAATAGCTAGCCCGTATAACGGACTCAAAAGGTAACTTGATCTTCTTTATAGGGAAGTGTTCCATCCCTTTCTTGAGAGGAAACTGAAATTTTATATTACCCTCTTTCATGTCAATGATAGCACCAACGGTGCGCAAAAAGGGACGTCCCAAAATAATTGGACAAGAAGGATCACATTCAATATCCATAATAGTGAAATCAACGGGCACATAATTATCATTGACAACGATAAGAACATCGTCAATCCTCCCCAAAGGTTTCTTTATGGAAGAATCAACGAGACGAACACCAAAAGAACAAGAATCAAAAGGTTTCAATTTAAGCATATCATATATTCTTTTGGGCATAACAGAGGTACTAGCTCCAACATCACATAATGCATAGCAAAAGAAGTCATTCAATTTAATTTTTATCATAGGATCCCAACCATCTTCTAGCTTTCTAGGTATGGAGGCTTCTACTCTAAGTTTCTCCTCCCTAGCTTTGATAAGAGCATTAGTGATATGCTCTGTGAAGAAGGTTAAGCGTGCTAGTGCGGGGATCTCTAGACATCTTGTGAAGGAAATCAATAACTTCGGTAAGAGTGCAATTATCAAAATCAAGATCACTAGCATCAAGTAAAGTGGTAGTGGTGTCCTTTAGGTTCACTTGTTTGGTAGTTTCTATAGTCATAGCATCACCATTAATAGGTCCATCGGGACCAGGAGTACATTGGGTGCTAAGCGTTTGGATATCCTCAACAACTTGGATAGTAGCAACAATGTGGTGGGTAGGATGGCTCTTAATCCTATCTTCTTCCTTCCTTTCTCTAGCCCATCTCTCTTTAAGTTTAGCCATCATCCTAATATTTTCATTAATTTGCAATTGAATAGCATTAATAGGAGTGACCTTCCTCTCCTCAAGAGGAGAAGTTCTAGTTTTAAGCAATTCTACCTCATTGGCTAAATTGTCTACCTTCAAAGAGAGATCACCTAGTTTGTTTAGTTTTTCTTCTACACTATTATTAAAAGCTTTTTGGGTAGTGATGAAATCTTTAAGCATAATCTCTAGTTCAGTAGTGGAGTTCTTGGTGCTAGGATAAGCATTGTTGTTCCCATAAGAATTAGAGGCGAACGGTCTAGGATTGCTACCAAAGTTACTCCTATAAGCATTGTTATTAAAATTGTTTCTAGAGATAAAGTTCACATCTACTTGTTCTTGAGCAATCAAAGAATTTAAAGGAACATCACGAGGATCAATAGAAGATTGCTTCGAAAGTAGAGACATGATCAAGTCAACTTTTTCATTTAGGGAGGAAATCTCCTCGACAGAGTTTACCTTCCTACCTGTTGGAGCGCGTTCGGTGTGCCATTGGGAATAGTTGGTCATCATCTCATCGAGAAGCTTTGTGGCAGCACCAAGTGTAGTTGACATAAAAGTTCCTCCCGCGGCCGAATCTAACAAGTTCCGCGAGGTAAAGTTCAAGCCTGCATAAAAAGTTTGGATAACCATCCAAGTAGTCAAACCATGAGTAGGGCAGTTCTTGATAAGAGATTTCATACGTTCCCAAGCTTGGGCAACGTGTTCATTATCCAATTGTTTAAAATTCATTATGTTACTTCTTAGTTGGATAATCTTAGCAGGTGGATAGTATTTTCCAATAAAAGCATCTTTGCACTTGTCCCATGAATCTATGCTATTTCTAGGCAAAGACTGAAACCAAATTTTAGCTCCTCCTCTCAAGGAGAAAGGAAAAAGCTTAAGCTTAACAATATTACCATCTATTTCTTGGTACTTTTGCATATCACAAAGTTCAACAAAGTTGTTTAAGTGTAAAGCAGCATCATCTCCAGCACCGGAGAATTGATCTTTCATGACTAAATTCAGTAAAGCAGGTTTAATTTCATACGAAGGTGCTGAAGTGGCAGGTGTAGTGATAGGTGTGCAGATAAAGTCATCATTGTTGTGACTAGTGAAGTCACACAACTTGGTGTTCTCGGTGGAACCCACAGTAGCACGCAAGCAAGATAACTATTTTTGTGATTTTTGATAAAAGATACTAAAGCAAAACTGAAAGGTAAACTAACAAGACTAAAAGAAAAGGTAAAAGATAGCGTGCAACTCCCCTATCCTGGAGAGTGGAGTCCCCGGCAACGGTGCCAGAAATTGCTTTGCTAGGTGGCGTCTCACCCCTCGTTGGTTACCCCAAGTGGAAGGTTTGAGATGCAGTGTAGCAGAAGTTTTCCCTTGGCAATACCAAGGATCGATTTCCCAGATACTCCCAGTTTCAACAAGAAGGTGTCAACTGCTAACGGCGCCAGAAATTAGCAATCAACGTGGACCTGCACACAGATACAAATAACTTTGCTCCCAACGAGTACAGAGAGGTTGTCAATCCCTCCGGCCTTGTAGTTTACAAGGGATCAAACGCAAGTGATAATAGTGATAGATATAATTGCAATAGTAAGTAAAAGCGGAAAAGTAAATAGTGGATGTGATCAATGATGGTAATATGGACCGGAGTCTCATGATGTTCACTAGTGATGTCTCTCTCCCAAAAGACGATAAAACAGCTATGTGAGGCAAACGAATTACAGCTGGGCAATTGACAGGACCATTTGCGCAAACCAATGCTGACTACACTGCAAGAAAGGTTGAGGTTCAAAGCATGGGCGGTACGCCAAAGTAAGTAGACCGAAATCCATCAATATCTACTACTAATCATCCACCTTGAGATATCTATCCAGAACATCTCGCTGGTATTAAGTTGCGAGTCCCACCCATAGTGTAAACTCAATGCAACAGACAACTGCATTAAAAGAACTTTGCGTAAAGTAAACAATCCTTGCACCCGCGGGCACAAGCACCGTTGTTTTCCCCCTTGTGGCAACAGCACATCCCCTAGACTCATGTTTCTGTCACTCAAACTAGTCATCGAGGGGCATGAACCCACATTCAAGCATAACATTCCCTCTTGGAGTCACTACCTACTACTTGGCCAAAGCAATAAATAACAACGGAGAACATGCAAGAATTACTTACGAACATAAATATAATAGAGGTGAATCGAATATATTACTCAAGCATAATCTGAACATAATCTCATAATCCATCGGATCCCAGCAAACTCATCATAGCAACAACATAAGGATTACATATGTGCCTCGATCATGTAGGGCAGCTCACGAGGACTAATTAGTGAAGCACAAGAACGGGTGGAGAGCATCACATAGCTACTGGTCATGGACCCATGGTCCAAGGGAGACTACACACAACTCATCCGGGAGGCGTCCATGGTGGTGGAGAGGCTCCCGGTGGTGATCCTCCCCTCCGGCAGGGTGCCGGAAGAGTTCTCCTGGTGCTCCCGATCTTGGAAGCGGCGGCGGCGGCGGAATAGAGATGAGATCGCGAAAAAGAGTTCCCGTCTCGAGGGTTTCGGGAGACGCTTTAAATATATGCCAAAGGGGGGCATCGGAGGAGCCTCGGGGGGCCCAGGCGCCCCCCCGGCGCGGCCCAGGGGGGGCGCTGCTAGGGCGCCTGGAGCCCTGGTGCCCCCCCCCCCCGGCTGTCCTTCGGGCGCAAGGTAGTTTCTGGAACGCTGATTTTTTATATAATTTTTCTGGATTTTTCCTGGCAGTTCTCGTAATGTGAAAACCTGAAATACAAAAACAGCCGAAAACATAAACTGGCACTGGGGTGCACTAAGTTAATTGGTTAGTCCAAATATGATCAAAAGTGTATGGAAGTGTATAAATAACATAGCAATATCACCCAAAAAAGGCATGGAGCAAGCAGAAATTATAGATACGTTTTGGACGTATCACACGGTAGCTAGCTAGCTAGCTAGTAAAGCAAGCGAAGGAAACAGAAGATCGTATAATCAACATATATATATATATATATGTGCATACAGAGAGAAGTAATATCGACCACCTCTCCTTCTCCGAGAGATTGGTCGAACAACAAGTTCTCGTATATCTATCCGACACTACCGGGTACATATATACAATAATTATCTCTTACAAATATAATCTCCTATCATATGGATGCATGGTCCACATAGTATTCACCGTCTTCAGCGATCACGTGTTCAAGGAAGAATGCCGCCAATTCCTCTTGAATTGCTCGTAGACGATCTGGTGTTAGGAGTTCATCCCACATCCGAAACATCTAATTTGAAGTAGGGGGTCAATACATGAAATGATGCTATAAATTTGTGAATATTATTGATTGCTTACGCACTTCAAATTGTGCTTCAGTGTAGCCCCGCTCACAGGTCGTGTGGCGGATGGACTCGCAAAATGTAGTATCCACAGTAATCATTCCCGGGTTCCTGCCACAACCACTTTACAAGAAATAGAGGTCAATCAAACTGATAAGCAAGAATGCCAAATTGGTATTGATGAAACTAGCGCTTGAATCAAGATATAGGAGATGCGCGTGCGGAACATGCTACTATATAGTACTTACTTTCGGGTATCTAAATTCTAGCTTCTTTGGCAGTCCCGGAGCTTTTTTGGTGAATTTTCTCCAAACCCTGCCAGACAAAGAAAACAATTAGTTGATATCAGAAATGAAGTTGCTGATATATATGCATGGTGGATAATATTGATCGATTTAACTTACCTGGTGAGCATTTGAGTCATGTCCGCATACTCCTCAGAATCTTTACGTTTAGAGTCCAAGACAGTTACTACTCCCTTCTCAAGCTTAATCTCTATGAGAATATAGTGGAAGCTGCGCACGCATGCATGAACTCATCAATTACATCACTATAACCTTGACTGATATATAAGGGAAACCAAATATGCACAAGACAGTAACACTCACTTGAAATTGTAAGGAAAGAGTATTATATCTTTGTTTTCATTTACCACCAACGATCGTAGCAAGTTGGTCTCTGTATCGTCGGGACGCAATTTAACCTCGGTTGCATCTATGAGGTATGTGTTAACGAACCCAATATCACCTACTTGTCTTTTCTTCAATTCGACGATCTTCAATCTGCATAATATAGTGATGATAATTATAAATAAATGCAATGAAGATCAGCTATATATAGAGAGAGACTTAATGACAGAAGTAGTACTACTTACAGACAGTAGCAGGTGACCGTTGCTTTATCGAGGGCCAATTGATTGAAAAACTGATAGAACTCCTCAAATGGAACAGGCAACAGTTCAATTCCAACGAGGTCATGCTCCGGTTTAACTCTCAAATACAAGCTATCCCTCCCCCCTAGACTCTCTGGAGATTTTCAAGTACCAATCATGCAATCTTCGCATATTCGTTGATAGAGATCTTTCATTTTTTACGAGAGGCTTTTTGTACTCGTATGTTTCTATCTGCACATCCAAGAAATCATACTGTACATCGTCGGACAAGTAATCTGCAAGATTGGTATAACCGGGCACCATCCTCGGATCATTAGCGACCATGTCGCTAGACACCTTGAGCGGGGGGCACGATTGGTCCGCTTGTTCGCCGAGCTGGGCAATTTGTTTCCCAGCTCGTCCTTCTGCTAACCTTTGATCACTTTTAGTACTTCCCGACCGCTTCGTTGCTTGATATGACTTTTGAATCATGCGGTCATAGTTGTCCTGCGGCTTACTTTTCGCTGGTTGCTTCAGGGCAGCAAGAGTGCGCTTTGCTTTCACCGCATCTATCTTCTCCTCCAGAGGTGGATGTCTCTATGCTTTCAACCCTTCAAGCCAGTCCTTCACTTCGCCTTGAGCGATCTTCGTGTTTTCCTCGTCGGACCTCTCGTACGGTAACTTCTCTAGAGGCATGAGAGAAGGACCGAATCTGCATCGCCTCCCGCCTCTGGCTATACTGCTAGACGTCGCCGGACCAAACGAAGCGGCTGTCTTCTTTCCTGCTTGCTTACGCGCCGGAGGAGGAGCGGCCGGAGCGGCGGCAGGTCTCTTCCGCCCTTGCTGACTAGGCAGAGAAGGAGGAGCAGGCTGGCTGCTCGGGCGCGCCGGCGCAGCTGGCGAAGGAGGCGGAGTGCCGCCACGCACCGGAGAAGGAGCCGGAGAGCCCTGATCGTCACTCGCTGGAGGAGGAGGCAGTGGAGGAGGCGGTGGAGGAGGCGGAATGCCCTGACTCGCCGGAGGACGAGGAGGAGGAGGCGGAGGCGTCAAGTTGATAATGTTGATGAGGTCCTTCCGCCATAGGCATGGAGTCTTCAGTGAAGAACCCAGCCGAGTCTCCCCTTCACCGGTAGGGTGGTCAAGCTGGAGCTCCTCAAATCCCTCCGTTATTTCATCCACCATCACCCTAGCATATCCTTGTGGAATCGGCCGGCAGTGAAAAGTTTCGCCGGGTCCAGAAGGATAAACAGAGCCAGCAGCCGCCTTCACCTTCAGATTCATCCACTGCGCCATAAGGTGGCAATTTTGTGCCTCCGTGATAGCATCCACGGGATACCTGGCAGTAGCCGTCAAGACAGGCTCTGGCTGAACCAGCTCGGTGGAAGCCACGCTGCTTCTCCGCTGAGATGGCGGGGTAGCTTCGGGGGAAGCTTCGGCAATTCTTTTGTCCCGATTTGCTTCCCGTTCCTCTATCGCTTGTATTTTGGCCCGCAGCGCCTGCATTTCGGTCAGCTCCATTTTCTTCCTCCTGTCGTGGCATTTGTAGCCGCCTGCGTCCGGAAACCCAGCACGCCACGGAAGGGAGCCTGGCGTGCCTCGTGTCCGTCCAGGGTGCTCAGGATTCCCGAGGGCCATGGTCAGCTCGTCGTTCTCTCTGTCGGGGAAGAACGTCCCTTCATGCGCTGCTTTGATATACTGCCGCATCTTCCTGAGTAGTATTTCCAATTGCTTGTCCGTCCAAATGCACCACCCTTATACGGGGTCCAAGGTTCCGCCAGCCCCGAAGAACCAAGTCCGGCAACGGTCTCGCCAGTGCATTGTCTCTGGTTCGATCCCTTTCTCAAGCAGATCATTCTCAGCCTTAGGCCGGGCTGTGAGGTAGCCACCTAACCCCATGCGATGGTGATGCATCTTCTTCGCAGCATTTATCCGGTTTGTCTCCGACATCTTCTGACTCTTTTCCGATGTCTTATAGGCCACAAATGCGGGCCAGTCATCTTTGATCTTCTCATATATGCCCACGAATTCTGGAGTCTCTTTATCTTTGACAAACTTATTCAGTTTTTTCTTCCATGCCCTGAATAGGTCTGCCTTCTTCGAAAGAGCAACAGACTTGATTAAGGCCTCTTTAACTGGCTTCGCCGGATCATCCTCTAGCGGTAGGACGAAATTTGACTTCAGCTCAGTCCAAAGATCTTCTTTCTGCATATCAGTGACATAAGTCACCTGAGCGTCGTTTGCAGTCGGCTTTAACCATTGTTGGATGCTGATCGGGATCTTGTCACTAACCAGAACCCCGCACTGATTAACAAATGCATTCTTTGTCCGCATGGGTGCAATCGGCTCGCCGGAGCGCGAGATTTCTGAGATCTCAAACTTTTCATCCGGCCTCAACTTTTTCTTCGCGCCTCGTCTCTTTACCGAAGATTTTTCTCGATCCGGAGGGCTAGAAAAAGGAACAAAGACGAGAGTTAATGAATGCATCAATTAACTAGTCAGCACATGCTTAACTAACATATATACCTCCTGGCCGGACTCGGTTCGGTCACCGGAGCCAGCATCACGGTCTCCTTCTTGCACCGGCATTGGGTCACCGGAGCCGTCCTCACGGTCTACTTCTTCCATGTGCATTGGGTCACCGGATCCATCAATATCATAGCCTAGATCTTCCAGCTGCAGCTCTCTTTCGACCTGCTCATCGGTGTCGTTGAGAAACGACAAGACGGCATTTTGTCCGTCTACGATTATGTCCATCAACATCGCTTCTTGTGCTAGGTCTCGGGTGTTGTCGTCCATTGTTTCTACAAATATTTACAACATGCCAATTATTATTCAAACAAGACCAATACTTCATCATTAGGCGAAAGTAACAGTAGCATGATGGTACGAAGCTCTCCAAAGTGGTTTTGGAACGGAGTCCCGGATAGGATAATTCGTAACAAAAGACGGATTATCCTATCAGGAACTCCGTTCCAAAACAACTTTGCATAACTTCATACCAACATGCCCCGGTTACTTCTGGCAAATGATGAAGTCATGGAATTCTTCAATACTTTGACACTAGCTAGGCAACCTCTCGACCCCCCCCCCCCGACTTCTCGGC
>LR738714.1:795098728-795199038 GCA_902687465.1 Secale cereale | reverse complement strand
GGGGGGGGGGGGCGCCCACAGGGCGCCTGGAGCCCCTGTGCCCCCCCCAGGCTGCCCTTCGGACGCAGTGTTGTTTCCGGATCGCTGATTTTTTATATAATTTTTCTGGATTTTTCTAGGGAGTTCTTGAAACGTGAAAACCTGAAATACAAAAACAGCCGAAAATAGAAACTGGCACTGGGGTGCACTGGATTAGTAAGTTTGTCCAAATATGATCAAAAGTGTATGGAAGTGTACGAATATCATAGCAATATCACCCAAAAGTGGCATGGAGCAAGCAGAAATTATAGATACGTTTTGGACGTATCAGCGTCCAATTTTTTTTTCCTTTTTTGCTTTATTTATTTCTAATTTGTTTTTTGCTGTATTTAGAGTTTCTTTGTGAATATTATCGCTTTAGGTAAAACCAATTACAAACTTTCTGTTAGTGCAAGTAGTATTCAAATTTGAATAGTTTAAATTTGAAATTATTTATTTTCTTTGTTGCTTTATTTATTTTATTTTGTTTCTACTTACAACAAAATACTTATTGTTGCTATTTTTTTTCAATTTTTTTGTTTTGTTTTCTACATTATTTATTTTCTTTTGTTATTTGCTTTATTTTTTTAATTCTTTCTGGTAAAACCAATTAGAAACTTTCTTTTAGTGCAAGTAGTATTGAAATTTGAATAGTCCAAACGGACCATGGTATCATACTCGTTTGTTACAAAGTTGGCATGGTATCATTATAATAGTTGCGGAAAAAAGTCTTCACTTTTTCTTCGCTTGTGTCATTTGCTTATTGCGCCGTAACCATGGATAATCTTCATCGTTTATCAGGATGCTTGGGTCAGCCTTAACTTTGAAGGGAGGAATTTCATGATACTTTTCATAATCTTCAGACATGTCTGTCTTGCCCTCCACTCCCAGGATGTCCCTTTTTCCTGAAAGAACTATGTGGCGCTTTGGCTCATCGTATGATGTATTCGCTTCCTTATCTTTTCTTTTTCTCGGTCTGGTAGACATGTCCTTCACATAGATAACCTGTGCAACATCATTGGCTAGGACAAACGGTTCGTCAGTGTATCCAAGATTTTTCAGATCCACTGTTGTCATTCCGTACTGTGGGTCTACCTGTACCCCGCCTCCTGACAGATTGACCCATTTGCACTTAAACAAAGGGACCTTAAAATCATGTCCATAGTCAAGTTCCCATATGTCCACTATGTAACCATAATATGTGTACTTTTCCCTCTCGGTTGTTGCATCAAAGCGGACACCGCTGTTTTGGTTGGTGCTCTTTTGATCTTGGACAATCGTGTAAAATGTATTCCCATTTATCTCGTATCCTTTGTAAATCAATACAGTCGAAGATGGTCCCCTGGACAACAAGTACAACTCATCACAAATAGTGTTGTCACCTCTGAGACGTGTTTCAAACCAACTGCTGAAAGTCCTGATGTGTTCACGTGTAATCCAGTCGTCGCACTGCTCCGGGTGTTTGGAGCGCAGACTGTTCTTGTGTTCATCGACATACGGGGTCACCAATGTAGAGTTCTGTAGAACTGTGTAGTGTGCTTGAGACCAAGAATATCCGTCCCTGCATATTATTGAGTCCCTTCCAAGCGTGCCTTTTCCAATCAGTCCCCCCTCGTACCGCGATTTAGGGAGACCTATCTTATTAAGGCCAGGAATGAAGTCAACACAAAACCCGATGACATCCTCTGTTTGATGGCCCATGGAGATGCTTCCTTCTGGCCTGGCGCGGTTACGGACATATTTCTTTAGGACTCCCATGAACCTCTCAAAAGGGAACATATTGTGTAGAAATACGGGCCCGAGAATGACAATCTCGTCGACTAGATGAACTAGGACGTGTGTCATGATATTGAAGAAGGATGGTGGGAACACAAGCTCGAAACTGACAAGACATTGCGCCACATCACTCCTTAGCCTTGGTACGATTTCTGGATCGATCACCTTCTGAGAGATTGCATTGAGGAATGCACATAGCTTCACAATGGCTAATCGGACGTTTTCCAGTAGAAGCCCCCTCAATGCAACCGGAAGCAGTTGCGTCATAATCACATGGCAGTCATGAGACTTTAGGTTCTGGAACTTTTTCTCTGCCATATTTATTATTCCCTTTATATTCGACGAGAAGCCAGTCGGGACCTTCATACTGAGCAGGCATTCAAAGAAGATTTCTTTCTCTTCTTTCGTAAGAGCATAGCTGGCAGGACCTTCATACTGCTTCGGAGGGATGCCGTCTTTTTCGTGCAAACGTTGCAGGTCCTCCCGTGCCTCAGCTGTATCTTTTGTCTTTCCATACACGCCCAAGAAGCCTAGCAGGTTCACGCAAAGGTTCTTCGTCACGTGCATCACGTCGATTGAAGAGCGGACCTCTAGGTTTTTCCAGTAGGGTAGGTCCCAAAATATAGATTTCTTCTTCCACATGGGTGCGTGTCCCTCAGTGTCATTCGGAACAGCTAGTGCGCCGGGGCCCTTTCCAAAGATTACGTGTAAATCATTGACCATAGCAAGTACGTGATCACCGGTACGCATGGCGGGCTTCTTCCGGTGATCTGCCTCGCCTTTGAAATGCTTGCCTTTCTTTCGACATTGATGGTTGGTCGGAAGAAATCGACGATGGCCCAGGTACACATTCTTCCTGCACTTGTCCAGGTATATACTTTCAGTGTCATCTAAACAGTGCGTGCATGTGTGGTATCCTTTGTTTGTCTGTCCTGAAAGGTTACTGAGAGCGGGCCAATCGTTGATGGTCACGAACAACAACGCCTTTAAGTCAAATTCCTCCTGTTTGTGCTCATCCCACGCACGTACACCGTTTCCATTCCACAGCTGTAAAAGTTCTTCAACTAATGGCCTTAGGTACACATCAATGTCGTTGCCGGGTTGCTTAGGGCCTTGGATGAGAACTGGCATCATAATGAACTTCTGCTTCATGCACATCCAAGGAGGAAGGTTATACATACATAGAGTCACGGGCCAGGTGTTGTGATTGCTGCTCTGCTCCCCGAAAGGATTAATGCCATCCGCGCTTAAAGCAAACCATACGTTCCTTGGGTCCTTTGCAAACTCCTCCCGGTACTTTCTCTCGATTTTTCTCCACTGTGACCCGTCAGCGGGTGCTCTCAACTTCCCGTCTTTCTTACGGTCCTCACTGTGTCATCGCATCAACTTGGCATGCTCTCTGTTTCTAAACAAACGTTTCAACCGTGGTATTATAGGAGCATACCACATCACCTTCGCAGGAACCCTCTTCCTGGCGGGCTCGCCATCAACATCACCAGGGTCATCTCGTCTGATCTTATACCGCAATGCACCGCATACCGGGCATGCGTTCAGATCCTTGTATGCACCGCGGTAGAGGATGCAGTCATTAGGGCATGCATGTATCTTCTGCACCTCCAATCCTAGAGGGCATACGACCTTCTTTGCTGCGTATGTACTGTCGGGCAATTCATTATCCTTCGGAAGCTTCTTCTTCAATATTTTCAGTAGCTTCTCAAATCCTTTGTCAGCCACAACATTCTTTGCCTTCCACTACAGCAATTCCAGTACGGTACCGAGATTTGTGTTGCCATCTTCGCAATTGGGGTACAACCCTTTTTTGTGATCCTCTAACATGCGATCGAACTTCAGCTTCTCCTTTTGACTTTCGCATTGTGTCCTTGCATCGACAATGACCCGGCGAAGATCATCATTTGGTTCCTCTTGATCTTCAGCAGCTTCACCCGTTGCAGCATCATTGGGCACATCGTCTGGTTCCTCTTGATCTTCACTGGCTCCCCCCATTGCAGCATCACCGTATTCAGGGGGCACATAGTTGTCATCGTACTCTTCTTCTTCGCCGTCTTCCATCATAACCCCTATTTCTCCGTGCCTCGTCCAAACATTATAGTGTGGCATGAAACCCTTGTAAAGAAGGTGGGAGTGAAGGATTTTCCGGTTAGAGTAAGACATCGTATTCACACATTTAGTGCATGGGCAACACATAAAACCATTCTGCTTGTTTGCCTCAACCGCATTTAGAAACTCACGCACGCTCTTAATGTACTCGGAGGTGTGTCTGTCACTGTACATCCATTGCCGGTTCATCTGCGTGCATTATATATAATTAAGTGTGTCAAAAACCATTACAGAACATCATAAATAGATAATTAAGTGACCAAATGGATAAAAGTTCATCATCACATTAAAACCAAAGTACATACATATATAGTTCTCATCTAACAACATATAGCTCTCCATACACATCGAAACTATGTAAAACATTTCAACGCGAAAACAAATGCTATCATAATCGCAACCAAGGTAACAATTGATCCAACGGCATAATGATACCAAGCCTCGGTATGAATGGCATATTTTCTAATCTTTTTAATCTTCAACCGCATTGCATCCATCTTGATCTTGTGATCATCGACGACATCCGCAACATGCAACTCCAATATCATCTTCTCGTCCACAATTTTTTTTATTTTTTCCTTCAAGAATTTGTTTTCTTCTTCAACTAAATTTAACCTCTCGACAATAGGGTCCATCTTGATCTTGTGATCATCGATAACTTCCGCAACATGCAACTCCAATTCCATCTTCTCCTCCTCCATTTTTTCCAATTTTTTCTTTAACGAAATGTTTTCCTCTTCAACTAAATTTAACCTCTCCACAAGAGGGTCGGTTGGAATTTTCGGTTCAACTACCTCCTAGACATAATAAAACATCTATGCATGTCAGGTTGGTCGGCATAACTATCATAAACACTAAAACAAATAGTTATAAATTAAAGATAATATACCACATCCGAATTGTAGACCGGACGAGGGCCCACGTGGGCGGATATCAAAACCATCGCACTATATAATAACAAGCAATAATAAACGTAAGAAAATTAGACAAATAGCTATCTAAAGCAATAATAAAAGTAAGAAAAGCATGGACATAACAAGAGCCTCACCACGGTGGTGCCGGTGACGAGATCGGCGGGGGCGATCGACGGCGGCGAAGACGGGGACGGGACGTGACGGACCGCTAAACCTAGACAAATCTCGGAGAAAATAGAGCTTCGAGAGGAGCAAAGCTTAACTAGTGTGGCTCGGGCATTCCACCGAACATGTAGTGTGCATAGGAGGTGAGCTAGAGCACCACTAACCCCTCCCCCTCGGCCAGAAAAAAAACAGAGCAGTGAGCTCTGCTCTTGAGTGAGGGGGTATATATAGGCAACTCACTGGTCCCGGTTGGTGCTGCAAACCGGGACTAAAGGGGTGCCTTTGGTCCCGGTTCATATCACCAACCGAGACCAATAGTGGTGGGCCAGGAGCAAGAGCCATTGGTCCCGGTTTGTCGCTCCAACCGGGACCAAAAGGTCCAGACGAACCTGAACCAATGGCCCACGTGGCCCGGCCGCCCCCCTGGGCTCACGAACCGGGTCCAGTACCCCCATTGGACCCGGTTCTAGATTGAACCGGGGCTAATGGGCTGGACCAATGCCCTATTTTCTACTAGTGTTGTCCTATCGGTGATTGCTGAATTGCTATGATTGATTTAAATTGCTTGTGGTTATGTTGCTCTCCTTTGGTGCCCATCATATGAATGCGCGCGTGGATCCCACCATAGGGTTAGTTTTATGCTGATAGGACTACGTATTGGAGGGCAAGAGTGACAGAAGCTTCAACCTAGCGTAGAAATTGATGCATACGAGATTGAAGGGGACCAATATATCTTAATGCTATGGTTGGGTTTTACCTTAATGAATGTTAGTAGTTGCGGATGCTTGCTAATAGTTCCAATCATAAGTGCTTAGAATTCCAAGTAAGGGATGACATGCTAGCAGTGGCCTCTCCCACATAAAACTTGCTATCGGTCTAGTAACATATATAGTCAATTGCTTAGGGGCAATATCGTAACTCCTACCACCACTTTTCCACACTCGCTATCATTAAATTTATTGCTTCTTTATCTTAACAGCCCCTAGATAATATTTACGTGCTCTTTATATTCGTGCAAACCTCTCCCACAAAAACTACAAAGTATTTCTAGTTTCATACTTGTTCTAGGTAAAGTAAACGTCAAGCGTGCGTAGAGTTGTATCGGTGGTCGACAGAACTTGAGGGAATATTTGTTCTAACTTTAGCTCCTCGTTGGGTTCGACACTCTTACTTATCGAAAGAGGCTACAACTGATCCCCTACACTTGTGGGTTATCAAGAGATGTCAATGCGGAAAATGTCATGATAGCAACATAACTCGCAGCGTTGGATACTGAGTCGCAACAGTTAAGAGCGGAGGCTTTCCTGTTAAATTTGGACCAGAACGCATCCAATGTTGTGCTACGAAGGAGGCATCAGATTCATCTGCCTTCACAATTTGAGGGACGAAACATTTTCAATACACCCGGAGAAGGAAAACTTGACCCGCCCGGCATGACCCGGAATGTCGAGGTGCCGGGGGTGGGGGCAACAGTCCAGCCTCATCCGCCAGACCCGCCTCATAGAGATCCAGCCCCGCCCGTGTGGTTTCCAAGACTCGTGGGACATTATTATGTGCAGCTATGCGGCTGGCCGCTATTCCGATGGAAGGCGAGTCGCCGGTGGCAGTAGATACCCGAAACGTGGTGAATCTTCTGCAGACTGCGGTGGCACAACAAGCGGCATATTCATACAGCTGTGATCATGTTCATTCTAGCCCACAGCTGGCTCAAAGTTACAACACGCATGTTGAGTCGCCCGCAGTTTCCACTAGTGAGCAGCATTGAAATCCACTCCATGGGGATAACCCACCCTGTAATAATGACATACGGTCCAATGCCCAAGATCTTGTGGACTACGCCTGGGGTCAGCATGAGATGGAAGCAGCGGCTCAGCTGGGGGCTTATCAGCAGCCTTTGGTGACTTCTTTTGTATCAGTGGAAGCCGGGATGCCATCCAGAACAGTGGGGGTGCCAGGTTTGGCACCGGTTCTGCGTAATGAGCATTTGCCCAAGGATTTTAAAGTCCCTCGTAAGGTGGCCAACTACACGACAGATCTTCCCCCTGAGGCTTGGATTGAGAGTTACTAATTGGCCATGGAGATGCTATATATCAATGATGTAGTATGTGCTAAGTACTTCACAATGATGTTGTATGGACCAGCATGAACGTGGTTAAAAGGTTTGCCTGCGAACTCAATCAATTCGTGGGCCGAGTTAAAAGCGCGTTTTATCAACAAAAAAATAGGGACTTGTAAGCAGCCTCTGACTATTATTGATTTGGCTAACTGTGTGCAATGAGAGGGTGAGTCAGCTCACAATTGCGTTCGCTGGGTCTCAACAATTATCCACTCGTCTGATAGCATTGCGACAGGTTCAGCTGTCCTGGTCCTGGAGAAGAATTGTCATTTTTGTTGGAGATATGCCCTAGAGGCAATCATGTATGATGATATTTCCTATGTGTTTATGAATAAAGATAGTCCTTGGATGTAATCAATGATACTTGTTGGCAAGTACGTGACTTGTCTGAGAGATCTTATGTTGTATGATACATCCTAAATGGTCCCTAGTCGTAAGTGATGCGTGGACACACGTCGGACTAGACTAGCATACGACACGGTGGATGACTCGGTTTCACTAGCCATGGGGCATTGGATGCTAACCGGATAATATGGACTTGGAAAGGTCTGGTCGAATCCAACGTGGTCGGATCCGAGTCGAGATAAGGTCCGAGTTGAACCGGCTCAACTATGAGACGCGTCGATATGTCATCTGTGAGTCTCTAGTGCAACTTACGTTCTATGTCCTAAGACCTGAGCTGACGCATGTACTCGGGATGGTGACAGACTTACTTTGGGTCGACCAAACGCTACTCCGTGACTTGGTAGTTCCAAAGGTAGGTTTCGGCTTTGTTCAGACGCATGCTGCGAGACATGGTCGAGCAAGATGGGATTTGCCCCTCTCATCAGGAGAGCTATACTCTGGGCCCCTCATGTGATCCAACCTGGATAAGCATGGCCATGCGACAAGGATTATGAGATAACCTGGTTTGGGTCGGCATCACAGGAACGAGAAAGAGGTCGGGCTAGCACAAGGATGACAGGCTTGCCTTGAGCACGACAATATATATCATGTGGCAAAAGGAATGGAAGTGGGATGTACAGGTTCGCCAAACCAGCTTCATAGTCTGTTTGCTGGTCGGGACGCCTTGCTAGAGGCCGCTACCAACCGTGCAGGTCGGGGGTGATCCGAACTATGACCAAGCTGACTTGAACCTAAGGGGTCGCACGCTTAAGGGAAGGAATCTATGAGGACTGATTCGAGGACACTGGTCGGATGTGATCCGAGCTGTATTCAGATTTTGGCCGAGTAGACTTTCGGCGTTAGGATCCGTGCAAGGCCCAAGAGTTGAGCCCGCGACGGATGCCTATAAATAGTGGAGGTGTGGCACACTAATCAATTCGATCGCTCCGCCGTCATCATTAGGGCTTTGCATGTGTTGCAGATAGCCACCCCCACTTGCCACCGGTTGTGTGATCGGACCTAGCAGTCCACCGTACGATGTTCTTCCTGCACGCGCGGATACCGTTAGAGGCGGTGCACTTGCGCCGCTCTGGCGAACCTATTCGCAGGATCCAATATGCTGCGTGGGAGATCGGCAAGGAGGAGATGATTCTGGGAACGCGCTGCCTCAACTCTACTTCCGCTGCATGGTATTGCGCGTCTAGTGGTAATGATCTATGATCCATCTCCCTTAGCATGTTCTTGTTTGTTCTGCGCGTAGGAAAATTTTAATTTGCAGTCAATGCACCCTACGATAGAGCCCAACAGTGGTATCAGAGCCTCTGCTATAGGATTTGGATTCAAATCTTATGCATATTAGATATGTGGAGGCAGCAAATGAGATTTGTTGTCGTTTATGAGTTTGGCTATGAGCACGGTTGATGAGATCAACTGCACATGGGAATTGTTGTGGCTATGTTTTCTGTCAATCAGGATCGATGAGGTCGTGACATAATCTACCCCTACTGGTCGGTTATCCGCCATCGGGGTTAACAGTGAAACGTAAATCCGAATTGGATTCACGATGATAGATGATATCGGTCAGATCGGAAAATTCGGCGTGAACGGAGTTCAGATGCGATCTGTCATTTCTGAAAATTCGGTGTGAACGGAATTTAGAGGCGATCTGGGACCGCCGTGCGTAGCACCGTGTATTTCGTACCCGACACTCAAACCGGTAGAATGTGACTCTATCCATAACTTTGTTTTTCATGTTTGATGTGAATAGTATGGCTCATGTGTATGTGATGCATGTGTATAATTTATAAATGGCATGCGCATCATCTTTCTCAGTCGGCAAGAACCAAAGTGCTCTCATTATAATGTAAAATGACATGTGTGTCGACTTGTGACTCTATGTAAATTCATTACTAGTTGTAGTAGTTGGATAATAGAGACTATGTTGGTGGCTTGGGGTCCCGGCGTGACTAACAAGATGGAGTTCCTAGATGGTGATCGGAGTCGGAGCCAACCTTGAAGAACATCTATGAAGGAGCCATACTATTTCACAATATATGTTTATTTGTGATTATTATGCTTCTTACATTCTATGCATGTTTGAATGGTAGAAAGATCCCTCATGAATATCAAGTTGCCATTCCCGATGTTGCACCTTCGCACATCAAGTACGTCTAGTAGTGGTCTCATAAAATTGGGGTGCTACTAGGTGTCCTGGAACTGAAGGGTTTGTGTCGGACACGGACATGCACTGAGTCAGATTAACTTGACAAGGCTATCAAAACGGTTTTTGGCCTTGTGGCAAATGAGGTCGAGAGCCGGGGTATGAGATACCTACTCGACCGACAGGAGTCGTATAGAGATACGATTAGCAAGGAGTTGCTTACCAGATAGTCATGTTGGCTAGCAGTGATGCAAAAGCTCACAAGTCGCATGTGCTAGTCGGATCCTGAATCACTGGGAGTTTGCGGAGGGATGCTAACTTCAGTGGGAGTATTTCTGTATAAGGCTTGAATTACATTACATAAGCACGTTGCTTAGTGATTACATATTTTTCTGTTGTAGATGAATGGCACCACCTGCTCACCAAACTTTGCATTGAAATCAATCTTGTAAAAACATAAACTTAATGGAACAAACATTACCACCTGGTATAGAAATTTGACAATTGTTCTCAAGCATGATAAGAAGGAACATGTTCTAGAGGATCCACTTCTAGATTAACCTGCCGATACTGCTAATATCACAACCAGGAATGCCTACCAGAAACTCGTTGATGAATCAAACGAGATTAGCTACCTCATGTTGGCTTTTTGGGAGCCCGATTAATTTCCAGCAGCACTTCGAAGATGTTGGGGCTTTCGATATGATTGAGAGTCTCAAGAGCATGTTTCAGGTCCAGGTCAGGACCGAAAGGTTCAACGTCTGGCTACCCTTGAAGGATTGTAAGCTGAAGGAATATGATCCGCTGAGCCCATATGTGATCAAGATGATCGGATATGTGCAAGCGTTGGATCGGTTAGGCTTCCCACTCTTGGATGAGCTGGCTAAAGATGCAGTTCTGGGTTCTCTTTCGCCCAGCAATCGGACGTTCATCTCGAACTATCATAGGCATGGCATGGATAAGAAGCTCACTGAATTGCATGGTATGCTTAAGGTGGCATAATATTGTATAAAGAAAGACACGCATCAAGTGTTGATGGTGCAAAACTCGGCAAAGTTCAAGAAGAGTTGGTCTAAGAAAAAGGCTAAGGAAAAGGGCACGGAGAGGCCAATCTCCGCCGTAGCGCCGAAGTCTGGACCGAACTCATAGACCGTTCGCTATCACTGTAAGTAGACCGGTCACTAGAAGAGGAACTGTAGCAAGTGGCTTGCAGAGCCTTGCAAGAAGGCCGGAAATGCTTCTTCATGCAAAGGTACACTTGTTGCATATGTTATAGACATTTACCTTGCTTACATACCTACTAGCTCTTGGGTATTTTATACCGGATCGGTTGTTCATATTTGCAACTCGATGCAGGGGCTGGTAAGAGCTAGGCGTGTGGCGCAAGGGGAGATTGACATCAGGGTCAGCAACAAAGTAAGAGTTGTGCGTTGGAGGTCGGCACGATGCAGCTCTAGCTTCCTTCCGGTTTCATTATGGAATTGAATAATTGTTATTGCATTCCTACACTTAGCCGGAACATTATTTCTGCCTCATGTTTGATGAGTCAAGGTTATGAATTCAATTTAAAGGACAATGGTTGTTCGATATTATTGAATGGTATATTCCACGGCTATGCACCCATTATTGATGGGCTATTTATTTTGAATCTGGAAATGAAACCTGTCTATAATATGAATGTCAAGAGACTAATGAGATAAATCCGACATACTTCTGGAATTGCCGGCCTAGACACATTGGTCTAAAACGCAAGAAGAAGGTCCGTAGTGATGGGCTCTTAACTTCGCCCGACTTCGAGTCATTCGACACATGCAAATCATGCTTGCTCGGCAAGATGACTAACTCTCCTTTTGCAAAGACTTGTGAGAGGGCATCTGAGCTATTGGATCTTATACGCAGCGATGTGTGTGCTCCAATGAGCACAAATGCTAGAGGTGGCTATCAGTCCTTCGTGATTTCTTTTTCATTTAATTTTGTGTTTTCCATTTAATTCTTTTTCGTTTGCTGGTATTTTATGACACTACACATTGTACACGTTATGCATATATATATATATATATATATATATATATATATATATATATTACCATTGTTTAATCATCATAGTCATTACCGCTATCTAATCACCACCAACACTAGCTTAAAGAAAAATCATTCACTTGTACCAAAAGTAAGGATATCGTCGAGTTCAACATGGTCACGATATTACAAACGTTCATAACACCACAAAGCAAATCATCCTTTGAGATTAAGTTCAGGACGAAGAACACGGACATGAGAGGACAAGTACTAAGAGCATGAACTAGCTAAATCACTCCTGCTGCTCTCTCTCAGGTAAAATAGCATAGAACATGTATAGCTCTCCTGATTCATCATACTGGAGCATGCAGATGAACCTGTCTCCTAATCGTGGGTTGCGCTTCTCATTGCTGCCCCCTAGTACTTCTCTGGGATCGTTAACAATTTTGCTCCAATCTTTCACTATTAAGCATTCATCGCTTTTAGAAATCCTGAATGCACTCATGTGCAATGTAGGATATCTTGGCCGTAAGCTAACCATTGACATGTGACCTTTAGTCTCGATCCACTAGGCACAACTGTCATCGGGAGTCCCTGTTGAAGAACATCATATAGTAATTAATATACTTAGCAATGAAATTTAAGAAAAAAATATTTATGCAAAAGATGCACTGAGGACAAATAGTAAAAAATCTTACCATCACTCGTAAATAGATGTGACCGTAGTTCAATACGATCACTATTGGTCGCACGTTTTGAGTACTAACATTTCTAAGTGCAGGAAGAAAATTTGTCTTGATAGTATGAAGATCCTCAAGCCATGAAACATAATAAGTTATCTCCTCGCAGTTTAGTTCAGCTCCGGGACAGCAGTAGGTCCTGTCTACCAAGCACCGGACATGTTTGCTTGAATGGAAATAAGTTGTCAATAAAAATTAGTTGTCAACTATTTTTGAATAAAGAATATCAAAGACATAAATATGGTTGAGAAACTCACATAATGGTAGAACTAGAGGCGTCTGCACGTCGATCCAGATGTCTCTATTACCTTCAATATCATCTTCCGGGCGAATATCAAAGGTGATAACCATATCAGGCTCAAATGCATAAGCCTTGCATAGTGCTTGCCAAGTTTTGCATTCAAAATAGGTGTACGTGTCTGCATTGTATGATTTGACGTTGAAAGTATAACCATGCTCGGTCTTCAGGTAAACTCTCTTTACCCCCATAGTTTCCATAGCACTGAAACCTATCTTATCCAAGACAAAAATTCTTGCATGGCAGGGGATGCGCTAGTAGAATAGTAAAAATTCAAAATTATAAGTTGAAACAAATGAAGCATATATAAGTCATACTTAATTACGAAAAAAGACTTGTCATTGTGACTTACTGTATCCACTTCGATGGTCTCATCCAGCTAGATGCTGAAGCGCCTATCATCAACAAGGAAATTTCTGTCGCACAGGCCGCGCTGGTCTTCACGGTATTCGCACGTAATGAAATCTTTTTCGTCGTCAGATGACATTTCCTATTAATTAGATCATCAAATCTCAGATATCTAAATTTTCATACTAAAAATAAACTAGTTCTATTAATTCAACTAATTCAACTAAGAATTTACTAAAAATAAACTAGTTCTATTAATTTTCTTACTAAAATATATAAAGTAGCTATATATAGTAATATTTTAATTAGATCATCAAATCTCATATACCTAAAAATAAACTAGTTCTACTAATTCAACTAGTTCAACTCCGCATTTACTGAAAATAAACTAGTTATATTAATTCAACTAGTTCAAATAATCTCATATACCTAAATTTTCATACTAAAAATAAACTTGTTCTATTAATTTTCATACTAAAAATAAACTAGTTATATTAATTCAACTAGTTCGAATCTCATATATATACCTAATTAATATCTAGCTAATTCATCTAAAATTGACATTAATATTTAACAGCTTTTCCATATAATTCATCTAACATTAACATTCTAACACATTCGTATATATCTACGTAATTCATCTAACATTAATCTAAACAACAGAAAACAGAAAATAAGTAAAAAATAATGTGTGTGTGTGTGTATGTGTGTGTGTGTGTGTGTGTGTATGTGTGTGTGTGTACGAGCGGGGGGCGGCGGCGTACGGGCGGCGGCGCGAGACGGCGATGCGACGGGGGCGGCGCGACGACGGGCGGTGGGCCGGGGCGACGACGGGGACGGTGATGACGGGGACGGCAACGACGGGGACGGCGATGACGGGGCAGTGGCGCGAGACGGTGACGGGCGGCAGCGGGGGCAACGGTGCGCGGCGGGGGCGGCGAGGGCGACGGCGCGGCGGCAGCGGCGATGTCGCGCGACAGTTGAAGAAGAAGTGTGGTCGATGAAACTGAATTTTTTGTAAGTGACATATATATATAGGAGGGGCCTTTAGTATCGGTTGGTGGCTCCAACCGGTACTAAAGGCCAATTTTCGCCAGGTGAAGCGGCGGGAAACAGCCCCCTTTAGTACCGATTGGAGCCACCAACCGGTACTAAAGGCCCACACATTAATACCGGTTGGAGCCACCAACCGGTACTAATGGTTCTGCGCTGTTACCGACGGTGCACAATGTTTAGTCCCACCACGCCTAGCGAAGGGCAGCCGCACTGGTTTATAAACCCAGCCGCGGCTGCTGCTTCAAACATCTCTATATACCAGGCTTCAGGGCCTAACTATGGCGCGCTACCCTATGAGCCTGCTGGCCCTTCAGGGTCTGAATATGCACACCCTAGGTCTGGCAGGCCCACTGGGCAGTGCCCCAACAAGTCTAGAGTTCAAAAAAGTTCAAAAAAATGCAATGCCATTGTAACATATGAGTTTTCGTCCTAAACCCTGATACCTCGAAAGAGATTGTCCATTTTGTACACGAAGTGCATCCTAGTAGGCGGGCTTTTTTTTGCTTTATTTATTTTTGAGTTGTTTTTTGTGTATTTAGAGTTTCTTTGTGAATATGTTTGCTTTAGGTACAAAAAATTACAAACTTTCTGTTCCGTAGTTTTCAAATTTGAATAGTTTAAATTTTGAATTATTTGAAATTAGTGTGGATCACTAGTTTGTGAATAACTTAACTTTAAAATTCAGTAAAGGCATGAAAGAATTTGTTTGCACATAAAATTTCTTCGCGTTTCAAATGCCAAAACACATAACTACCCTAACTATTACAGAGATTCCCTTCTGGGTGTGAAACACAGAAAAAAGTGATGATAGTGAAGCCGATCACATCCCAGATCTTTGGGTGTGAAACTTTTTCTTTGCGTGTGTCCCTTTGCGCCGTAACCATGGAAAATCTTCATTATTTAACGGGATGCTCGGGTCAATATTAACTGTGAATGGAGCAATTTCATCAAACTTTTCATAATCTTCTGACTTGTCTCTCTTGTCATCCACTCCCACGATGTTTCTCTTCCCAGAAAGAACTATGTGCCGCTTTGCCTCACCGTACGATGCATTCGCTTCCTTATCTTTTCTTTTTCTTGGCTTGGTAGACATGCCCTTCACATAGAAAACCTGTGCCACATCACTGGCTAGGACGGATGGTTCGTCTGAATACGCAAGATTGTTAAGATCCATTGTTGTCATTCCGTACTGCGGGTCTTCTGTTACCCCGCCTCATGTCATATTGACCCATTTGCACCGAAACAAAGGGACCTTCAAACCACGTCGATAGTCAAGTTCCCATATGTCCTGTATATAACCATAATATGTTTCCTTTCCCGTCTTGGTTTCTGCATCAAAGCGGACACCACTATTTTGGTTGGTGCTCTTCTTATCTTGGGCGATCGTGTAAAATGTATTACCATTTATCTCGTATCCTTTGAAAGTCATTATATTCGAAGATGGTAACTGAGACAGCAAGTACAGGTCATCTTCAATAGAGGTGTCATGCATGGTATGTGTTTGCAACCAGCTGGCGAAACTCCTGGTTTGTTCACGTGTAATCCAGTCATCAGACCGCTCCGGGTGTTTGTAGCGTAGCAAATTCTTGTGTTCATCCATATACGGAGCAACCAAGGCGGAATTCTGTAGAACTGTGTAGTGTGCTTCAGTGAGAGAATGTTCGTCCATACATATTATTTGTTCCCCTCCTAGCGTGCCTTTTTCATCCAGTCTGCCCTTATGCTGCGATTCAGGAACACCAATCAGCTTAAGGTCAGGAATAAAGTCAATACAAAACTCAATGACCTCCTCATTGTGATGGCCCTTGGAGAAGCTTCCCTCTGGCCTAGCACGGTTATGAACATATTTCCTTAACACTCCCATGAACCTCTCAAAGGGGAACATATTGTGTAGAAATGCAGGACCCAAAACGTCAATCTCTTCGCATAGGTGAACTAGGACGTGCGTCATGATGTTGAAGAAGGATGGTGGGAACACCAACTCGAAACTGACAAGACATTGCACCAAATCATTCTCTAACCTTGGTATGATTTCTGGATTGATTACCTTCTGAGAGATTGCATTGAGAAATGCACATAGCTTCACAATGGCTAATCGAACGTTTTTTGGTAGAAGCCCCCTCAATGCAACCGAAAGCAGTTACGTCATAATCACGTGGCAATCATGAGACTTTAGGTTTTGGAACTTTTTCTCTACCATGTTTATTATTCCCTTGATATTCGACGAGAAGCCAGACAATACCTTAATACTGAGTAGGCATTCAAAGAAGATTTCCTTCTCTTCTTTGGTAAGAGTGTAGCTTGCATGACCCTGATGTATGCCAACTTTTCCGTGCATATGTTGTTGGTCCTCCCGTGCCTCAGGTGTATCTTTTGTCTTCCCATAAACGCCCAATAAGCCAAGCAGGGTCACACAAAGATTCTTCGTCACATGCATCACGTCGATTGTGGAGCGGATCTCTAGGTCTTTTCAATAGGGCAGGTCCCAAAATATAGATTTGTTCTTCCACATGGGTGCGCGTCCGTCAGCATCATTCGGAACAGGTTGTCCACCAGGACCCTTTCCAAAGACCACCTTCAAATCCTTGACCATATCATGTACATCAGCAACAGTAGGGTGGCGAGGCTTCGTCCGGTGATCCGCCTAACCTTTGAAATGCTTGCCTTTCTTTCTTACGGGATACCTGCTCGGAAGAAATCGACGATGTCCCAGGTACACATTCTTCTTACAATTAGCCAAATATATATTGTCGGTATCGTCCAAACAGTGCGTGCATGCGCGGTATCCCTTGTTTGTTTGTCCTGAAAGGTTACTGAGAGCAGGCCAATCACTGATGGTCACGAACAGCAACGCCTTTAGGTCAAATTCTTCCCCCATGTGCTCATCCCACGCACGTACACCTGTTCCTTTCCACAGTTGTAAGAGTTCATCAACTAATGGCCTTAGGTACACATCAATGTCGTTGCTGGGTTGCTTAGGGCCTTGGATGAGCACTGGCATCATAATGAACTTCCGCTTCATGCACAACCGAGGAGGAAGGTTATACAAACATAGAGTCACAGGCCAGGTGCTATGGTTGCTGCTCTGCTCCCCAAAAGGATTAATGCCATCTGCGCTTAGACTAAACCATACGCTCCTTGCGTCATCTGCAAACTCCTTCCCGTACTATCTTTTGATTTTTCTCCACTGCGACCCGTCAGCGGGTACTCTCAACTTTCCGTCTTTCTTACGGTCTTCTCTGTGCCATCGCATCGCCTTGGCATGCTCTTTGTTTTGGAACAAACGTTTCAACCGTGGTATTATAGGAGCATACCATATCACCTTGGCAGGAATCTTCTTCCTGGGGCGCCCTCCCTCGACACCACCAGGGTCATCGCGGCTGATCTTATAGCGCAATGCACCGCATACTGGGCAAGCGTTCAAATCCTAGTACTCACCGCGGTAGAGGATGCAATCATTAGGGCATGCATGTATCTTGTGCACCTCTAACCCTAGAGGGCAGACAGCCTTCTTTGCTTTGTACGTACTCTCGGGCAATTCGTTGTCCTTTGGAAGCATATCCTTTATCATTACCAGCAACTTTCCAAATCCCTTGTCAGATACACCATTCTCTGCCTTCCATTGCAACAATTCCAGTGTGGTGCCCAGCTTTTTCTTCTCACCTACGCAATTCGGGTACAACAATTTTTTGTGATCCTCTAACATGCGCTGCAACTTCTTCTTCTCCAAATCACTTGCGCAGTTTCTCTTTGCATCGGCAATGGCCCGACCTAGATCATCAACGGGCTCATCTGATGCCTCTTCTTCAGCTTCTTCCCGCATTGCCGACTCAGCTTCTTCCCGCATTACCGGCTCAGTTTCTTCCCCCATTGTTGTATCATCGTATTCAGGGAACCCATTGCCAGGATAGCTGACGTCATCCTCTTCTTCTTCATTGTCTTCCATCATAACCCCTCTTTCTCCGTGCTTGGTCCAAACATTATAGTGGGGCACGAAACCGGACTTAAACAGGTGGACGTGAATGGTTCTTGTCAGGGATATTACTAGCAGGTATGAACCGGCTAGTGTAAACCAGATTATGGTAATATCGTTGTAGCATTGTAATACTTAGTAGAGGCTATGGCCCATGGAGATCTTAGGGCCCATGTATAGAGTTACGATTTGTAAATCGCCTGATCATGTAATTTGGGAGATAAGGAAGAAAGAGCAGAGACCGAGGCGGACACAAGTATGAGCCGGCCTCGGGACTCTGTAAACCGGACCGGGCGTCACCTCCATATAAAGGAACGACCCGGCGACGGTTCAGGGACAAGCAAGAAACAACCCATCGAGACACAGGCTAGCAACCCGCTCCCTGTTCATCGACGCCCAGCAATACCAAACCAAACTAGACGTAGGCTTTTACCTTCATCGAAGGGGCCGACTAGTATAAACCCTCTGTGTCCTTTGTGTGCTTTTAACCCCTTCAAGCTAACCCGTGCAATGGTTCCATTATCAAGTCCATTAAACCGGACATCTGCCGTGTTAATTCCACGACACTTGGCTCCCACCGTGGGGCCTCCGCACGATGGTTTCGAGTTCTTGAAGGGCAGCTTTGAAGGGCTCAAGGGCTACGCGGTTGGCCGGATGACCAAGAGTCGCCGCGGCCGGATCTACATCGACGACGCGGATTGGGGACCGGAGGCCAATTCAATCGAATACGGGTACCGGGTTCCCTTCGGCGGCATCCACATCTTCATCGGCAAGATTGGCGAACCGGGACCTGAGCCGGACATCTTCCCCAACATCATCGAGCCGGCTCAACGTGCGAGATCGGCCCGGATTCAGCCTGCCGTGAAGCACGTCTTCGTCGGAGCGGTTCACGGGGTTCAAGCCGAGGACGGATCGGAGTCCGGTGGCGAGATAGTTGTCTACTCCAACGACGAATCTTCATCCGGAGAGACTGAATCTTTGTATCAGTTGCGGGACGGCTGGTCTGAGGGTGAGTCCGGCGGAGACAGTATTCCGGGCCCCTTTGTCCCGCCAAAACGGGTGGCTGTCTTTATGGCCGGTTCACAATCTACGCCGCAGTCCACGGTGATCGGGGCGACAGCAGAAGCTGGTGCAGGGGGGAGTGGCCAGGCCCTCTCACCCACTGACGTTCTATCCACCTTAGTCAAGGAGTTCACAGCCCGAGCCATGGCAGAGGTAGCTCCAGCAGACAAGGCGCAACATGATGCAGAGCTCCTTCAGCTAAAGGGCCGGATTGATCAAGCAAGAGAAGATCTGAAAACAGAGAAGGCTATGATAGCAATAAGGCAGGCAGAGCTGAATGATCAGGCTTTTCATCTAAGGATGGAGCAGGCCTCTGCACAAGGAGTAAGGAGTCGGAAGTACCAGTCTCGTCTACCACCGGTTAACGAGGCGACAGATCTGTTCAGGACACCCAGGGCGGGGACCAGCAATGATCCGGCTTTAAACCGGAGGGCGCCCCCAGCGAGGGATGAGCCGGTTCAGCAGCCTACTGCGGAGCAAGATCGGCGGGTCATGTCTACGCCTGACGTTCCTACCCCTCCGGGTCATTATTCAAATCCCTTGGACAACATCGTTGCTGCTGCTTCACGCTTGGCCGCTTTACCCATTGAGGGGACATCGCCTGTGGCGTTGGAGGCACGCAAGGTTAAGGGTCTACTTAATACGGCGTTAATACAACAGCAAGCATATTCTCATAGCCGGGAGAGGCTCCATTCAACACCACGCCCCAGCCGGAGTTACACTAGGCATTGGGAGGAACCAGAAGTGTCTAGCAGTGAACGCGGGCGACACCGGCACGGACAGAATAATCCGGCAGGCGTGGGTGCACAAGCTCAGGATGCAAATCGGCTTAGATCGGTGGCCCGGGAGGAGGTCCGTCAAACGACGCCGGTTCACACAACCACAGCAGAGACAGGAGTTACCACGAGTTCTTTTGGGGTGCAGTGCCTTATCCCCGCTTTACGGAGCATGAAGCTGCCCAAAGATTTTAAAGGCCCACGTAAAGTGCCAAATTACACAGCAGATTTGGCTCCAAAAGCTTGGGTTGAGAGTTATGAGATGGCCATGGAGATGCTGGATGTGGATGAAGCGGCTTGTGTGAAATACTTTACCATGATGCTGGAAGGTACAGCCCGGACCTGGCTAAAGGGGTTACCCCCTAATTCTATCGGATCATGGGGAGAGCTGCGTCGCCAATTTATCAAGAACTTCAAGGATACATGCAAGCAGCTGATGTCGATAGTAGATCTGGCAGCCTGTGTGCAAGGGGAACAGGAGTCTATAAGTGCATGGGTACGGCGAGTGTCAGAGATCTTGCACTCTTCGAATGGTATCAATCCCAGTACGGCAATAGTGACATTAGAAAACAATTGCCGGTTTGAGTCTCTGTCGGGACCCAGATCCTAAGTCACACAGGTCTAGCCTGTAACACACCATATCACTTTGCGGCCTCACGCACGGTATCCCCACGGGTGCCACCTTACCTGGCCCGAGACCGTTTGCATATTTTGGCACACGTATATGATAGTGTCGCTAGCATCCATATGACAGAGAACCCGGGCCGACATGACCAGTTATAAACCAAAAGTGGCACTAAATTACAGAGACAGGCATACATGACCCAGCAACGAATGTCTCGGTCATCAACGTATGAACCCAAGTCGTAGCAAGCTACAAGGACATAAAGGAACAACGTGTGACATTTCCCCTAAGGGACAGACACAGGAACGAAGAAGGACACATGCCGGCCAGCCTAAGTGTTCCGGAGCAGTAGCAAGCTACCAAGGCTCAGTGGAAGCACTAGGAGACATTTCCCTGTAAGGTAGGCTACCAGAGGTAAACAACTAGGTGTCGGATCCCACACATAGCAATACACATTACACGTACGCATAACATGCAAGTATGTGCTGTACAACAAGGCATCACAACATAACTCAACAACTCATATAGATAAAGGCCCAGAAGAGCCATCATAGCATTTATTACAAACAGAGGTCACATGACCCAACACACAGAGCATACAGGCAACGGAAGCATAACATGTCTGAGTACAGACAACTACAAATGAAAAGGCTGAGAAGCCTAACTATCTACAAGATCCTACAAGGGTACAAGATCATAGCTGAGGTAACAAGCTAAACGTGGAAGTCCACGCGGAACCACTAGCGAGACTGAGGTCTCTCTGCATAAACGTAAATTAAGCAAACGTGAGTACAAGGTACTCAGCAAGACTTACATCAGAACTAGCTACATATGCATTAGTATCAACAAGGGGTGGTGGAGTTTGACTGCAGCAAGCCAGCTTTGACTCGGTGGCTATCCTAAACTACGACTGCAAGTAACTCTTTGAAGGTGGCGCACACGAGTCCACATATTCACCAATCAATACACCACTATGGATCCGCTCTCGTCTCCCTACGAGAAGGCCATCCGTAGCACTCACGCTTATCTTGCGCGTTTTAGAGTATCCACTTTCACTTGTCTATGAACTGTAATAGGCAACCCAGAAGTCCATTTCTGCGGACACGGCTATTCGAATAGATTATATTTAACCCTGCAGGGCTGTACTTCTTCACACACGCTCTCACCACTTACCGCCATTTACACGACATGTACTCGGCAACCTTCAAGCGGAGGCCCAGCGAGGGTGTCGGCCACGACCTGACTAACCACACAAGTCTCTCGTCCAGGTTTATCGCCTATTTGGGTTCCATCCGTGGGGAGATCCGGCCGGGGTGTCGCTCATGGCCCCAGACGATGTGTACAGGGTTCCCGCATCACCAAACGGGCGATCGGTACACCGTGCCACGTACCTGCCGCGTCACAGCCCATCCCGAGGGTCAGTGCTGCGCACGACCTCTAGTAAACTACAAACACGAGTAACTAGTGGCAACTCCTGGACTGAGATCATGTTGATTAATAAGTCGAGAGTGTCAATTAAGCATCCCAATGTGTGGTCGTAGCTGTTTCATAGACCAACCAACACAGAACTCAGTTCCTGAGGACGGCTGCAATGAGACAACCCACCATGTACTCCTACATGGCCTCTCATCGCTACCTTTACCAAATCGTGTTCACACAGTTAGCTCACACACATTAGGACATGTTCATCACCATTCCAATTCATCCCCGATGAATCAGACCTAACACAACTCTAAGCAATAGCAGGCATAACCAGAAAGCATGAATGAGTAGGCACAACATGGCTCAAACAACTCCTACTCATACTAGTGGGTTTCAACTATTTACTGTGGCAATGACAGGTCAAGCAGTGGAAAGGGGTTCAACTACCGCAGCAGGTAACAGTTGAAGCGTTGTTGTCCTAATGCATTAAAAGAGAGCAAGAGCGAGAGAGTGGGATTGTATCGAAATGCTCAATGGGGTTTTGCTTGCCTGGCACTTCTGAAGATAATATTGGGTCTTCATCGGTGTCATCAAACTCATCGTCGGAACATCGTCTACTGAGAGGGGACAAACACCGGCAACAGAGAAAGAACACAATCAATGCAATGCGACAATATGATGCATGATCATGACATGGCAATATGCTGCTGATTGAGCTAATGCAACTAGCAACCATATTAAATGAAGTTGGTTTGAACCAAGGATTCAAATTCAAACTCCATATGTGATTATTTAATTGTCATTTAATTGATTTGACCTGATCAGCAGGTTTAACTTGCTGAAACATGCATGAAAATGCCATAAACAGATTCCTTGGATTTTTCTGATCAATTTTCATATATAAATTATTTTCATCTGAGCTACGGTTGATTTTATATGATTTTTAGAAGTTTTGGCTATTTTCTGAGTTAAATAAATCATTTCTGATTTATTTGAAATTACAGGAAAATAGATACTGCATCAGCATTGAGTAAGCATGACGTCAGTAGGGTCAAAGGGGCTGCCCTGGGTCAAACCTGACTAGTGGGGCCCACTGGTCAGCGACCCACTAGCTAACCCTATTAGTTAGCGCTAAATTAAACCTAACTAAAGTGTCAGGGGGGTGGCCCACATGTCAGTCTCTCAGGCCTAATTAAGTTTAGTTTTAAACTAAACTAATTTAACAAGAGCTGGCCCCACCTGTCATTGAGTTAGTGCTTAATTAAGGGCGTGGGGCCCATATGTCAGTGACTTGGGGGGGTCAACCCACCGGTCAAAACGTCAAAAGCGCCGGCGGCTCGTCGCCGGCGGAGCCAGAGACGGCGAAGGGCGTCGGAAAACGCCCACAGGCAACCAAAATGGCCGCGGAGAGTATCTACGTGAAGCCCGCGTTCCCGAGCATCCGTTGCGGCAAGCGGCAGTTGCTGGGGCGGTCGGAGTTCATCGGAATCAAGCTCGCGGCGGCGGCCGGCGATCGGGCATCGATGGAGTCGATGCTCTGGTGCACGAGGGGACGAACTAGTGGGTGATGTGTGCTCCTGGAAGCGCAGCGAACACAGTGACGCACTGAGCTGCGAGCTGGGGTGGCCCTGGCCGCAGCGGTGAAGAACCACGGCGGCGGTGAGTTTTGGTCATTGGCGAAGTGGCAGCTACGGCGTGAAAAAGAGACAACGAAGAAGGTGGTTCGAGGGAGAGGCTCACGGCGATCATGATGGTGCTGACAGCGAGCCCGAAGAAGAACCAGAGCAGTCGGGGCGCCGAGGGGGATCTCCGACAGCCGAGGAGGAAGGAGATGATGGGGAGGGCGATTCGGGGCTTCCAGCGTTGATTGGCTTGGTGTAGAAGGCGTAGGCGACGGAGGCGAAGCTCGTGGAGGTGCTGGCGAGGCGAGACAGTGGCACTGGCCGCAGTGGCAGCGAGCGCGGCGGCGATGGTGTTCGGCCAAGGTGAAGAACGGGCGAGGGAGAGAGCCAGAGGAGAGGGAAGAAGCACGGGAAGGGTCGTGGGGGTTCCAGGGTGTCGTGGCGTCCGTAGCGACGTCGGGGAGGCAGCAAGCAGGCAGGAGGTGGCTCGCGCGTGCCGGCGTGCCGCGGCCACACGCTTCTCATCCTCCTGGCGGGAGGTTGAGGGTGACTGGTACCGCGCTGTGGGCTGGGCCGCACAGTACCGGGCCGGCCAGGCTGGACAGGTAAGTTCCTTCTCTCTCTCTCTAAATTAGTTTCTGTTTTCTAATTTTTCTATTCTGTAATTTGTTTCTGATTTAGTAAAAAAAAATACTAAATCAACTTATTTTCTTCTGATAAATTTGTAGGTGCTAAAAGAATTATTCCAAAGCCCCTCATAATTTTCCAGAATTATTGGAGCAATTTAAAAAATATATATAGCATTTAAATGGCCCCAATTCAAATACTTATGATTTAATTCAAAGCCCAATAATTCCCTAAAATGTTCAATATTTTTGGTTTGGATCAAAACCCTTGCCAAAATTACCACCCATTGAAGAAGGCATTTTTGGGTTTATTGAAAAGGATTTTAATTGACCCTAGTTGAATTACTTTACTGCTAGGGTTTAGGCAATCCCCATTTCAAGTTTCTTTCAAGATTAAACTTGATGCACACATGAGGCTAGCCTAGTGCATTACCAGAAGCTAGGGATGTGACAGTCTCTCAAGTTAAAACTGGGACGGCTTAAACGGGATTGTAATGATATGGGAACTCTCATGAGCGCTCTAGTAAAATATGGGGATTCCAACAACACTAAGTATCCAGAAGCAGAGGGAGACAAAGCAGGAAAGGTAAACAAGCCTGGTAAACCGGCGCAGGTTAATCCGGCTGGTACCAGTTTCTTAGGCAAGCGAAAAGCAGAGGGTGGCTCCGATTTCGTGGCCAATACCCAAGTTCAAGGAGGTTTTCAGCGCAATAAGGGCAAACCGCCTCCACAAACCGGTGTAGGGAATGTTAGCTGGGACCAGGAGTTAAACCAGCCTTGTCCGAAGCATAGCACAAGGGAACGACCAGCAAAACACACCATAGGAGAATGCAAGCCCTTGATGGAAGCCGTGATGAGCCGCTTCAACTCTAACAACGGGCCTCCAAGCGGCGGTTCAGGCCCAGGGTTTTATGGTCCGAGTCACCAAGGGAATGGCTCCGGATCGGGATATCGTGGCAACAACAGTGGTTATCATAATCGCAGCAATAATCAGTATGGCCAAGGCGGTTATAATAACCAAGGCAATCAACAGCGTGGTCAAGGTGATTACAATAACCAAAACAACCAACAGTAGGGCCATGGTAATCACAATAACCAAGGACAGCATCAGCAGCAGCAGCAGCAATCCGGATATCAGAGTAATCCGAAGGAGTTGAGTAGTGGGCAGTATCATGTGTTTACCACGAGTTTGTGTAAACGGGATCAGAATGTTTTAAAGCGGGCGGTCCACGCGGTTGAACCAGCGACACCGCAATCCCTGCGCTGGTCAGAACAGCCTATTGTGTGGAGCAGGGAGGATCATCCGCTACGAGTTGATAATCCGGGCCACTTGGCCTTGGTAGTAGCACCACAGGTGGGTGGCTACAAATTCACTAAAGTCCTCATGGACGGCGGCAGCAGCATCAGTATCTTGTATTATGATACTTTCCGTCGTATGGGATTGACGGATAAAAAGCTGAGACAGTCAAATACTGTGTTTCATGGAGTAGTGCCAGGTAAGTCAGCCTACCCAGTTGGAAAGATTGACTTCGATGTTACCTTTGGAGATGAGCAGGATTCCAGGTCAGAGATGATAACCTTTGAAGTGGTCAAGATCCGGAGCCCTTATCATGCTCTGTTCGGGAGGACGGTTTATGCCAAGTTTATGGCCAGGCCGTGTTATGTTTATCTACAGCTCAAGATGCCGGGTCACAAAGGAACAATCACGGTTCATGGAAGTCGCAAGATTGCCTTGGAGTGTGAAAAGGGAGACGCTGCATATGCGGAGGCAGTATGTTCTACAAAGGAGTTGAAGTTTTACAAGGATAATGTTGATCCGGCAGATATGACCCCATTGAAAAAGCCGACTACGGAGCATGATCCAGCGTTGAAGTTTAAATCGGCGGAGGAAACCAAGCAAGTTGATTTTGTGCCAGGCGATTCATCCAAGCAGTTCACTATCAGCGCTAACCTTGATCCCAAATAGGAAAGCGCGCTCATCGAGTTCATCCGTGAGAACCGGGATATCTTTGCATGGAAACCTTCTGACATGCTAGGTATACCGAGGGAACTCCCTGAGCACAGTCTTAACATTGATCCAAAGTTTAAACCGGTCAAACAGTAACTACGCCGCTTCAATGAAGAAAGGCGCAAGGCTATAGGAGAAGAGGTGGCAAGGCTTTTAGCCGCAGGGTTCATAGTCAAAGTTTTTCATCCGGAATGGTTGGCTAATCCGGTGCTGGTGTTAAAAAAGAATGGAAAGTGGAGAATGTGTGTGGACTACAGAGACCTCAACAAAGCTTGTCCAACTGATCCTTTTGCTCTCCCTCGCATTGATCAGATTATCGATGCTACAGCGGGATGTGAGCGGCTGAGTTTTTTGGATGCATACTCCTTTTGGTGCCTTTTGCTATGTATCTATGCCTTTTGGGCTCAAGAGTGCCCAAGCAACTTATCAGCGTTGCGTGCAGAACTGTCTTAAGGGGCAGATAGGGAGAAATGTTCATGCTTATGTGGATGATATTGTGGTGAAGTCAAGAAAGGAGGAAACGCTGATAGAGGACCTCAAAGAGACCTTTGACAATCTTCGGGCCTATAAGATGATGCTTAATCCAGAGAAGTGTGCTTTTGGTGTTCCAGCAGGCAAGCTCCTTGGGTTTTTGGTATCAAACAGAGGAATAGAAGCTAATCCAGAGAAGATCAAGGCAATCACATCTTTGACTAAACCGGCTTGCATTAATGATGTTAAGCGTATCGCTGGCCGGATCACAGCATTGAGCCGGTTCATTAGCCGTTTGGGAGAGAAGGCAATTCCGCTTTATCAGATGCTGAGAAAGACGGATCGGTTTATATGGAGTGATGAGGCAAATACTGCGTTCGAGAATTTAAAGCGACAGCTGGCAAGGCCATCGGTCCTGGCTGCCCCTGTTGATAATGAGCCTTTGCTATTATATGTCGCCGCCGACGCACGGGCAGTTAGTGTGGCGATCGTGGTTGAACGCAGGGAAGCAGGGAAGGAATATCCGGTTCAGCGTCCAGTCTATTACGTCAGTGAAGTACTCATTGAGTCTAAGCAGAGGTACCCGCATTGGCAGAAGCTGGTATATGGTGTGTTCATGGCAAACCGGTAGTTGAAGCATTATTTCCAAGGCCATCCGATAACTATTGTTATTTCAACACCATTGGGGGATATAATCCAGAACAGGGAAGCTACGAAGTGGGCCATTGAGCTCAGCCCACACGAATTGAAATATGTGCCACACACCGCTATCAAATCTCAGGCATTGGTGGATTTCATCAATGATTGGACAGAACTGCAAACACATGAGGAGAAGCCGGACCTTACATACTGGACGATTCACTTTGACGGTTCAAGGCAGTTAGAAGGCTCGGGGGATGGAGTTGTTTTAACTTCCCCGCAAGGTGATAAGTTTTGTTATGTCCTCCGTTTATTGTTTTCTTGTACTAATAATGCAGCAGAGTATGAAGCATTACTTCATGGCTTGCGGATGGCAAAGGAGATGAACTTGAGCCGGGTCAAGTGCTTTGGCGATTCAGATTTAGTGGCGCAACAAGTATCTGGCAAGTGGGATTCAAGAGATCCTCTCATGGCAGCTTACAGGCGATAAGTTGAAGCAGTTGCAGGATATTTCAAAGGGTATCAAGTGGATCACATAGACCGGCGAAGGAATGAAGCGGCTGATGCTCTGAGCCGGCTGCGTTCTCAACGTAAACCGGTACCACCAAATACTTTTTTGATGAGCTACACAGTCCATCAGTACAAGTACCATCAGAGGAAGACTTGGCTGTTCCTGATCCGGAGGCACAGCTAGTTGCGGCACTTCATGTTATTCCGGATTGGACGTTGCCCTATTTGGCGTATCTGAGCCGAGGAGATCTACCGGACGACGAGATCGAGGCACGACAGATAGTCCGGCGTTCTAAATCCATGACAATTGCAAACGGGGAACTTCATCATCTGTCGGGGGAAACTATCCACCACGAGCACCTATGGGACCGGAGCCCCTTGTTCGTGCGGTAAGGGAGCGGAGGGAGCACAAAGAGCAGATCGTGGTGAGCACGCGGGAAGTTTACCCAGGTTCGGGCCGCGATGAACGCGTAAAACCCTACTCCTGCTTGATTGTATTGAGTGTTGGAGCTCGGGAGCTTGAAGAGCTAGCTACACCGAGCGAATGAGGGATCTAGGTTCCGAACCCTTTCTACGTTGTGCATGGGCCTCCTTTTATAGCTCAAGGGGTCACCGACAGGTGTCAACGTAGGAGAAAGGGTAAAAATGTAATAGTGGTGGTAGTTGTAACAGTGCGGGAATAGTGGAGCAACAGTGCATGGACAGTGGTCGCTACCTACTTTGACAGTGGGGGACAAGAGCATTTAATGCCCGTCGCCGTCGACCCCAAAAGCGCCCGCCCTTGCGTCTCCGTTTGCCACGGCGATGGCTTTACCACCGTGGAGTGCCACCGTGTCCCCCAGGCTGCACAGCCATCCGCCACGCGTCCCTGGAGTGGCCCCAGGGCGACGCGTGGTTCGATGAGCTGGAGCGCGGGCACACAGCGCAACTCTCCCCGGCAAGCACCTTGCCGGGGTCTTGACCTTGCCGGGCCCGGAAGCTCGCCGGGCTCTGAAGCTTGTCGCTCCCCGGGCCCTGCCGGGGCGCATGTTGCGCCGAGGCATGTCTTCTGTAATGTAATCTTCTGGCCTTCCTGGCAAGCTCCTCTTGCCAGGGTCTTGTGCTAGTGAGGTAATCTTGAGCCTGGGACGGCCTTCCCGGCAAGCTCCACTTGCCGGGGTCTTGATCTTTTGTCTTGTATACTTTGTTTTTGAATGGTTTTATGTGGAGCAGGAAGGTCTTCGGCAAGCACGTGGTAGGCCCTGCCGCGGGAAGCTGCTACTGCCCGTGCACAAGTTGGGGTACTGAGGTACCCCTACCTTAGTACACCGACAGGAGCCCCCGGGCCTGGGCCACACACGGTGCCGAGCGCTGTTGGGCCAGGCCCAAAACAGTGCACGGGCACGCGCGGCCCACGGCGCGCCGAATCCACTTCCGCATCCGCCGCGTCCCTCTGTAACGGCACGCGTCGATTGCGGCGTTGTGGGATGGGACGTGGCCACGTTCTTTTAATGGAAAGAGCGAAACGTCCCCCACTTCCCCATAAAAGCAGAGGAAGCAGGAGCGGTTCCCCTCCTGCGCCTTCATTGCTTCTTCTCCCATCTCCAGAGATTCCCCTTTGCGCTCCGCCTCCACACCTCCTCCGCCGTCTTCCGCATCCGCGGCGCCGCCGGACTCTTCGTCCCCCTTCCCTCGCCGCCTCCGCCATGGCCCCGAAGACCGAGAAGGCGAAGGCGGAGAAGACCAAGAAGGAGAAATCCGACCAGGCGGCGAGGCTTACTCTTCTGCGGAAGAGGAATGTCGTCTTCGCGCCAAGGCTCAGCGCGCGGGAGCTCTGGAACAAGTATTACTTGTTCTGGGCCAAGGAGACCAAGGCGCATCCTCGGACCAGAGCTTATCCTGCCGCCGCCAAGGACAATTATCCCGGCGGGTACTTCTTCTTCACAGCTTTCTTTCATTGCGGCCTTTGTCCCCCTTTTTCTGACTTTTTCTGCGATATCATGCACACCTACGGCCTCCACCTTCTAGACTTCACCCCCAACGCCATCCTCACGATGGCGGTTTTCGCACATCTGTGCGAAAACTATATTGGGATCTATCCGAATGTAGCGCTGTTTAGGCACTTCTTCACCCCTAGAGTAGAGGCCGGCGCTCCCCTCTCCGGAGGAATCTCCTGGGTCTTCCGCTTGAACAAGAAGGAGTCCTACTTGCCGGGGGAACTCCGCGGCAAGTGGGAGGAGTGGCGCGCGGACTGGTGCTGGATAGTTGAGGACGAGCCGCAACCTTTCACTGCGCTGCGCACAACAGCCATCGTGCGCGGCTGGGACTGGAGTGAGTTGGATTCGGACGACATCAAGCTCAACGTCGCCCTCATCAGAATTCTTCGTCTCCGGGTAGCAAAGTTGTCCGTCGGAGAGGTAGGAGCAGATTTCCTCCGCCGCCGCATTGCCCCTCTACAGGATAGGAAGAGGCCGGCATGGGAGTATGGCAACGCGGCGGACGTAATGAGATTGCGCCCGGGGCTAAACTTCAACTTCACGGCGCTGGAGCTGAAGGGGATGGTCCGGGAACTCTTTAAGCACGACCCGGCCCACCCAGAGTGGTTCAGAGCTCCCCGGGGAGTGGTGCCCCTCTGCAACAGCACGGCCCGGGATCCTCTTCGCGCCATGATGCCCGCAAGCGACTCGCATGGCGTGGACCACACATGGATACCGCCCAAGTCAGCAGACATCATGAGCTTCTTCGACAACCTGGTGGAGGTGCCGAAGAACAAGGATGAGATCAAGGGGCTCACCCGGGACACAACCGACCAGGAGATTGCTTATATAGCTTCTCGGGTTGAAGAGGCCGCTGCAGCCGCAGCGGCAGGAGAGTTTGGCTTTACAGTCGAGGAGGCAGAGGCTGCGGACGCGTCCTGCCAAGCAGAGGAGGCGGAGATCCGCAGGCTGCTGCAGCTTCCTCCCGACGAGCTCGTCGGGGTCCCGTCTTTGAGGCACTCCGGGATCCCCGGAATCGTGACCGAGGCCGCGGCGAGAGGCGGCACTGCCGGAGGGAACAGAGGCGCCACAGGGAGCGGAGGCGCCGGAGGGGGCGGAGGCGCCGGAGGGAGAACGGCTGCAGGGCAGGGCGCTGGGCCCAGCAAGCCTGCCGAGGAGGAGGAGGAGGAGGACGTCGGGGCCGACGAGGACTCCGACGGGTCTCTGGGGCTCTATGCCGACGACGTCTCTTCGTCATCGGAGACCTCCCCGCCTCGGGCAAGTCCCAAGCGGTCTCCGCTGAAACGTCTCCACAAGGCGACGACGGGGACGAGGGCGCAGGCGCCCCGACAACAACCAGCTCGCCGGGCGGCGCGAGCTACCCGGGGGAGCCAAGCTGCGACGGGGGCGCCCGGCGCACCAACCACGGCGGGGGCGACCCGCACACAGGTCACGGCGGAGGCGCCCCGCACGTCAGCGTCAAGCGGAGGAGGGTCTTCACAGGGTGGAGCAGCTGCCCCGCCTGCTCCCCGGGCCTCGGTGTCCACAGGGGCCGGGTCCTCGCAGCCCCCAGCCCCGGGGACCGCCAAGCGCCCGAGGGAGTCTTCGCCTCCTGCTCCTCGCGCGGACGCGCCTCAGGTGGCGTTCGACTTCTCCGCCCTGAGCGACGACGACTACGACGAGGAACAGGAGTAAGAACTCGAGGTTTTGTATCTTCTTTAACTTTGTCTTGATTCTTGTTGATTCTGATCTTGCTTCTTGCTTTGAATTCAGGACCCTGGCCCAGCGAGCGGCGAAGAAGGCCAAGGTTCCCGTCATCGAGGTCGCGGACGACTCGCCCGTCGCGGCGACTGGGGACGCGCCGGAGACGAGCCTGCCGGACCCGAGCGCTGCTCCGAGGAGCAGCCCCCAGCGCAGCCTCCAGCGTAAGTTTGGTTTCAATCTTTCCGCTCGTCGGGCGCGCTTGAGGATCTTGTTTATGCTAACACCTTGTCGTTCTTATTGTTGTCTTGATTGTTTTGTGCAGAGGTGGAGCCGCAGCCACAGGAGCATCCGGAGACCGCTCCCGAAGAGCCGCAGGCCCAGCCGTCCCCGCCAAGGACGAACTCTCCGGCAAGGGAGAGTGCCCCGCCAAGGGCGGGTACTCCGCCAAGGGCGAGTACCCCGCCAAGGGCGAGCAGTCCGCCAATGTAAGTTTTGTAATCCTGTCTTCTTGGATTCATCTTTTTTTGGATATTTGCTTGAACTTCTTCTTCTTTTTCTTCTTCTTCTAGATCTTCCTCCCCCAGAACAGATGGAGACGGAAACCATCGTCGTGGAGGAGGGCGCGCAGGGCGACGGCGGCAACGCCCCTGTCGCTGAGGACACGGCGGGAGCCGCCAAGCCGGCCGTGGAGGAGACTGCTCCGGCCGGAGACGCAGCGGCCGGGGAGGGGGACGGCGGCCATACTGTCGGCCCGGAGGCGGCAGGAGCGTCGAGCGCTGCGCCGGCTGCCGACCCCTCCACCGAAAAGGAGCCGTCTGCCTACTATCTCGAGGCCCCCAACGGCGTCTACATCCAGGTGCCGTGGGGATCTTCGTCGCGAGCCCCCGCGGAGGGAGAGGCCTTTGATGGGGAGGTCCTCGCCTCCGCGGGTCTGAAGGTCGTCGAGGCGCCCGGCGGGAGTGACGAGCCCGAGGAGGAGAAGCTGCTCCATCGGCTCCTGGCCCTTTACCGGGCCAGGCAGGCGAAGCTCGCGTCTCGGGAGGCCCTCACCGCCAAGGCCGCCGCTGACATGGAGAAGCGCGCGGCGGAGCTCCGCGCCGCCAACCAGGCTGCCCTCCGCGACGTGGCGGAGGAGCGCGAGAGGCTCACCGGGGAGTACCAGGAGTGGCTCCTGGAGAAGGCCGAGGCCGAAGAGCAGCAGCGACTCGCCGGAGAGGAGCTGTCCCAGCGAGGAGGATAGCTCACCCAACGGAAGGTCAACCTCGACTCCCACGAGGAAGACCTTGCCGCCCGGGAGCAGGCCCTTGGCGGAGAGCTGAAGGAGGCGAAGGCCGCCGCGGCTGCCGCGGAGACCGCCAAGGAGGAGCTCGAGGCCAAGGTTGCGCAGCTGGAGGAGTCCCTGAAAGCGAGCGTGGAGAGGGTCACCGCGCTCAACACAGAGCGTGAGAAGGACGCCCACACTAACTCTGAACTCCAGGTGCGTCTCTCCAAGCAGGGCGACGAGCTGAAGGCAGCCAAGGATTCGATTGAGGATCTGGAGCTGAAGGTTTCCACGTTGAAGGACTCGCTTGATGCCGTCCGGGACCGGGAAACCAAGCTGAAGGAAGAGCTCCGCAAGGAGCGAGGCTTGGTGGAGAGCGCCACCACTGCGGCTGATAACTTCCGCCGGACCGTCGAGGTGTGGACCGACGACTTGGTGGCCTCTGCATCCAACATCGACCAGGAGCTGTTGGCGCTGAAGGTTGAGCATCTTATATACTCTCCGGATCCAAACCTCCCCCACAGCGCCAAGCTCAGCCTCTTCTTCAGAGGGATCGCGCCGGCTCTTGCAGATCTTCGGAAGAAGCTCCCCGCGCAACTGGCCGAGGAGTCGCGCCAGCTATGTGCGGGAACTTTGGAGCGCGTCTTGACGAAGATAGTATACCGCAATCCTGGTATAAACCTCGCCAACGTTCTCCGCAGCTTGCCGGCCGACGCAGATATGGAGGCGCTGAAGGCGCAGGTCGCCCACATTATCGCCAAAGTGAACAAGATCTCCAGGATTGAAGGCGACCGCGTAGACTAGGCCTCCTTTTCCTTTATCTCTTTTGTTGCTGCATAGTGTGCTATGAACTCATTAGTCATTGCGACAAGTTATCCCTTGTAAGATATTTATCTTGTTTTTGATCAATTAGTGCAATGTTATCTCCCTTGTCTTGGTACTTTACTTTGTATGCTTTTCGCCCTACGCTTCCAGGGAGCTTGCCGGTAAGGGCCCTTTGCCGCGAGCGCTGAGTGCTGGACTCTGAGCAGCCTGCTGGCCAAGGTCTTACCGGCAAGCAACCTTGCCGCAGCTAGTCGCAACGCACTCAGCTTGTTGAGTGAACTCGAAAACGAAACAAGGGCGCGACACTTGTCGCAGCTCACTTAAGTCGTTGAGCGTACTCGAAAACAAGATAAGGGTGCGGCTAGCCACGGGTAGGTTCCTCCGCGCACAGGTTTTCCATACAAAGTGTGGTTGTTCAAGGAAGACAACAAAAATTTAAAAATTTGAACTGCTCAAATTCTAATAACTTAGCTTTCATATATTGCTTGCTTCTCCGACAAGGCTTCTCTTTCTTGAACAACACTTGGTTCCTCTTCCATCTCCTTCCCCCCCGGCAAACTTGTGCGCGAGGAACATTCCTTCTGCTTAAGAGGCAAGGAAAAAGAAGAGGGAAACAAGTATATGGCCTTTCGGCGTGCTAATGCTTACCGGATACGTGTGTTGCACAAGATGCCAAATAACGCATGCAAATAGCGAAGAAAAGCATGGAAAAGGCAAATAGCGCAAAACACAAAAGCTTTACTGATGCACGGGGTCTGCGCCCGGCTTTGTACAAAGGGTTACATGCAACAGCGGCAAAGCTTGTACAAAAGGTGGTTGCCAGAGCGGATCACGGCAACCGCGCCTTATGGGTGAAACTTGCGAAGATGCTCTATGTTCCAGGAGTTGCTCACCGGTAAGCCTTCTTCGGTCTCAAGGCGGACAGCGCCGGGCCTTGTGACTTGTCTCACCCGATAAGGGCCTTCCCACTTCGGCGTCAACTTGTTGGAATTCTTGGCGGACTGAACACGCCGAAGAACAAGGTCGCCTTCCTCGAGACTCCTGGCCTTGACCTTGCGGCTATGATAGCGGCGCAAGGCTTGCTGGTATCGAGCAGCTCGTACAGCAGCCTGGAGACGTTCCTCCTCGAGGAGCAATGCATCATCTTGTCGCAGTTGCTCTTGCTCGAGCTCATCATAAGCGAGCACTCGAGGAGATCCGTATACGAGTTCCGTGGGGAGAACTGCCTCTGCTCCATAGACTAGAGCAAAGGGTGTCTGTCCGGTGGCTCGACTTGGTGTCGTTCTGATTGACCAAAGAGCCGCCGGTAGCTCCTCTATCCAGTTTTTTCCGCACTTGCGCAGCCTGTCAAAGGTCCTTGTCTTGAGTCCGCGCAGCACTTCAGCATTGGCCCTCTCCGCTTGACCGTTGCTCCTCGGGTGAGCAACAGAAGCGAAACAGACCTTGGCGCCAAGGTCTTGGACGTATTGCATGAAGGTGCGACTAGTAAATTGTGTACCGTTGTCGGTGATGATCCTGTTAGGGATTCCGAAACAGCAAACAATCGACCTGAAGAACCTGACCGCTGACTGTGCTGTCACCTTTCTCACTGGTTCCACTTCTGGCCACTTTGTGAACTTGTCGATTGCGACGTACAAGTACTCAAAGCCCCCGATAGCGCGAGGGAAGGGGCCGAGGATATCGGGCCCCCTGACCGAGAAGGGCTAGGACAAAGGGATCGTCTGGAGAGCTTGAGCTGGCTGATGAATTTGTTTTGCATGGAACTGGCACGCTTCACACTTGGTTACTAGTGCAGTTGCATCTTGGAGGGCTTCTTGCCAAAAGAACCCTTGCCGGAAAGCTTTCCCGGCAAGTGCCCTTGCGCCAATGTGGTGGCCACATATGCCTCCGTGTATTTCTGCCAACAGCTTCTGTCCATCTTCTCTGGAAATGCACTTCAACCTGACACCATTGAGTCTTCTTCTGTACAGCTCATTGTCCACGAACTGGTACATAGTTGACTGCCTGGTTATCTTCTCTATTTCTTCTGGGTCGTCGGGAAGTTCTCCAGTTTGCAGAAAACGGACGATCTGCTGCGCCCATGCCAGAGCCCGAGGCTCAACGGCAAGGACTAAAGGCATGAGGGCCGCTGCGGGGACCTCAGCTTCTACGGCAAGAACCTCTGGTTCTGCCGGAGCTGACGGTCCCCCAGCAAGCTCGCCGGGGCGAGGCTTGTCGGGAACACTTGCTTCAACTGCACAGACCCTCGGATCTGCAGGAGCAGACTGTTCCTCAGCGTTCTGATCGTTGATCTTAGGGACCTTGGCGGCGGCCTCGGGGAGATCCGCCGGCAAGTAGTCGCCGGAGACCAACTTTCTCTTCTTGGTCTACCCAATTGATGGTGTAACGGACGGCTGAGTTAGCTTGAGCAAGAAGGTCCCTGGTTCCACAGGTAACTTCATCGCCGCACACTTCGAAAGGCCATCTGCAATTTCATTCTGAGCTCTCGGGACGTGCTCCATTTGCAGACCTTCAAAGTGCTCTTCAAGCTTCCTCACTTCATCTACATAAGCTTCCATCAAAGGGCTCTGGTAACTCTTGTTAACTTGCCGGACCACCAACTGAGAATCTCCCCGCACAATCAGCTTCCTGATCCCAAGTTCGGCCGCAATCCTGAGGCCGGCGAGCAAACCTTCATATTCAGCAGTGTTGTTTGTCGCTTGCTCCCTGGGAAAGTGCATCTGGATAACATACTTGAGGTGCTCTCCGGTGGGCGCGATGAGTACCACGCCAGCACCGGCGCCTTGCAGCGAGAAGGTACCATCAAAGTACATTACCCATTCACTTGTCGCTTCTTGTACGGGTGCGCTTGTTTCTGGAATTTCCTCATCGGGCGTCGGGGTCCATTCAGCTATGAATTCTGCCAAAGCTCGGCTCTGTATGGTTGAGGTACTTTCAAACTTGAGACCAAAGCTTGACAATTCCAGTGCCCACTCAACGATCCTGCCTGTTGCTTCTGGATTGTGTAATATTCTCTTCAACGGAAAGCGAGTGACCATTGTTATCTCATGTGCCTGGAAGTAATGGCGCAGCTTTCTCGAGGCCATGAGGAGGCCGAAAAGAAACTTCTGCACCCCGGAGTATCTTGATCTAGCCCCCTTCAAGAGGGAACTCACAAAATAAACCGGGCGCTGCACCATCTTCTTCCGCACTTCTTCCCGTTCCTGCGCAGAGTTGTCCTTGTCGGGGCCAGAGCTTGTCGGAGCAGCCCCCTGCTTGTCGCTGGATTCGCTTGCCGGTGGTGCAGACTCCTCGTCGGCCTCCCTCTCCGCTACTAACGCAGCACTAACCACCTGGTTGGTTGCCGCTAGGTATAGCAGCAACTTCTCCTGTGGTCTAGGTGCGACAAGTATTGGAGTGGAGGATAGGTACCGTTTCAAGTACTGCAGCGCTGCCTCCGCTTCCGGAGTCCACTTCATGGGACCTGCCTTCTTCAAGATTTTGAAGAAAGGTAGGGCGCGTTCTGCAGACTTCGAAATGAACCTACTGAGGGCAGCCACACAACCTACAAGCCTTCTGACATCCTTGACGCGCTTCGGGGCTTCGATCTGCTCAATGGCTTTAATCTTGTCGGGGTTGGCTTCAATCCCCCTCTGTGACACAAAGAACCCGAGAAGCTTGCCGGAGGGGACTCCAAAGACGCACTTCTCGGGGTTCATGTAATGCCCAGGATGGGACTATACCTCCTACGTGTCGAGGCACGACTTAAAGGTATAAGCCCATCCTAGAATGATCTCAAGTTTTGGTATCTTTGCACATCTCATGTAAAAGAGGGATTAAAATGCAAAAGAAGATAGTTGGCTTACACTCGCCACTTCACACAATACAATACATAAGCAATACATCATCCAAAACATCACAACCCGACTACGGGTGAAGATCCAAAAGAAAGATACCAAAACAACATAAAGCCACAGGTCAGGATCGAATCCTAGTAGAAACCACTACTGAACATCGAAACGTCACAAGCAAACGGCCACAAACTCTTCAACAAGCTCCTGGTGAAGAACTGAACCAGCTCCTGCATCGTACACGGCTGAACCTGCATCTGGTGTGGTGAAGTAACTGTGAGCCACAGAGGACTCAGCAATCCCGTTCCCGGGTAACAAGACTATTTAAGCCTTGGGTGAGGATAAGGCTGAAGAAAGAAATAAGGTGAAGGAACAACAAGAGTCTGCAGCAGCAACTAGCACTAACTTACGTAATCGAGAGCGAGAAGAGAAGAGCATCGGTCGAAAGATGATCACGAAGTGATCCTAACTAAAGCCGGTCAAACATAACCCCACCGTGTTCAACTCCCGAATCCCTATTCGGAAATTGACAGTCACGGTACACACGCTGGTAGTGTATTAGAAGCATTGTGTCAAGTTATCTACAACCGGAATTAACAAGCTCCCATCTGCCACATAACCGCGGGCACGGCTCTCGAAAGTTCAAACCCTGCAGGGGTGTTCCAACTTGACCCATTACAAGCCCACGATCCGCGAAGTCGCAACTCCATAGTTGGGAAGCCCCGAGTATTCTCGGAATCCCGTGCTCAAGTTAAACCGAACTAAGGTAAGGCTAATCCAGCAAATCCTCCCGGCGTGTCGACACCCTGATAGTAGCCGCGCGTATCTAAGTCTCAGGACACGACCGGATGGGCGATTCTACAGGTATACCAGATACCTCGGGTTGCCCCAAGGCGGCCCTGCAGACTCCCCGTTTGGGACCAACACCATCAGCGCTGGCCCCCCCTGCTATGTAGAAATAAAGGATCCTCGAGGGAGCGACCCTCTATGCAAATTTAATTAATTAATTAAGTTGTTATAATGAGGCAAATAGTACCAATGTTGGGACTTGCTGGAAAAGACTTAGCACTTAGCGGTTTATCAAGGGTGTCCCATACACCCCAACCGTGTTAGGAACGCAAAATCAAGGAACATAACACCGGTTTATACGGTTCCTAACGGCATGAGTGGAACAAAACACCAAGCAAAAGGCTTAGCCTTCCACCCTGCCAGTATATAGGTGATTTCATGTTTAAGCATTTATATAGTGTGATATAACCCAACCAAACTTCAACATGAAGCAAGCATCTTCAATCTTCACCTGCAACTAACAATGCTATAAGAAGGGCTGAGCGAAGCGTACTTAGCCAAGCAACGGTTTGCGTAGGTAGGGTGGTTAAACAAGGCAATGGTTACAAGTAGGAGGCTGCCAAGAAGATCATGGGCATCGAGGCAAAACTATAGAGCGGAACTACTAGCAATAGGCAAAGATAGTAATGGTATCCGGGTTCGGTCATCTTGCCTGGGATTCCACAGAGGGAGAAGAACGGATCCAAGAAGAAGACGGAGAAGAAGCCTCACAACTCCGGAACGAAACTGAAGCTAACAAGAGAAGCAACAGGAAAGAAAGAAACAACACGGTAAACACACAGGCATCAACAAGGCATAAGATGCACATCCAAGTATGATGCATGTCCGGTTTAATTATGCATGACATGGCAAGTGCACAAACAAATACTACAAGTTAAGTGGAGACCAATATGCAACGAGTTGCATATTGACAAAACACCACATTTAATTATTTAGTTGACTCTCATTATTTACAAGACAAGATTAAATGTTTTAACATGGCAAGAGGTGAAGCATAATAGAACTACACTATTAAGGCATTTTAAATGAGGCCGGGAAAATAACAACAACATATCCGGAAAATCCCCATGAGCATGTTTAATAATTATAAAGCAAACACAATTCACACATATATAATGTTGTTAACATGATGCGGATGACATGATCAAGTTTATGCAAGTTTTATTAAAAGGGTTGACTTAAGAGGAAGACATGAATTGTTTGTCACCGTGGTGGAAAAAGGGTGCCACGGCAACGATCCGAAAATGATGCAACGCATCATATCGGTTCCGGTATCTCGTTAAGAGACCGGTGCAAAAGGTGACGAAGCGAGTCAAACGAGATGATGGGGTGATCCCGTTGCCGGGTTCCCACGGGTCGGTGACGAGGCAACCGAGGAACATGACAAAAGGTGGAACGGGGCACGAAGCACACACGGGAGACATTTCATACAACACAAGCAAGCATGCATCTCACGGGTCATCGTCTCGGTGTTATACCTTTGAAGCGTGCGTTTCGGGGCGGTTCGAGACGTAGAGGAAGGAGTCGTTCACGTCGGAGAGGAAGTAGTGGTACACGGGCTTCGGCGACGGTAGGCGTTCACGAGGTCGTTTTGTAGATGTACATGTCGACGGTAGACGTTCGGGCGACGGTAGACGTTCGGGCGACGGTCTCGTACACGGTTCGTAGACGTTCGGCCGTAGATGTACTTGAGGGTCTTCGACGACGTAGTCGTTCGGGTCGTCGTGGTACTCGATGTCTCGGTCTTGTCGACGGTAGTCGAACTTGTTACGTAGATGTACACTTCTTTTGTCGCCGTGTAGTCGAACTAGAAGGTCGTCGGCGACTCGAAGGGGTACACGGATCTCGGTCTCGTACACGGTTCTCCTGTCAACTCAACAGAAGCATCACAAAACAAACAAAACTACAGCACGGCGGGACAGCGCGGCCAGGCAGCAGCACTGCGAGGCAGGGGCCGCGGGATCTTGCGCGCTGGACGGAGGGAAACGGCTGCGGGGCTACGGCCGCGGCGTCGCTGGCGCAGAGGAGAGGCGCTCAGGGCCCCGACCTGGCGCACGGAGGAAGAAGGCGCAGGGACTCGCAGCTCCGGGCGCTCCTAGGCGCTGACGAGGATATGGCGAGGCGCCCATGGAAGCAGGTCGCGGCAGAGAAGAGGCTCGGCGGCGCGGGCCTGCGGTGGACGAAGGGGAAGACGGGCGCGGCGGCGGAAGGCAGAGGAGGACGCCGGAGGACGGCCGGCGCATCGGGGTGGCTCCCGACCTGCCCGTCGGCTCGCTGGGCGCGGAGGAGGGAGCTGGTGGCCGGCCCGTGCTGAAGAGAAGGCTCGGGGGCGCCGCGCTGCTGGCTCGGGCGAAGAGGCGAGGCACCCGAGGCTGGTCGTCGCATGCGAGGAGAGGGCGAGGCGGCGGATGGAGGCCACGGGCCTGGCCGGCGCCGAGGAGGAAGGAGGGGCGCTCGCGAGGGAGGCGTCGGGGCTCCAGAAGGAGCCGCTGGAGGTGAAGGCGCGAGGGAATCGGCCTCTGTCTGGAGATCGAGGCGAGAGGGGGAGATCGGGGCGATGCTAGGGGATCGAGACGCGAGGCTGGAAGGAGCGGGGGCTGGGACGATCGATGAGTGCGAGGGGTGGCGGCGGCTGAGCGAGAGGAGAGGGAGAGCGAGGGATCAGGCTTAGGGTTTGATGGGGTGCGGCTGGAGGCTGGTTGGGCCGCCTGGAGGAAGGCCAGAGGAGGCCCAAGAGGAATGGTAGGCCTGCTGCGGCCGGCTAGGGAAAATGGGCCAGGGAGGAGAGGAGAAAGGGGCCGGCTGGACTCTCTCCTTATGAAAAAAAACAAGGAAGAGATAGATATAAAAAAAACAATAGAGGTTAGGGAAGGAAACTGGGGGAAGAGGATAAAATTCCCGGACTCACAAAAATGTCAGGGATTTAAATAAAATAGAAGGAGGTTTTTGGAAGGACCTCGAAACACTGAAAAGAATTAGGCAAGGTTTGGAAAGAGAAGCTCGAAGTGGAAAAGACATGGGGAAAAATGCAAGTGTGTTACGGTGATTCCGAAGCAATGGAATAATTATTAATATAGCTCCATAATTATTAGGAGGCTTTTATATGTTATAAAGAGAAGTCACCTTCCCTCGATTTAAATGGACCGAAGGTCCACACGGTTTGTTTAGGTTGAGATGCAAAATAAAATATGACATGATGACATGATGACATGATGCAGTGCAAAAATAAATAACACAGCAGAACTGAAACACACGGGCAACCCAGAACATCTGGAATCTTCGGGAAGCTTCTGGAATCTTCTGGGACGTCGGTCTCGGGCGTCACAACTCTCCCACACTAACAGAGGATCTCGACCCGAGATCCTAGAGATAGCACCGGGTAAAAACGGAAGAGGAAGTGGTAAAACAAAGTTGCTTCTTTGACAGACGAGTGAAACCAAAGAACCTTGAGAGGTTAAACAATCTTGAAAGAAAGGATACAACGGAGATGAACGAAGATGAAACACTCCGTTTGAAAAGAGGAACAAGGAACATAACAAGAACCTTGTAGGTTGAAAGACATGAAGCAAGAGCTTACGACCCAAAAAGGATATGAACTGCAATGGTATAGCCAAGGAATAAGAATGACGGAATTAGGACAGCACTCCGTCTGAAATTGGAAGGAATTGAAGATGAACTTGCCAAGTTGGGAAGATACTTTATGAAATGAACAACATATAGCTTCTGAAACAATTGAAAGAATGGCCCAAGGGGTAAGAAAGATTTCAGAGAGCACTCCGGTTAAAATGACAAGCAAGGGAGAATATGATGTTGATAAAAACCAGATGATGGTCAAAAGAGCAACATCACAAAGCCTCCGGAATGAAAGAATAGAATATATAGTTCAATGAAAGAAAAGAACGGAGAAGCAAATGACAACATCTCTCAAAATTTAATTTGAAAGAGCATCCTTACGAAGAAGGTTGAACAGAGTTGTTGGAAAAAAATCAACAACGAAAAGAATAAGCTTGATGTGGGCTTATGGAAACATCTCAAAATTAAGAGGTGACAACCAGCCACTAACAGAACGAATTGCTTGGATCGAGATCAATAAGGAGATGAAAACTTATCTCACCGGAATGATAAATGAAGAACTTGGGTCATTTATAAGCACCATAATAGCAACAATCCTTAGGGAAAGCTTTTAGGTGAAATACAACCCAAGATAACTCCAAGAGATAAAAGAGGGGTTGAAAGGATCTCCTAAAGAGAAGAAATGATGGTTTTTAAATATCTCATTCTTGATAACTCATGAATCATGAACATGAAGGAATTGTCAAGAATGACATAACACCATCTGAAAAGATAAAAAATTGCAAATGGAGAGCATGATGAAGAATGCTTGAACTCCAACAAAATCTTGATGAAGACTTCGAGGATGAATTGAATGATGATGAACCACCATGAAAACTCCGGTAATGAAAGCATGAGAAGTGAGAGATAAAAAGAATAGGATTCAAGGCCTGCGATGAATTAGATGGAACTTGAAATGATAATAATTGAAATAACATGGAGCTCCGGAAAAACAAGATGAAGAATTTAGAACCAAGGATATGATATGATGAACAAGCTCCAGACAAAAGAATTAAAACACCTTGAATTAATAAGAATAAGAATTATGTCATGCATATCCTTCACCAATTTAAATTGATGACAACCCAAGGATTTGGCATACTACTTATTCTCGTTGCAAAGGATTAAAGAGGGATCTAGCACAAGCTCGGATAATTACTCAACGAACCACCGGTAGGATTATGAAAAGAACAAATGAATTAAAACGATAACAACGGAAGAGTAAACTTGAATGAACCACCGTAAGAATATGGGGACGAACGAAGAGACATCAATGAAGAATATTTGGAGGACGAAGTTGAAAACTGAGAGCGAAGAATCTTCTGAAATGATGGCCTTCGGAGGAACACAAGGAAAAGAACTCATGAAGAATCTTGAGAGAACGACCAAGATTTAAGAGAAACACTTCTCCGGTCTTCAAATGCTGAGAATGAAGACGAGAAATGCCATGAAGAATTGTTGAGCACTCCGGAATGAAGAATTAAAAAGGTTGAACCAACGATGAAAAGAATTTGAAAGCGATCTTGGAGAAAGGCATGTGACTGATGGAAAACATTCTTACGTTACACTTTGAAAAGAATTTAAGTATAACTCCAAAAAAACAAATAGAAGAGTCAGGTAAGATCCTGGAAAAAGACCTGTGGGTTAGGGCCCACTCAAAAGAAATCACCGTTAGAAAAGATTGCTTAAGAGATATTGCCCCGGTTGAATTAAATGTCTTGAGTAAGAAGACAATGCTCAAAATAATTTGAACGGAATAAGAATGGAATTATGAATCTTCAACACTCCGGATATGAATAGCAAGAGGAGAATGATTAATTGGCGCACCGGAATAAGAAAGCATTGTGAAATGAGGAAAAGGATAAGATCAACACTGTAATCTTGAATTACATCCACCGGCAGAATTAGAGAACAAAAGAATGATGAACTTGAAGCTCTTGAGCATCTTCACGATAAATCACCGGATAAGAACATTGAAGGAAAAGAATGAAGAAATATCACATGAATAAAATGGATACTTCATTAGAGAATTGCTGGCTCCAAGAAGAAGAAGGGTGGGAGGGTGGGCAAAACAAAGACAACTTGGGATGAATGAAACAGACAATCGTCAGATTTCTCAACGGCGTCTGTATGGAATAACTTGAAGAGAAGGCACACCGGTTGGAAAGAATTTAACATGAAAATCTTGATGGTCAAGAGGAATAGCACTCCCATAGAAATATGAGAATACCGATTAGGAAGGTATGGGATCAACATTTGACAACGAAGCAACTCGAATACCAGAATCAAAACAAGAACAAAGGATAGATGTGTAGCAGCCTAATCTTTACAACATCATTCGAACAGAGGATTGAACGAATGAATTACGCAGGTACATCGACTCGACTTGAAGCCACTTGGAGAACAAAAGTAAATAAAAGGAACAAGGATCAGATAGAACAAATACAAGATAGAAGCTTCGTTCAACATATTCGTGCTGAAAGCTCATGGAACGTGTTACAAAACGGTTTTGCAATCCCCGGATCAGCATACCCAAGGACCCTTTAAGATGCAACTCCCGATCAGAACAAGTCCATAAAACCACTTCACTCAATGTAGAACCCCAAACTTCATATCGAGCATCCGTTGGAAGAATGCCTAGAACTACTGGATAAACCCACCTATAGATTTCCGAAAGTTTCCAGTTATGCAATCAGGTGTTGGGGATACACGGGAAGCACCGCGCAATCAACTCTAAACCTACATCCAGGTGTATCCATCCTTCAACACATAACCAGTCTTTCTCGGAAACTGTGTACCTCGGACCTTCGAAAAGCATCCACTATAACAAGCTATGGCAATACTCTCGAACTACCTCCCCAGTACTGGGTGATGTCGGGGTTATCTTGCCACTGGCCGTATAGGAGAGATTTTCGATGTCGGCCGTCTTAAGTATTTAGTATTGTCGCGATATGCTTGTTACAACGATACCTCGACGCTCAACTCCTCGGTAACAGGAGGCATCGAGAACAATATCCTTGTCACAAGAACATCGGAACAATCCCAGAATACTCGCGGGATCCTAAAAAAAAATTTGGTGCATTTTTTGAAAGTAGAAGAGAAAAGAGTAATCGTCAGGAGTCCTCACCAGAGAGAAAGGGGATGAGAAGCAAAGAATTCCTACTCTCCGATATAATATAGGACTCAAAAAGTTTTCAGTGTGTGCCTAGACTCAACCGTCAACGATTCGATCAATCAGTGGGGGCTTCTAGGTCGGAGAAGGCTCTGAATACCAACTTGTAATGCCCAGGATGGGACTATACCTCCTACGTGTCGAGGCACGACTTAAAGGTATAAGCCCATCCTAGAATGATCTCAAGTTTTGGTATCTTTGCACATCTCATGTAAAAGAGGGATTAAAATGCAAAAGAAGATAGTTGGCTTACACTCGCCACTTCACACAATACAATACATAAGCAATACATCATCCAAAACATCACAACCCGACTACGGGTGAAGATCCAAAAGAAAGATACCAAAACAACATAAAGCCACAGGTCAGGATCGAATCCTAGTAGAAACCACTACTGAACATCGAAACGTCACAAGCAAACGGCCACAAACTCTTCAACAAGCTCCTGGTGAAGAACTGAACCAGCTCCTGCATCGTACACGGCTGAACCTGCATCTGGTGTGGTGAAGTAACTGTGAGCCACAGAGGACTCAGCAATCCCGTTCCCGGGTAACAAGACTATTTAAGCCTTGGGTGAGGATAAGGCTGAAGAAAGAAATAAGGTGAAGGAACAACAAGAGTCTGCAGCAGCAACTAGCACTAACTTACGTAATCGAGAGCGAGAAGAGAAGAGCATCGGTCGAAAGATGATCACGAAGTGATCCTAACTAAAGCCGGTCAAACATAACCCCACCGTGTTCAACTCCCGAATCCCTATTCGGAAATTGACAGTCACGGTACACACGCTGGTACTGTATTAGAAGCATTGTGTCAAGTTATCTACAACCGGAATTAACAAGCTCCCATCTGCCACATAACCGCGGGCACGGCTCTCGAAAGTTCAAACCCTGCAGGGGTGTTCCAACTTGACCCATTACAAGCCCACGATCCGCGAAGTCGCAACTCCATAGTTGGGAAGCCCCGAGTATTCTCGGAATCCCATGCTCAAGTTAAACCGAACTAAGGTAAGGCTAATCCAGCAAATCCTCCCGGCGTGTCGACACCCTGATAGTAGCCGCGCGTATCTAAGTCTCAGGACACGACCGGATGGGCGATTCTACAGGTATACCAGATACCTCGGGTTGCCCCAAGGCGGCCCTGCAGACTCCCCGTTTGGGACCAACACCATCAGCGCTGGCCCCCCCTGCTATGTAGAAATAAAGGATCCTCGAGGGAGCGACCCTCTATGCAAATTTAATTAATTAATTAAGTTGTTATAATGAGGCAAATAGTACCAATGTTGGGACTTGCTGGAAAAGACTTAGCACTTAGCGGTTTATCAAGGGGGTCCCATACACCCCAACCGTGTTAGGAACGCAAAATCAAGGAACATAACACCGGTTTATACGGTTCCTAACGGCATGAGTGGAACAAAACACCAAGCAAAAGGCTTAGCCTTCCACCCTGCCAGTATATAGGTGATTTCATGTTTAAGCATTTATATAGTGTGATATAACCCAACCAAACTTCAACATGAAGCAAGCATCTTCAATCTTCACCTGCAACTAACAATGCTATAAGAAGGGCTGAGCGAAGCGTACTTAGCCAAGCAACGGTTTGCGTAGGTAGGGTGGTTAAACAAGGCAATGGTTACAAGTAGGAGGCTGACAAGAAGATCATGGGCATCGAGGCAAAACTATAGAGCGGAACTACTAGCAATAGGCAAAGATAGTAATGGTATCCGGGTTCGGTCATCTTGCCTGGGATTCCACAGAGGGAGAAGAACGGATCCAAGAAGAAGACGGAGAAGAAGCCTCACAACTCCGGAACGAAACTGAAGCTAACAAGAGAAGCAACCGGAAAGAAAGAAACAACACGGTAAACACACAAGCATCAACAAGGCATAAGATGCACATCCAAGTATGATGCATGTCCGGTTTAATTATGCATGACATGGCAAGTGCACAAACAAATACTACAAGTTAAGTGGAGACCAATATGCAACGAGTTGCATATTGACAAAACACCACATTTAATTATTTAGTTGACTCTCATTATTTACAAGACAAGATTAAATGTTATAACATGGCAAGAGGTGAAGCATAATAAAACTACACTATTAAGGCATTTTAAATGAGGCCGGGAAAATAACAACAACATATCCGGAAAATCCCCATGAGCATGTTTAATAATTATAAAGCAAACACAATTCACACATATATAATGTTGTTAACATGATGCGGATTACATGATCAAGTTTATGCAAGTTTTATTAAAAGGGTTGACTTAAGAGGAAGACATGAATTGTTTGTCACCGTGGTGGAAAAAGGGTGCCACGGCAACGATCCGAAAATGATGCAACGCATCATATCGGTTCCGGTATCTCGTTAAGAGACCGGTGCAAAAGGTGACGAAGCGAGTCAAACGAGATGATGGGGTGATCCCGTTGCCGGGTTCCCACGGGTCGGTGACGAGGCAACCGAGGAACATGACAAAAGGTGGAACGGGGCACGAAGCACACACGGGAGACATTTCATACAACACAAGCAAGCATGCATCTCACGGGTCATCGTCTCGGTGTTATACCTTTGAAGCGTGCGTTTCGGGGCGGTTCGAGACGTAGAGGAAGGAGTCGTTCACGTCGGAGAGGAAGTAGTGGTACACGGGCTTCGGCGACGGTAGGCATTCACGAGGTCGTTTTGTAGATGTACATGTCGACGGTAGACGTTCGGGCGACGGTAGACATTCGGGCGACGGTCTCGTACACGGTTCGTAGACGTTCGGCCGTAGATGTACTTGAGGGTCTTCGACGACGTAGTCGTTCGGGTCGTCGTGGTACTCGATGTCTCGGTCTTGTCGACGGTAGTCGAACTTGTTACGTAGATGTACACTTCTTTTGTCGCCGTGTAGTCGAACTAGAAGGTCGTCGGCGACTCGAAGGGGTACACGGATCTCGGTCTCGTACACGGTTCTCCTGTCAACTCAACAGAAGCATCACAAAACAAACAAAACTACAGCACGGCGGGACAGCGCGGCCAGGCAGCAGCACTGCGAGGCAGGGGCCGCGGGATCTTGCGCGCTGGACGGAGGGAAACGGCTGCGAGGCTACGGCCGCGGCGTCGCTGGCGCTGAGGAGAGGCGCTCAGGGCCCCGACCTGGCGCACGGAGGAAGAAGGCGCAGGGACTCGCAGCTCCGGGCGCTCCTAGGCGCTGACGAGGAGATGGCGAGGCGCCCATGGAAGCAGGTCGCGGCAGAGAAGAGGCTCGGCGGCGCGGGCCTGCGGTGGACGACGGGGAAGACGGGCGCGGCGGCGGAAGGCAGAGGAGGACGCCGGAGGACGGCCGGCGCATCGGGGTGGCTCCCGACCTGCCCGTCGGCTCGCTGGGCGCGGAGGAGGGAGCTGGTGGCCGGCCCGTGCTGAAGAGAAGGCTCGGGGGCGCCGCGCTGCTGGCTCGGGCGAAGAGGCGAGGCACCCGAGGCTGGTCGTCGCATGCGAGGAGAGGGCGAGGCGGCGGATGGAGGCCACGGGCCTGTCCGGCGCCGAGGAGGAAGGAGGGGCGCTCGCGAGGGAGGCGTCGGGGCTCCAGAAGGAGCCGCTGGAGGTGAAGGCGCGAGGGAATCAGCCTCTGTCTGGAGATCGAGGCGAGAGGGGGAGATCGGGGCGATGCTAGGGGATCGAGACGCGAGGCTGGAAGGAGCGGGGGCTGGGACGATCGATGAGTGCGAGGGGTGGCGGCGGCTGAGCGAGAGGAGAGGGAGAGCGAGGGATCGGGCTTAGGGTTTGATGGGGTGCGGCTGGAGGCTGGTTGGGCCGCCTGGAGGAAGGCCAGAGGAGGCCCAAGAGGAATGGTAGGCCTGCTGCGGCCGGCTAGGGAAAATGGGCCAGGGAGGAGAGGAGAAAGGGGCCGGCTGGACTCTCTCCTTATGAAAAAAAACAAGGAAGAGATAGATATAAAAAAAACAATAGAGGTTAGGGAAGGAAACTGGGGGAAGAGGATAAAATTCCCGGACTCACAAAAATGTCAGGGATTTAAATAAAATAGAAGGAGGTTTTTGGAAGGACCTCGAAACACTGAAAAGAATTAGGCAAGGTTTGGAAAGAGAAGCTCGAAGTGGAAAAGACATGGGGAAAAATGCAAGTGTGTTACGGTGATTCCGAAGCAATGGAATAATTATTAATATAGCTCCATAATTATTAGGAGGCTTTTATATGTTATAAAGAGAAGTCACCTTCCCTCGATTTAAATGGACCGAAGGTCCACACGGTTTGTTTAGGTTGAGATGCAAAATAAAATATGACATGATGACATGATGACATGATGCAGTGCAAAAATAAATAACACAGCAGAACTGAAACACACGGGCAACCCAGAACATCTGGAATCTTCGGGAAGCTTCTGGAATCTTCTGGGACGTTGGTCTCGGGCGTCACAGTTCAACTTAAGCTGTATCTTGCGCAGGTTCTGAAATGTCTCTTCCAAATCTTGGACCAGGGTATCCTTGCTCTTACTCTTCACCACGATATCATCCATGTAAGCCTCTACATTTCTGTGGATCTGTGGCTCGAAAGCAGTGTGCACTACCCTTGCGAATGTTGATCGTGCATTCTTCAGTCCAAATGGCATGCGTATGAAGCAATAAGTGCCACATGGAGTGATAAATGTAGTCTTCTCTTCATCTTCCTTGGCCATGAAAATCTGATGGTAGCCTGAATATGCATCAAGGAAAGAGAGTAGCTCACATCCGGCAGTCGAGTCAACGATCTGGTCAATGCGCGGCAAGGGAAATGGATCCTTTGGACATGCTTTATTCACATCGGTGAAGTCTATACACAGTCTCCACTTCCCATTGGCTTTGCGCACGACGACTGGGTTTGCTAACCACGTCGGATGGATCACACCTCTAACTAGGCCTGCTGCCTCTAGCTTCTTGATTTCCTCAGCAATGAATTCTTGGCGCTCCACGGCTTGTTTTCTGACCTTCTGCTTGACGGGCCGCGCATGAGGACAAACGGCAAGCTTGTGCTCAATTACCTTCCTGGGAACATCGGGGATGTCAGATGGTTGCCAGGCAAACACATCGACATTCGCCCGCAGGAAGGCAACGAGCGCGCTTTCCTATTTGCTGTCAAGCGTGGCACTGATGGTGAAGGTACCACCAGTGCCGTCCTCCTTGGCGGACACCTTCTTGGTTGCCGGAGGAGCGGCCATCCCCTTCTTACATTTGCCGGTGGAGCTCGATGGAACGTCCTCGACGGCAGCGCAGCACTCCGAAGAGGTGCGGTTGCCGGAGTGGGCCCCAAAGCACTTGCCGGACTTGGTCTTGGTCTTCTTCCCCCCGGGAGCTTCAGCGGCAAGTGTGTCCTTCTCTGCCGCGGCTGCTGCATCCCGGTAGATCTTGTCGGCGCAGACAAGCGCATCTTTCTTGTCGCCATGGACAGTGATGACGCTTATCGGCCCCGGCATCTTGAGTACGTTGTAGGCGTAGTGGGAAGCTGCCATGAACTTGGCGAGGGCGGGACGGCCGAGTATCCCATTATATGGCAATGGGATATCGGCGACGTCAAATGTGATGCGCTCAGTCCTGAAGTTGAGCTCCCCACCAAAGGTCACTGGCAGAGTTATCTTCCCCTTGGGCTTGCTCCTCCCTGGGTTGATTCCTTGGAAAGAACCGGTCTCTTCGAGCTCGCCATCTGGGATTTGGAGTTTCTTGATTACAGCAGAGGAGATCAAGTTCAGCCCGGCCCCGCCGTCAACCAACATTTTGGTGACCTTGAGGTTGCGGATGGTGGGTGAGACCAGCATCGGCAAGCACCCGACCGCAGTGGTGCGGTCTGGGTGATCCTCAAGATCAAAAATGATGGGCGTGCTGGACCATTTGAGGAGCCTGCGCGACTCCACGGGCGGCTCCGCTGCATTCACTTCCCGCACCCACTGCATGAGCTGGCGGTGGGAAGTATGCAGAGAGGCGCCACCGTCGACGCACAGGACCTCCGTGGCCTTCTGGAACTCCTGCTCGCTGTTATCTTCATCCTCCATGTCATCGTCGTCGTCTTCTTCATCCTTGTCGCGGCCCCGGGGAGGTCGGTCACCTTGCCGCTGCTTGGCCTTGCCGCGGCGTCCTCCCCGGCCATTGAATGGCCGCTTCTTGCTTGGTTCTCCTCCGCCACCTTGGGCCTTCTCCTTGTCGCGCCTCTCGTACTCAGCTTTCTGCTGCTCGACGAGGTACTCGACGCGTTTGCAGTTGGAGAGGTCGTGGCCCTTGGTGCGGTGGATCTTGCAGTATTGCTTGTCGGAGCCGTCCTGCTTGTCGGCTGCCGCTACAGGGGCAGGTTCCTTGCCGGAGCCGCCAGCCTGTGCTTGCTTGGCGGGAGCCTCCTTGTCGGACTTCTCGACGGCAAGCACTTCCTTCTTGTTCTTCCTTCTGTTGTTCCGCCGCCGGCTCTTCTTTGCCGGGGCGGCGTCGTCGCTGTCGCTTCCCCCTGCGCCAGCATCTTCCCCGAGGAGTCTCCTCCCCTCTTCTGCACGCGCGCACTTATCAGCTAGAGCATAAAGCTCGCTGACATCCCGTATCTTGGTCATGGCCATCTCCTCACGCATGCGGCGGTTACGTATGTTCTGGTGGAACGCACTGATAACCGCGGCAGGGTGGACGTCGGGGAAGTTGTGCTGCACACGACTGAAGCGTTGGATATACTTGCGCAGGGGTTCTCCTTCCTTCTGGGCCAGAATGTGGAGATCGCTCTCCTGGCCGTGGGGTTTGTGGCCGCCCGTGAAGGCGCCAACAAATTGGTGGCAAAGGTCCGCCCAAGAAGAAATGGAGCCTTCCGGCAAGTGCATAAGCCAAGAACGGACGTTTGGCTTAAGCACTAGCGGGAAGTAGTTCGCTAGTATCTTCTCGTCGCGCCCCCCGGCAGCCTGCACCGCGATGGTGTAAATGCTGAGGAATTCCGAGGGGTGCGTCTTGCCGTCGTACTTCTCCGGTACGTCGGGCTTGAAGTTCTTCATGCTGGGCCACTGGACGCGCCGCAGCTCGCGGGCAAACGCAGGGCAACCTGCCGCGTACGGCAAGTCGCCTGGTTCACCGGGCGCGCGCGTGTCGACAGTGGCTCCAGCTCGCTGATCTGATTGTCGCCGAGCTTCTCGGCGGCGCTCGATCGTCGTTCGAGCGTCTTCTTGCCGCCGGTCGTCAAGGACTTGGCGCTTGTCCCGACGAGCCCGCGGATCCGACGACGCCGTGGAGCCGTCGTCGGCGTTGGTCCGGCGGGGCGGCGTCTTCTGCTTCCGCGGCGGGGAATGCACGGTGGATGCACCCCCGACGGTCTTGTCATCGTCGTCCTTCGTCTTCTCGACTTGCCGTGGCCGCGAGGTCGCCGGCTGCTGCGGCGTATCGTTGTTGGCGAAGGCGATCAGGCTCTGGATGGTTGCCCTCCAGTCTTCGGCCTTGTCTGCCGCTGGAGGGAAGTCGAGGAGCAGTTGCGCCCTTGCGAGCGCTTCTGTTGGAGTGGAGGGGAGCGGGGGCGAGCGGTGCGAGGAGCGGGATATGCTCGGACTCCTAACTGGGTTAGAAGGAGCAGGGTCCCGCCCCGGCGACCGCGCCTTGCTCGTGCCAGGACGATGGCCCGGAGCGTCCCGCGAGCCTCCGGTTTGCCCTTGGCCCAGCAAGCGGATGCCACCTCCTGTGGCATGGCGCTGCTGGGTTGTCGTTTGCTGAAATGGACGTGGCGCGTCCACGGAGACCGAGGCTCGGTCGTCCGTCTTGTCTTTGGATTTGGTGGCGCCGCGAGTTTCCTCGCCGGCGACCACCCTCCCGACGGCGTCTCCCCCGCCCACCGTTGGTTCCGGTGGCGGCGGATGAGACGCAGACGGGCCTGCGACCTCCGAAGCCTTCTTCTTCGGGGCCATGTCGCTGTTGCTGATGAGGTTGCTGATGAAACTGGAGAGGTTGATGAAGAGTGCGCCCGCGTGAACGCCGGATCAGGTTCGCACAACCTCGACGCCCCCTACCTGGCGCGCCAAAGATGTCGGGGGAAACTGTCCACCACGAGCACCTATGGGACCGGAGCCCCTTGTTCGTGCGGTAAGGGAGCGGAGGGAGCACAAAGAGCAGATCGTGGTGAGCACGCGGGCAGTTTACCCAGGTTCGGGCCGCGATGAACGCGTAAAACCCTACTCCTGCTTGATTGTATTGAGTATTGGAGCTCGGGAGCTTGAAGAGCTAGCTACACCGAGCGAATGTGGGATCTAGGTTCCGAACCCTTTCTACGTTGTGCATGGGCCTCCTTTTATAGCTCAAGGGGTCACCGACAGGTGTCAACGTAGGAGAAAGGGTAAAAATGTAATAGTGGTGGTAGTTGTAACAGTGCGGGAATAGTGGAGCAACAGTGCATGAACAGTGGTCGCTACCTACTTTGACAGTGGGGGACAAGAGCATTTAATGCCCGTCGCCGTCGACCCCAAAAGCGCCCGCCCTTGCGTCTCCGTTTGCCACGGCGATGGCTTTACCACCGTGGAGTGCCACCGTGTCCCCCAGGCTGCACAGCCATCCGCCACGCGTCCCTGGAGTGGCCCCAGGGCGACGCATGGTTCGATGAGGTGGAGCGCGGGCACACAGCGCAACTCTCCCCGGCAAGCACCTTGCCGGGGTCTTGACCTTGCCGGGCCCGGAAGCTCGCCGGGCTCTGAAGCTTGTCGCTCCTCGGGCCCTGCCGGGGCGCATGTTGCGCCGAGGCATGTCTTCTGTAATGTAATCTTCTAGCCTTCCTGGCAAGCTCCTCTTGCCAGGGTCTTGTGCTAGTGAGGTAATCTTGAGCCTGGGACGGCCTTCCCGGCAAGCTCCACTTGCCGGGGTCTTGATCTTTTGTCTTGTATACTTTGTTTTTGAATGGTTTTATGTGGAGCAGGAAGGTCTTCGGCAAGCACGTGGTAGGCCCTGCCGCGGGAAGCTGCTACTGCCCGTGCACAAGTTGGGGTACTGAGGTACCCCTACCTTAGTACACCGACATCATCGCAGCGTCTCTTGAGCATTTCAGCGGTGTGTATCAGCTGAGGAAGGTTGTGATATTCTTCGTGAGATCCATGAAGGGGATTGTGGACATCATGCCGGTTCAAAATCTTTGGTGGCTAAAGCTTTTCGACATGGGTTTTATTGGTTGACAGCTCATGCTGATGCGGCGGATCTAGTCCGGAAGTGTGATGCTTGTCAGAAATTTTCACGACGCGCCCTTGTTCCGGCACAGGAGCTTCGGATGATACCCATAACTTGGCCGTTTGCGACTTGGGGGCTGGACATGGTTGGACCCTTCAAACGATCCCAAGATCAGAAAACTCATCTACTAGTAGCGGTGGATAAATTTACAAAGTGGATTGAGGCAGAGCCTGTGAGCAAGTGTGATGCGGCAACATCAGTTAAATTCATCAAAAAGGTAATTTTCCGGTTTGGCTTTCCACACAGCATCATCACAGACAACGGCACAAATTTATCTAAGGGTGAGATGGAAGAATTTTGTCAACGCGAACATATTCGCCTAGATGTATCTTCTGTGGCCCACCCTCAAACCAATGGTCAAGCTGAAAGAGCAAATCAGGAGATTTCGCGAGGTATCGAGCCCCTGCTTATGACTCCCTTGCAAAGAACACCAGGGTGCTGGGTTGAGGAGTTGCCATCTGTCCTTTGGAGTATCAATACTACGCCAAACCGGTCCACATGTTATACACCTTTCTTTATGGTATATGGTGCTGAAGCGGTCCTTCCAAGTGATATCCGTCATGATTCACCAAGGGTGACGGCCTATGTTAAAGCGGCCAACGAGCAGGCGAGACAAGACAGTTTGGACCGGTTGGATGAAGAGCGTGATATAGCAGCAGCACGGTATGCGATCTATCAACAAGACTTGCGCAGATATCACAGCCGCCGGATCAAGACCAGGACATTCCAGGAGGGAGACTTAGTACTCCGGCTTATCCAAGATCAAACAGATATGCACAAACTATCCCCGCCTTGGGAAGGGACCTTTGTGGTCAGCAAGAATCTGCACAACGGTTCATATTACCTGGTGGATGTTCGAGAACACAAGGACTCACGGACATCGGAAGAAGAGACAAAGAGGCCGTGGAACATCGCCCTCTTGCGACCCTACTATACCTGAGCCATGAGCTCCACTGTATCCTATGTATATATTATGATTAATGGATAAACCGGCACCCTCGGTAAACCGGGGGCCCAGCCTTTTTTCCAATACAAGTATCTTATGGGGACAACCATACATGTCTTATCATATGTCATATTTCAAACAAATCGATCAGTTTAAACTGATTTTGCAGGGCATATGCACTCAGGAGCAATAACTCACTGAAGAGCTTTCTATTCAAGCATAGGTCGTATCCGGACCCAAGAGGACATGGCATAAAAACCCTCTGGATGGTACCCGCATCCAGTGATTGGTTAAATTTCATAAAATCCCTCTGGATGGTACCCGCATCCAGTGATTGGCTAAGTTTCATAAAAACCCTCTGGATGGTACCCGCATCCAGTGATTGGTTAAGTTTCGTAAAAGCCCTCTGGATGGTACCCGCATCCAGTGATTGGCTAAGTTTCATAAAGGCCCTCTGGATGGTACCCGCATCCAGTGATTGGCAAAGTTCTTCATATGGTTGTACCCGAACCATAAAGGCCCTCTGGATGGTACCCGCATCTAGTGATTGGCAAAATTCTTCCTATGGTTGTACCCGAACCATAAAGGCCCTCTGGATGGTACCCGCATCTAGTGATTGGCAAAGTTTTATATGGCCAGCAGGGGGCAGGACTGTACCCGAATTCTAGCTTAACCTCTGTTGGTCATATCCGGTTCCTATGGATGGTACCCGCATCCATCGACGGGCCCCCTGGATGGTACCCGCATCCAGTGATTGGCTGAACCTTGCTTTGAGCCTAGCAGCTCATAAAAAGCCTCGACTACATGGTTTTATTTGCAAATTTGCATTTCTGGTCTTTATGTTTTATGGTTCTTTAATCCGGAGTGGGACAACTCAAGAAGTTGACCACATATCTACAAAGTTAAAAGTCTGGGTCATGAACACCAGCATGAGTTAAAAGTCTGGGTCATGAATACCAGCATGAGTTAAACCGGTGTTCATTATAACCCGGATCAGCCATTAGGCAAAAGCCAAGTATATCTACAAATGTCTCGACAAAGTTCCAGCGTGATCTAAACCGGCGTCTTTTATCAAACCCGGGATTATTATTGGGTCTATCAAAGGTTCCCCCAGCAATTTTAAATTTTACCGAATTAAAAATATCAAGTATGCTTGATGGCAGGTATGAAGTTATTTTTGATACAAACAAAACACTTGTTTGATATATTTTATGAGAGCAATTTAATTGGTCCAGCGGTAAAACCGCTAGGACATATTTTCAGTATTATCTATGCCGGGACAGATGATATGCAGGATAAGCCACATCAGACCAAATTTAAATTGGCAACGTTAAAACAAGAAGTCGGAGCATCCGGATCAAAGCGGACAATGTTTTCAGTTATCCTATTACAAGGCATAGCAAGCCTGAACGGATTAAAGATTGTTCGGCAAAATGAGACTGCAACTACAAAGATATGCTATGAACTACGCTTCCTCCTGCTGCGACGGCTGGGTATCAACTTGGTCCGGAGTCTCCTCTTCTGCTTGAAGCGGCTGGAAGTCAGGGACGCACCAATCGATTTTCGTTAAGGCACGAAAGTACATCTCTTCATTGATGAGTTCAGACGGATTGATATCTGGGGCGAAGGTATGAGGGCGCACTGGTGGGATTAGATTGACGGTATCATAAACCGGCCGCTCCACCCGCTCGTTCTGTAAATCATACCCCGGATGATACCTGGATAAATCTGATTCGGCCGCAAGTTTGCTGGCGAGAGGACGCATCTCCTTCGTCAAGGCATGGAGATCCTTTGCAGTAAAAGCTGATCCGTCTTCTTTAGTATTTGGATACCCATTCAAAGCTTCTTCCGGATCAAAGTCCGGAACCCACGCTTTCGCTCTGGTAAGCGCCACAAGGGAACCGGCTCGAGCAGCAGACTTCTTAACTTCCTCCAAGCGCACTGGCAAAACAGACATCTTTTCTAATGTGCCTTGGATGGTAGTGGGGGCCGGTTTATTGAAAGACATTGCACTTATGACCCTTTGAGCGCCGGAATACAGCTGCTCGACCAGAGTATAAGATGCCTTGAGTTTTTTCCATAAGTCATCCCCAAGATGGGTGACACGGCGCCCTGCATATGATTATCACAATTAAACCGGAACGGATTGAAGATTGCAAGGATGAAAGCAGGAATATAGATTAAGTACTTACCAAACACAGCAGAAGTCATCAGTTCTATTTGCCGCTCTAAACCGGTTAACTCTTCAGTCACCGGATTAAGGGCTTCTTCAGCGTCCTTTGCCCTTTTTTCTAAATATTTCTTCTGAACTTCAAAGGCGGTCCGTTCCTCTTCAAAGAATTTCTTCAGTTGTTCAGCAGTCTTTAAGCTCAGCGCCAAGTCTTTTTTGGCCTTAGAAGCAGCAGATTCCGTTTCAGCAAGTCTGTTCCGGAGTTCAGTAATCTCTTCTGCCCTCCGGTTCAAATCAGCCTGCAAGGAAAATCAAGTGGAATGAAAGCAAAAGTCAGACAAGTCTCAAGCACACAAACAAGTTGTCTACTTGACACTTGGGGGCTAAGGGGAAGTTGAAGCGTCAAACAATAGCAATTCAAAGACAAGTCTCAAGCACACAAACAAGTTGTCTACTTGACACTTGGGGGCTAATGGATAGTTGAAGTATCAAAGGAAAATTTCAGACAAGTCCCAGGCACATAAACCGAGTTATGCCCCTGGCACTTGGGGGCTAATGTAAGATCATTTGTTTAATCAGGAAGTACCGGTTCACCTTCTGGACGTAGCTAAACCGGAACTTGGGGGCTACTATGATATAGATAGAAGCACATCAAAAGCAAAAATCAAAAGCAAAGGATTACCTCATACTTGTCCTTCATCATGTTGACTAAGCCCGCTTCATAATCTCGACTGCTATGAAGCCGGTTCAAGTACCCAGAATAGAGCTCCTGGGCACTCATATCAGCAAAGCTAGACAGCTCGGTACTCCATTTACCCTTTTCTTGATGCAGCTTCTCCGCTTTAGCCGTATGTTTGGCTAAGACAGTGGGCTTAGCAGGAGCAGTATAAGCTGTGCGAGTTATTTGAACTTCCGGAGAAGCAGTTGTTGGTGGTGGGGTCGCAGTGTGAACCGGGCTAGCAGGAGCCGGACTAGTCCGAGGAGGACCGGCCCGGGCATGACTTGCCGGTTCATGGACGTCCTCAATATTGGGATTCTCAGGAACAGTGGTGTGATCCATAGGAGCAGGATCTTCAAGTGGAATTGTGGGCTCGCCTTCCGGAAGGATAATTGTATCCGGATCAACCGCCGGATCATCAACGGCAGTTTCAGCAGTTGGTTTGTTGGCCTTCGGTTTCTTGCTAGGCTTTGGCTTGCTGAAAGAAGTTGGAAAACAAATCAGAACTTTAAAGCAAAGTGCAATCATAAACCGGATAAATTAAAGGACTTACCCTGGGACAGTTTTCAGAGGTGGGAGTTGTGTGGCAGTTGATTCGCCGGAAGAAGATAAGGGAGTATCCTGATAATCAGGGTCAGACGGTTTAAGCGGTTTGCGTATAAGCCCGGCCTTGGGATGAAGAAGAGTTGGAGAGAGTATAACCTCAGAGCGGCGCCTCCGAGCTGGAGTAAGAGAGATTCTAGATGATTCAACTGCAAGGCCGCTATGGCGGGTAGTCCGGCGAAGGGCTTCATGTTGATGTTTCTTCAAAAGAAAATTGGGATCCAATTGAGCATAAGGGTGAGAAAACTGATATTTCCGGACTGTCCGACGACTTTTTTGTGGAAGTGGTTCTGAATCGGAAGAAAGGATAGTTACCTCAATTTCGGCCAGTTTATCTCCTTCAGCCAACTCCTGTGAAAAGTTACCTTTAAATACAAATATGGATAAAAGTGAACAAGTTAAAGTCGGATTAACCCATACCTCAGAGTCCGGATCGTCATCTTCAGCATGTGAAGTGGAGCCAGCAGCCGCCTTTCTCTTCTTGATAGCGAAAGCTTTCCGGAGTGGCTGCTTTCCGGACTTCTCTTGTGGCTTCCTCTTCCAAAAGGGATCATCAGCCTGTTCAAAAGGTGAAGGATAATTGAAAGAACGATTTAAAGGAACGGATTACAAACATATGAAAGAGAGTAAGACGTACTGCAGGCAGCTTGTTTTTCTTGTAATATGGAGCCAATCCGGTTTGGTTGCATTCTTCTAAGGTGACATTAAGCATCTTCTTAGCAGACTCAGTGACTTCCGATTCAGAAAGTTTGTCCTTAGAAAAACATTGAGGATCATCCGGTTTACCAGAATATTGATACATCAAGCTTGGGCGCGGGCTCAGAGGAAGGATACTCCAAGAGAGCCAGCAGCGCATAAAATCCACTCCGGTTAAGCCATTTTCCATAAAGGCCTTTAACCTGGAAAGTTGAGAAGCAAACCGGGGCCGCTCTGAGGAGCTGAGGCGCTGCGGCAACGGGTGATCTTCCGGAAGACGGTGCTCGCGATAACCCGGCAATGGGTTTTCCCTTTCAGGTGAAGTGTCAATACAATAAAACCTAGATTTATTCCAATCCTTGGGGTGTGTGTGGAGAGCGGCATGAGGAAAGACTGCATCTTTTCTTTTCTGAATGCTGACCCCGCCCAGTTCTTGATGAGGTCCACTAGTAAATTCAGTTCGCCGGTTCAGGTGGAAAAAGTCCCGGAACAGGTCGACTGAAGGTTCTTCTTGCAAATACACCTCAGAGAACACTTGGAAATCGCAGATGTTGGAAATAGAGTTGGGACCTATGTCCTGAGGATGAAGCTGGAAAGCGGCAAGCACATCCCGGAAAAACCTCGAACCGGGAGGAGTAAAGCCCCGAGCAATATGGTCAAAGAAGACAATAACCTCCCCCTCTTTGGGAGTAGGAGGACATTCATCTCCTGGGGCCCGCCATTTTAAAACGGATCGAGGGCCTAAAGTGCCGATTGCAGCAGCATTGACTAAATCTTGTTCCGTAATAACGGAAGGAACCCAGTTGCAAGAGACAAACTGTTTGGCCATAGCAACAGAAGAACAAGTGGTGAAAGGTTAAAGTGTAAACCCGGATTACTCGAGTACAGTAGCATAAACTGGAAGATATATGCAAGGATCACGCAACGGTTTAGACAAGGGACTAATGATATGGCTAACCCGGCAATAAATAGGAAACTGTATTACTACCGGTTCATGACAACAAAAGAGAAAGAGCTAAACCGTCGCGTTTGTCATTGAATTTTTACAGAAGCAGCATATGACTGTTTAAATCGGAGAATACTTTACAGATCTACAAAGGTGAAGAAACAAGTTTTTGCAGACAGCTAAAGTAAAACAGATCTGAGCACCCAGGAAAAGAAAAAATCAATACAAGACTATTACAAGAAGAACTGTAAAGATCTTATACAAAGCAGATGAATATAAGGACGAGATCTAAAGCATACAGCGACGGAACAGAAGCAGATTTAAAGGGCAAGATTTAAAGGCTGAAATTTCTGCGAACTTGGCGCCTACGATGAACAGACGAAGCTACCACTGAGGTTTAATGGCGGAGATGCGAAAAAGAACCCTAGAGCTATGGATCTACAGCGAGGAAGATGACATACGTGGAACAGCAAGAAGCGGCGGCGAGTTTCTCTAGTCACACTCAGGTCGATGCAGCGGCCGGCGAAGACTTGAACTCGACGGACAACGGCGGAGACTTGAGCTCAACGGGCGACGGCGGAGTCTTGAGCTTGGGCGACGGAGGAAGAAGAACGAACGGAAGGAGATAAAGAACAGAGGCAGCAGTATTTATAGAAGGGCAGAGTCGAAAAGACAGGCGCGAGATTTGAGGAGGCAGAAGATTGGATAAAGATCCTCTATCGCCTCGATTCTCGGGATGACCTTTAAAACAAAGCCGATAGAGAGCTGGGTGCGTTAAATGCGGAAGTGATGTCACGGTCGAATTAAGTGATTTTCAAGGATGACGTCAGGGCCGGTTTACAAAAATGAGAAGGCACAAGAAGGAAGATAATGCAAGACTGAGGAGATTGATGTGAACAAGTTCAAATCATTCTGGGGCCTAATGTCAGGGATATTACTAGCAGGTATGAACCGGCTAGTGTAAACCGGATTATGGTAATATCGTTGTAGCATTGTAATACTTAGTAGAGGCTACGGCCCATGGAGATCTTAGGGCCCATGTATAGAGTTACGATTTGTAAACCGTCTGATCATCTAATTTGAGAGATAAGGAAGAAAGAGCAGAGACCGAGGCGGACACAAGTATGAGCCGGCCTCGGGACTCTGTAAACCGGACCGGGCATCACCTCTATATAAAGGGACGACCCGGCGACGGTTTAGGGACAAGCAAGAAACAACCCATCGAGACACAGGCTAGCAACCTGCTCCCTATTCATCGACGCCCAGCAATAGCAAACCAAACTAGACGTAGGCTTTTATCTTCATCCAAGGGGCCGAACTAGTATAAACCCTCTGTGTCCTTTGTGTGCTTTTAACCCCTTCAAGCTAACCCGTGCGATGGTTCCATTATCAAGTCCGTTAAACCGTACATCTGTCGTGTTAATTCCACGACAGTTCTTGACTTAGAGTAATTTAGACCATTCTTACAAACAACACATGGACAAGGCATAAACCATCCGCCCGCTTGTTTGCCTCAGCCGCAAGCAGAAAAGTTTGCACGCCATTAATGAACCCGGGAGAGCATCGGTCATCGTACATCCATTGTCGGCTCATCTTCAATACACAGCAACAAAAACACCAACTTAATACAAGTTCATACATAAAGTTCATACAACACTTAAATGCAATAAACAAATAACTCTCTAGCTAAAGCATTTAAATGCAACAATAAATGCGATCAAGATCGCAACTAAGGTAACAATTGATCCAACAGCATAATGATACCAAGCCTCACTATCGATGGCATATTTTCTAATCTTCAAGCGCATTTTCTCCATCTTGATCATGTGATCATCGACGACATCGGCAACATGCAACTCCAATTCCATCTTCTCGTCCTCAATTCTTTTCAATTTTTCTTTCAAGTACTTGTTTTCTCTTTCAACTAAATTTAACCTCTCCTACATATGCAAACTAAGTGTTATTCTGGACCTCAAATTGCATATAAATCAAATACTAGCACATATATTTCCTCCCAAATTACTAAACTCACAAATTAATCACTATATAAAGCATTGCAAGAGCTAATCTAGCAATGAGAGATGAAAGGACAAAGTTGCTAACCTTTGTGATCATTTGAATGGATGGGGGCCTTCAAATCTTGACAAATTTTGGCCAAAATGTGTGATGAGCTCGAGAGGAAGAGGGGAAGAACAGAGAGGAGAGGGGAAAGGGGAAGAACAGAGCGAGCTCGGGTGGACGTAGGGTTTATGTACGACCACCTTTAGCACCGGTTCGTGCCAAGAACCGGTACTAAAGGTGCTGGAGGGGCCCCAGACTGACAACATCCTGCCACCACTCTCATTAGTACCGGTTCGTGGCACGAACCGGTGCTAAAGGTTCGCCACGAACCTGTACTAATGAGAGCGGCCCGGCTAGCCGTTGGAACCGGCACTAATGTACACATTAGTGCCGGCTCGAGTTCAAACCGGCACTAATGTGCTTCACGTTTGACCCTTTTTCTACTAGTGTGTGTAGACACACGGGATGATGACTAGTGGATGAAAATCAAGTTTGGGACTTGGTTGACCTGCCACCTGGCGTAAAAGCCATAGGTTGCAAATGGGTCTTTAAGAAGAAAACTGATGTGGACGGAAATGTTCAGATCCACAAAGCTCGTCTTGTCGCTAAAGGTTAAGTTCTAAGAATTGACTGCGACGAGACTTACTCGCCGGTAGAAATGCTGAAATCAGTGACGATCATACTAGCTATAGCTTATTATTTCGATATTTACCAAGGACGTGTATATGATACAGCCCGAGGGTTTTGTCGATCCGACTAGCACTAGTAAGGTATGCAAGCTCAAGAGATCCATTTATGGGTTGAGACAAGCATCTCGGAGCTGGAACATTTGTTTTGATGAGGTCATCACTGGTTTCGGTTTTATAAAAAGCGAAAAGGACGCTTGTTTATACAAGCAGTTGAGTGGGAGCTCGATAGTGTTTTTGATGTGGATGACATATTGCTGATCAGAAATGATGTTTCGATGCTGAACTCGGTCAATGAATCATTGAATGGAAAGTTTTCGATGGACCTCGGTGAAGCAGTTTACATCTCTCTCTCTCTCTCTCTCTCTCTCTCAACCTCGGGCTTCTGCATCTACCTCGGGGACGCCCTCGTCTCCTGGTCGTCCAAGCGCCAAGTCGTCATCTCCCGCTCCAGCGCCGAGGCGGAGTACTGCTGCATCGCCAACGCCGTCACCGAATGCGTCTGGCTCCTCCAACTGCTCGGCGAACTCCGTGCTCCGGTGACCATGGCGACACTCGTCTTCTACGACAATGTTTCCTCTGTCTAACTATCGGTGAATCCAGTGCATCACCGGCGCACCAAGCATGTGGAGCTTGACATCCACTTTGTCCGAGAGCGCGTCACACTCGGCGATTTCTGTGTCCTCCATATCCCTACCAAGCAGCAGCTTGCTGATGTCATGACCAAAGGCCTGCCAAAGGATGTTTCCTCCAGTTCAGGTCCAGTCTTTGCGTCGACATAGCCGGCGTCACGACTGCGCGGGGGGCGGGGGGGGGGAGAGTTAGACCACATGTATGTGTACGTGTTGTACCTGTGTATGTATACGAGTAGTGTACATGTGATCCTGTGTGTGTTAGTGGCACACTATCACCAGTAAACTTCGATGTAAAAGAGGCATCCATCCTCTAGTAAGAACAAAGAAAACGAAATAATTGGATGTATGTACTATTCTTAAAGGAACAACTAGTGGTGCTTCGGGAAGACCTATGTAGGTAAGAAGGCCATACCTCTATTGGTGGGAGGATCATGATAACATGAGGTGTGAATCATGTTTTGATGGGTTCAAGAAAAGATGTTTTTATGAAAGAAACCAAACGAAACATGTCAGGGAATGGTGAATCCATTGCATAGAACAATGTTCTGGTATTGTCATATCCAACGCCGAATAGCAGATGTGTTACCTGCAAGAAGTCGTTGTCAGCGGCCGGAGACCAGCGTCCTCTGCAGCTCGGCGAAAGAGCAGCCATCCCGACCAGCGCCACGGTGGGATAAACACATGGAGCGCAGCAGTAGTAGCAGCGGAAGAGGCTGGACAGGTGGATGCTGCAATTGAAGGTGGCAAGACCAGAAGCTAGTGCATATTCATAACATCCCCGGATCTTTCTTTTATAGTAGAAGAATAAAGGTAGGACGGCTTGGCTGATTCTCCTCGTTATGTCATTTCCGACAAATCACAAACCGATGACTATGAGCTCGAATACGACGGCGAAACAACATGGCTGATCAATCATTGACAACATGGCACATAACTACTGTACTACTACCTCCATCCGGAATTACTTGGAGATCAAACTGATCTGTCTAGGCGTTTGATCGCCAAATAATTTTGGATGGAGGGTGTACTTTTTAAACCAAGCATAGTTATGCTCGACCAGTGCCACTGGGGACAGACGTCCATAACCAGGGCCGGTTAAATTATTTAAAAAATAGTCATACCTGAAGATACGATTCAGAATGCCGGCTTTATCAGTCGCCATACAGTTATAAACCTTATAGAGGTATTGCTCCAGAGATAAGATTGCTATACTCTGGCGTCTTAGAGCCATTCATTAGGTTGGGTTTCGGAGACCCGGAGAGGCTTCAAATATGAGCCACAAGAAGAGGCAGCTTGGCCGAATTTGCAAAGAACACAAATCAAAATGGAAAACTCACGAAAACAAAGGAACTAGAGAAAAAGATCGAAGAAACACTCGAGGCTTTTGCAGGCCGCCAAGCCAAAGATTATTCTTCAATGAAACTAGCCTTGGTGGCCACTAGAAGGTACGTGCGTGCTATGAGCCGACTCTCACAGTAACCAATCTACATTTGAACCAAGACAAGTACAGGTCTTTGTTTTAAAGATAGACTTGCCTAGAGTACGCGGGGTCAGAGTTGCTTCTTGCATCATAGGCCGAATTATCCAAGTTTCAAGGAAGGCGGCATTTTGAGCCTGGATCTATCCTGACTATCTGTAAACCGTGCTCTCGCAGTAACAGCCGGCGTTTGAACCTCAACAAGCTTAGGTCTTAGTCGAATACGCCATATAAGACTAATTGCCAAGAGTTCGCCGTGTCAATCGGGATGACCTGATGGAGTTGAAGCAGCTGGGTACAGGTAGGATGACCCACATGTTATGTCCTCTTTGATCGAATACGCCTATGTTTGAACATAACCCGGTCAAATGGGTAGTAATGTTGTGTTCTCTTTGAAGGAAATCTACCCTAGAGGCAATAATAAAGATGTTATTTGTATTTCCTTATATCATGATAAACGTCTTTTATCATTCTAGAATTGTATTAACCGGAAACTTAGTACATGTGTGAATACAAAGACAAAACAGTATGTCCCTAGTATGCCTCTACTAGACTAGCTCATTGATCAAAGATGGTTATGTTTCCTAGCCATAGACATCAGTTGTCATTTGATCAAAGAGATCACATCATTAGGAGAATGATGTGATGGACAAGACCCATCCGTTAGCTTAGCACTATGATCGTTTAGTTTTACTGCTATTGCTTTCTTCATGACTTATACATGTTCCTATTACTATGAGATTATGCAACTCCCGAATACCGGAGGAACACGTTGTGTGCCATAAAACATCACAACATAACTGGGTGATTATAAAGATGCTCTACAGGTGTCTCCAAAAGTATTCGTGGTGTTGGCATAGATCAAGAATATGATTTGTCACTCCGAGTGTCGGAGAGGTATCTCTGGGCCCTCTCGGTAATGCACATCATAATAAGCCTTGCAAGAAAATGACTAACGAGTTAGTCACGAGATGATGTATTACAGAACTAGTAAAGAGACTTGCCGGTAACGAGATTGAACTAGGTATTAAGATACCGACGATCGAATCTCGGGCAAGTAACATACCGATGACAAAGGGAACAGCGTATGTTGTTATGCGGTTTGACCGATAAAGATCTTCGTAGAATATGTAGGAGCAAATATGAGCATCCAGGTTCCGCAATTGGTTATTGACCGGAGATGAGTCTCGGTCATGTCTACATAGTTCTCGAACCCATAGGGTCCGCACGCTTAACGTTTGATGACGATCGGTATTATGAGTTTATGAGTTTTGATGTACCGAAGGTGGTTCGGAGTCCCGGATGAGATCACAGACATGATGAGGAGTCTCGGAATGTCCGAGACATAAATATTGATATATTGGGCGACTATATTCGGACACCGGATGTGTTCCGGAAATGTTTCGGATTAAACCGGAGTGCCGAAGGGGTATCGGTACCCCCCGGGGGAACTAATGGGCCACTTGGGCCCTTAGTGGAGAGAGAGAGGGCCGGCCAGGGCTGGGCCGCACGCTCCTACCCCTTGGTCCGAATTGGGCAAGGAAAGGATGGTGGGCGGCGGCCCTTTCCTTCTCCCTCTCCCTCTCATTCCTTCCCCCTCTCCCTCTTGGTGGACTCCTATTAGGAATAGGATTGGAATCCTATTCCTAGTAGGAGTGGCCATCCTAGGGCGCGCCATAGGGGCCGGCCGGGCTCCCCCCTTGCTCCATTATATATGGGGGCAGGGGGCACCTCTAGACACACAAGTTGATCAAGTTGATCTCTCCCGACCGTGTGCGGTGGCCCCCTCCACAGAAACACACCTCGGTCATATCGTTGCAGTACTTAGGCGAAACCCTGTGCCGGTAGCTTCATCATCTCCGTCACCACACCGTCGTGCTGACGAAATTCTCCCGCGAAGTTCTACTAGATCAAGAGCTCGTGGGACGTCATCAAGTTGAACGTGTGCTGAACGCGGAAGCTCCGTACGTTCGGTGCTTGATCGGTTGGATCGCGGAGAAAGTTTGACTACATCAACCGCGTCACTAGACGCTTCCGCTCCCAGACTACGAGGGTACATGGACACAATCTCCCCTCTCGTTGCTATGCATCTAGTAGATAGATCTTGCGTGATCATCGGAAAATTTTGAAATACTACGTTCCCCAACCGTGGCACCATGAGCCAGGTCTATGCGTAGATGTTTTGCACGAGTAGAACACAATGAGTTGTGGGCGATAATAGTCATACTGCTTACCAGCATGTCATACTTTTTTTCGGCGGTGTTGAGAGATGAAGCGGCCCGGACGGACATTACGCGTACGCTGACGCGAGACTGGTTTCACGGTTACGAGCACTCGTTGCTTAAAGGTGACTGGCGGGTGTCTGTCTCTCTTACTTTAGCTGAATCAAGTGTGGCTACGCCCGGTCCTTGTGAAGGTTAAAACAACACATACTTGACGAAAAATCGTTGTGGTTTTGTATGCGTAGGTAAGAACGGTTCTTGCTAAGCCCGTAGCAGCCACGTAAAACTTGCAACAACAAAGTAGAAGACGTCTAACTTGTTTTTGCAGGGCATGTTGTGATGTGATATGGTCAAGACATGACGAGTTATATGTTATTGTATGAGATGATCATGTTTTGTAAAGTTATCGGCAACTGGCAGGAGCCATATGGTTGTCGCTTTATTGTATGGAATACAGTCGCCATGTAATTGCTTTACTTTATCACTAAGCGGTAACGATAGTCATGGAAGCAATAGTTGGCGAGACAACAACGATGCTACGATGGAGATTAAGGTGTCGCGCCGGTGACGATGGTGATCATGACGGTGCCTTGGAGATGGAGATCAAAAGCACAAGATGATGATGGCCATATCATGTCACATATTTTGATTGCATGTGATGTTTATCTTGTTACGCTTCTTATTTTTCTTAGAACGACGGTAGAATTATAAGATGACCCCTTACAAAATTTGAAGGTACAAGTGTTCTCCGTGAGTATGGACCGTTGCGAAATTTCATCGTGCCGAGACACCACGTGATGATCGGGTGTGAAGCTCTGCGTTCACATACAACGGGTGCAAGCCAGTTTTGCACACGCAGAATACTCGGGTTAAACTTGACGAGCCTAGCATGTACAAGCATGGCCTCGGAACACTGGAGACCGAAACGTCGAGCATGAATCATATAGTAGATATGATCAACATAATATGTTCACCATTGAAAACTACTCCATGTCACGTGATGATCGGACATGGTTTAGTTCATTTGGATCAACGTGATCATTTAGATGACTAGAGGGATGTGAATCTAAGTGGGAGTTCTTTAAGTAATATGATTAATTGAACTTTAATTTATCATGAACTTAGTCCTGATAGTTTTTTTAAATAACTATGTTGTTGTAGATCAATGGCCCGTGCTACCGTTCCTTTGAATTTTAATGCATGCCTAGAGAAAGCTAAATTGAAAGATGATGGTAGCAATTACACGGTCTGGGTCCGTAACTTGAGGATTATCATCATTGCTGCACATAAGAATAATGTCCTTGAAGAACCGCTAGGTGACAAGCCCCCTCCCGCTAATATAGATGCTTTGAGCGTCTGGCAGACGCGGTCTGATGACTACACGATAGTTCAATGTGCCATGCCATGCTTTACGGCTGAGAACCGGGACTTCAATGATTTTTTGAACGTCATGGAGCATATGAGATGTTCCAGGAGTTGAAGTTAATATTTCAAGCAAATGCCCGGATTGTGAAATATGAGATTTCCAATAAGTTCTACAGCTGCAAGATGGAGGAGAATAGTTCAATCAGTGAACACTTGCTCAGAATGTCTGGTTACTACAATCATATGACTCAACTTGGTTGCAAAGTTGACGAAGATAGTGTTATTGATATAGTTATTCAATCACTACCACCAAGCTATAAAGGCTTCATGATGAACTATAACATGCAAGGGATGCAGAAGAGAATTCCCGAGCTCTTCGCTATGCTCAAAGCTGCGGAGGTAGAAATCAAAAAGGAGCATCAAGTGTTGATGGTTAACAAGACCACTAGTTTCAAGAAAAAGGCCAAGGGAAAGAAGGGGAACTTCAAGAAGAATAGAAAGACAGTTGCTACTCCCACGAAGAAACCCAAGTATTGAGGCAAGCCTGAAATTGAGTGCTTCTACTGCAAAGGGACTGGACACTAGAAGCGGAACTGCCCCAAGTATTTGGCGGATAAGAAGGATTGCAAGGTGAACAAAGGTATATGTGATATACATGTTATTGATGTGTACCTTACGAATGCTCGTAGTAATACCTGGGGATTTGATACCGGTTTGGATGCTAATATTTATAACTCAAAACAGGGACTACGGATTAAACGAAGATTGGCTAAGGACGAGGTGACGATGCGCGTGGGAAATGGTTCCAGAGTCGATGTGATCGCCGTCGGCACGCTACCTCTACATCTACCTTCGGGATTAGTTTTAGACCTGAATAATTGTTATTTGGTGCCAGCGTTAAGCATGAACATTATATCTGGATCTTCTTTATTGCGAGACGGTTATTCACTTAAATCAGAGAATAATGGTTGTTCTATTTATATGAGTAATATCTTTTATGGTCATGCACCCTTGAAGAGTGGTCTATTTTTGTTGGATCTCGATCGTAGTGAAACACATATTCATAATATTGAAGCCAAAAGATGTAAGGTTAATAATGATAGTGCAACTTATTTGTGGCACTGCCGTTTAGGTCATATTGGTGTAAAGCGCATGAAGAAACTCCATAGTGATGGACATTTGGAATCACTTGATTATGAATCACTTGGTGCTTCCGAACCATGCCTCATGGGCAAGATGACTAAAACTCCGTTCTCCGGATCAATGGAGCGAGCAACAGATATGTTGGAAATTATACATACTGATGTATGTGGACCGATGAGTATTGAAGCTCATGGAGGGTATCGTTATTTTCTGACCTTCACTGATGATTTGAGCAGATATGGGTATATCTACTTGATGAAGCACAAGTCTGAAACATTTGAAAAGTTCAAAGAATTTCAGAGTGAAGTAGAAAATCATCGTAACAAGAAAATAAAATTTCTACGATCTGATCGTGGAGGTGAGTATTTGAGTTACGAGTTTAGTCTTCATTTGAAACAATGTGGAATAGTTTCACAACTCACGCCACCCGGAACACCACAGCGTAATGGTGTGTCCGAACGTCATAACCGTACTTTATTAGATATGGTGCGGTCTATGATGTCTCTTACGTTAAATTGGGCACCATCTATCGTTTTGGGGTTATGCTTTAGAGTCAGCTGCATTCACATTAAATAGGGCACCATCTAAATCCATTGAGACGACGCCTTATGAACTGTGGTTTGGCAAGAAACCAAAGTTATCGTTTCTTAAAGTTTGGGGCTACGATGCTTATGTGAAAAAGTTTCAACCTAATAAGCTCGAACCCAAGTCGGAGAAATGTATCTCCATAAGATACCCAAAGGAGATTGTTTGGTACACCTTCTATTACAGATCCGAAGGCAAGATATTTGTTGCTAAGAATGAATCCTTTCTAGAGAAGGAGTTTCTCTCGAAAGAAGTGAGTGGGAGGAAAGTGGAACTTGATGAGGTAATTGTACCTTCTCCTGAATTGGAAAGTAGTACATCACAGAAACCGGTTCCAGTGATTCCTACACCAATTAGTGAGGAAGCTAATCATGATGATCATGAAACTTCGGATCAAGTTTCTGCTGAACTTCATAGATCAACCGGAGTACGTTCCGCGCCAGAGTGGTACGGCAACCCAGTTCTGGAAGTCGTGTTACTAGACCATGACGAACCTACGAACTATGAGTAAGCGATGATGAGCCCTGATTCCGCAAAATGGTTTGAGGCCATGAAATCTGAGATGGGATCCATGTATGAGAACAAAGTGTGGACTTTGGTTGACTTGCCTGATGATCGGCAAGCCATCGAAAATAAATGGATCTTCAAGAGGAAGACCGACGCTGACGGTAATGTTACTGTTTACAAAGCTCGACTTGTTGCAAAAGGTTTTCGACAATTTCAAGGAGTTGACTACAATGAGACTTTGTCACTCGTAGCGATGCTTAAGTCTGTCTGTATCATGTTAGCTATTGCCGCATTTTATGATTATGAAATCTGAAAAATGGATGTCAAAACTGCATTCCTGAATGGATATGTGACAGCCTGATTTTTGCCCTCCTTTATTTGCCTAAGTTTTATTTGGATTTAATTTGAACCTTGGGATTTTTTAATCTTTTGATATGGACTTAAACACTTGGGTACCATTGGCTTTCACCCAAGTGCCTCATATCCATCTCAAATAATCTTTTCCCTCTGGTTCACCTTAAAATAAGCATTGGAATATTTTTCTTTATTGAAAAATATTCATTTTTCCCTCCAAAACCCTAGTTAAGCCCATTGTGCTCCAAAGCAACCCCAATTTTTCTGGCCCACAAAAATCTGACGAAATTCATAAATATTCTTTGGACCCTAGGACACATTCCTGAGCGAAAATATTGCACCACATTTTGGAATATTTTTGCTACAAAAATCCTTTTCTATTATGGACAGAAATGGTAGTTTCTACAGCAACTGCCATTTTACTTGCTCCATTGCTTCTGAATCTCCTTGTGCATCTTTACCTTAGTAACTTAGGACTAGCCTACAAAGCACAGCCTCCAACTCCTAGCCAATTTACCTCAGTAAACTCTCAAAGTTTCTGTCCAGAAACTTACCAGCCGTGCGAATTTCTTTCTACTGCGTCTGGATCGAAACTAAACCTGAGTAACACTCATATCTACCATGAACAACACACCAGACGTGATCTTTGGCACCAAGTCGGCCAGTAGGCAGAGTTCACGCGGTGACCACGCGTGTGCACCATGCCAGGCTGCTTGTCGGCGCGCTCTGGATGCCACCGAGCGATCTGTTTCGCGCGTGCTCGCTTCCATGCCTGTCGGAGCTTGCCAAACCGCGCCACCATCTTCGTCTCGACTTCTACAGCACCCCCCTGGCACTCACCGATGCCGGAGCTCGCCGCAGCGAGCACGGGTGTGGTCCGGCCAAGGCAACAATGGGGTGCGCATTGTGCTCGTCGCTATTCCAGCGCCCCTGTGCTCGTCTCCGTCCGTCCACAGCTCCCACGTTAACCCCGTCGCCTTCTCCCCCTCTCACTGACGCCATTCGTCGCCGGGCGCAGCGTCCAGGTGTCGCCGGCGGAGCCCCGATCCCCCCTCTCGGCTCGCCTACATATAGGCCCCCTCCCTGCCTTCCCAAGCATCCCGCTCCACTCCCACACACCCCTCGACTGAGTAGAAACTCGTAGCCCGGCCGGGCAGGCCGCAGGCCGACGTCCACGAGCTTCAACTCGCCGACGATCCCCTTGGGTCGTCGCGGTAGCTCCAGCCCTTCTTAGGCCAGGGTAACTCTTCCAAAGCCTCCGCCACTCTCTGGTGGTGCTGTTCCACCTAGTTGGAGCTTCTGGAGTTGTCGTTGCTCACCCTTTTCCTCAACTCCGGCGACCACCCCGTTCTGCCTCCGCCTGCGAGGCCATTTCACACACCGTCTGACCACCTCTAGCTACGCTACGGATACGGGCAGATGTGCCTCGACCTTCTCTGTTGATCTATCCCTCCCATCTTGGCCAAGGAGCTCGCGTCGCCGGCGTGCGCTCCGGCGAGGCCACGATCGCCCCTGTTCTTCTCCCTCTCTCCCCCTCACCTGACTAGCGAGGCCCGCTAGTCAGCCTCTCTGTACTCACGCGAAGTGGTACGAGTGGTGGCGCCCTGGGCCTTTACGCCTTTGACGTCACCCCCTTTTCCAGTCTGTTTATTTAAATTCCAAATTTAAATATATTCCAGAACACTTCAAACTGCAATAACTTTTTTACCATAAGTCCAAATGAATTTATTATTTTTGCGTTGTGTTCTTTGTAAAGAAATCTTGGAGCACACCAAAAATGAGACTTTTTGGTGCTGTGTTGATTTTCTGGTGAATTGTTGAATGGTTCTTGATATTTTCTTTTTGTACTTTTAAATATTTTCAGAAGGTGAAGCTTGTCTTGAGAATAACCAGGAGGCTTGTGAACCTCATTTGCACTAAGGCAAGCCACATCAACATTTTCATGGTGCCATTTCAATATTTGTGATTTTCCAACTTGAATAATGATTTAATCCATGTACATGAACTATTTTTGTTAATACATTCTGTTGGTTGATGTATTTAGTTGTTATATTTAGTTTACAGAAAGTTGGAAGTTGATTCAAGTTGTTAAGGTAGCTAGAAGAAAGTTTGAGTTATGGAGAACTAATATGGGTATGATTATAAATAGTTATGTGAAGTTATTTTTTCTTACATTAGAACTATGGTAAATTTTTGCTAGAATATATTCTGTTTTTAATTAAAAGTAGATCATAACCAGAAGAATATTGGAAGTTGTGATGCTTGCACTTAGTAGGGTAAAGTTGACCCAGTTCTTTATGGTAATGCATATTGGTATGTTGCATTTGCATGGCATCCTATGACACCGGTTATTTATCTTCTTAAGTTGAAGCTGTTAATAACTCAACTTGAATAAATTGTTGACCGGGTCATGGTGCCACCGAATCGAGTTTTTCCCAGTGCAACCACATTTGCCTTTATGGGAAGGCCTTTATTCGGTCCGTTGTCATGCCTCTGGTCGGTACCTCCAGGTAGGGAAGGTTATGTTCGTGGGGTACCCTGGCCCGGTAAACAAACATAACCTTGTGTGCTCGTTGTTGAGTTTATGGTACCGAGTCCCCGTTTGGGACAGTTTATGTTTGGCCACGACGGTGGTCGGTGTGCCTTTGGTAGGCACGGGGCCACCCAGGACTATTCCGGTGGGGAATGAGTCGGAGTGGCCGGGAGAGTGTCATGGTAATGGAAGAGTTTTTTCGGAACGCCGTTGGTCCACCCGAATGGGAAAGCGAGGCCATGGGTTCCGTGGTGTGGGTATAGTGCACTACCTCTGCAGAGTGTAATCAATCTATCGATAGCCGAGTCCACGGTCACGGACACGCTAGAAAGTAAATCACACCATGGGTCAACATATAATAAATTTTTGCTCACTAAGTTATGAATTTTTGCACTGTAAAAATGGTGGAAGAGCCACCGAGATAATTTGAGACCAAGTATGGTCAGGCTTGTGATCGCCGGAAGGATCACGAGTTATGTCCTGTTGAGATGGACACGTTTATATATTAAGAAAGATCACCATGGGTAAGTCATACCGAGGGACTGTTTTCACAAAGGCATGAGCACAACATGTTGTTTGCATACTAACGTATGGTGCTGCATTTTAACAGTTAAATAATTATCATGATATTGTTTGTCATTAGGATTTTGTTTGCTGTAAGCTTGCAAGTACATTCAATGTACTGACCTGACGTGTCATGCCAGATTTCAGGAAAGTTCCGCTGGAAAGGAGTGCCGTCCGAGTCTAGATCGTGTCCACATCGATGTCCCTGTGCTATGGAGTTCCGCTACGAAGTCGTTCCGCTGCCGCGTAGTTGTTATGACCGAGGCCTTTTATGTTCATTAAATAATGTACATATTCTCCAGCCGCACCGTGTGCGCCGCTTGGCCTCGCTACTTGTTGTAATGGAAAACTGTGATCCGCTAGTATCAATAAAGCGGTTGTTTTCTGTACCAAGATGTTGTGTGTTGCCAGAAGACAATGTCTCTGGGCTGGCAATGCTGGGTAAACCGATCGCTCTGAGCCGGGGTGCCACAACGCTTGGTATCAAAGCCGCGCTGACTGTAGGACACGTTAGACTAAGACGTGTTAACTAAATGCCAGATACGCGTTTAGGTTGAATGCCGGTAGTCTGTGTAGCTGGTTGTTGCTTTACATATACTTGTCTTATTTTTTTTTATGCTAACCTAATGATGGTTGTGAGTGTAGATGGCTCCAGTGCCATATCCGTGCCAGTTGCAGCTGATGCTGTACACATCACCGCACCTCCTTCGTAACGTGTGGCGTCGGCTGTACCCTCTTGGAGACAACCCAGTTTATCGTGTGTACCGAGAGCGTTGTCGGTGTACTAAAATAGGGGTACCTTAGTACCCCAACTTGTGCACGGGCAGTAGCAGCTCCCCGCGGCAGGGTCTACTGCGTGCTTGCCGGAAACCTTTCCGGTCCTTATTAAACCATTCAAGAACAAAGTATACAAGACAGAAGATCAAGGCCCCGGCAAGTGGAGCTTGCCGGGAAGGCCGTCCCAGGCTCAAGATTATCACATTAACACAAGACCCTGGCAAGAGGAGCTTGCCAGGAGGACCAGAAGACTGCATCTCAGAAGACTACCTCGGCGCGCCCTGCGCCCCGGCAGGACCCGGGGAGCGACAAGCTTCCGGGCCCGGCAAGGTCAAGACCCCGGCAAGGTGCTTTCCGGGGAGAACTCACGCTGTGTGCCCGCGCTCCAGCTCATCTACCCACGCGTCGCCCTGGGGCCCTTCCGGGGACGCGTGGCAGATGGCTGTGCAGCCTGGGGTACACGGTGGCAATCCACGGTGACGAGGCTACCGCCGTGTCGAATGGAGAAGCATGGACGGACACTTTTGGGGTCGACGGTGACGGGCATTTAATGACCTTGTCCCCCTCTATCAAAGTTAGGTGATGACCACTGTTCATCCACTGTTCACGCACTATTCCCGCACTGTTACAACTACCACCATAGTTACATTTTTGCCCTCCTCTACGTTGACACCTGTCGGTGACCCCTTGAGCTATAAAAGGAGGCCCATGCACAACGTAGAAAGGGTTCGAATCCTAAGCAACTCTCACGCTCGGTGTAGCTAGTACTGTAGCTCTTCAAGCTCCCGAGCTCAATACAACCAAGGCAGGAGTAGGGTTTTACGCGTCCGCGCGGCCCGAACCTGGGTAAACTGCCTGCGTGCTCTCCTCGATCTGCTCTTCGTGCTCCCTCCGCTCCCTTACCGCAACGTAGAAGGGGCTCCGGTCCCATAGGTGCTCGTGGGAGGACAGTTTCCCCCGACATCTTTGGCGCGCCAGGTAGGGGGGCGTCGAGGTTGTGCGAACCTGATCCGGCGCTCACGCGGGCGCATTCTTCATCAACCTCTCCAGCCACATCAACTTCATCAGCAACAGCATGGCCCCGAAGAAGAAAGCTTCGGAGGTCGCAGGCCCGTCTGCATCGATCCCACCACCACCAGAACCAACGGTTGGTGGAGGAGATGCTGGCGGAAGGGTGGTCGCCGGCGAGGAAACTCGCGGCGCCACCAAATCCAAGGACAAGACGGACGACCGAGCCTCGGGGTCCGTAGACGTGCCACGCCCATCTCAGCAGACGACTGGCTAGCAGCGCCGTGGTACAGGAGGTACCATCCGCTTGCTGGGCCAAGGACAAACCGGAGGATCGCGGGACGCTCAAGGCCATCGTCCTGGCACGACCAAGGCGCGGTCGCCGGGGGGGAAACTGCTCCTTCTAACCCTGTTAGGAGTCCGAGCATATCCCGCTCCTCGCACCGCTCGCCCCCGCTCCCCTCCTCTCCAGCAGAAGCTCTCGCAAGAGCGCAACTGCTCCTCGACTTCCCTCCAGCGGCAGACAAGGCCGAAGATTGGAGGGCGACGATCCAAAGCCTCATCGCCTTCGCCAACAACGACACGCCGCAGCAGCCGGCGACATCGCGGCCACGGCAAGCCGAGCAGACGAAGGCCTATGGCGACTAGACCGCCGGGGTGCAACCACCGTGCACTCCCCATTGCGGAAGCAGAAGACGCCACCCCGCCGGATTAACGTCGACGACGACTCCACGGCGTCATCGGATCCGCGGGCTCGTCGGGACCAGCGCCAAGTCCTCGACGACCGGCGGCAAGAAGACGCTCGGACGACAATCGAGCGCCGACGAGAAGCCCGGCGACAATCAAATCAGCGCGCTGGGACCGCTGTTGACACAACCGCGCCCGGTGAGCCAGGTGACTTGCCGTACGCGGCAGGTTGCCCTGCGTTTACCCGTGAGCTGCGGCGTGTCCAGTGGCCCAGTATGAAAAACTTCAAGCCCGACGTACCCGAGAAGTACGACGGCAAGACGCACCCCTCGGAGTTCCTCAGCATCTACACCATCGCGGTGCAGGCTGCCGGGGGACGCGACGAGAAGATACTAGCTAACTACTTCCCGCTAGTGCTTAAGCCGAACGTCCGTTCTTGGCTTATGCACTTGCCGGAAGGCTCCATTTCTTCGTGGGCAGATCTGTGCCACCAATTTGTTGGCGCCTTCACGGGCGGCCACAAACCCCACGGCAAGGAGAGCGATCTCCACATCTTGGCCCAGAAGGAAGGAGAACCCCTGCGCAAGTATATTCAACGGTTCAGCCGCGTGCAGCACAACATTCCCGACGTCCACCCTGCTGCGGTTATCAGCGCGTTCCACCAGAATGTGCGTAACCGCCGCATGCGAGAAGAGATGGCCATGACCAAGATCCGGGATGTCAGCGAGCTCTACGCTCTGGCTGACAAGTGCGCGCGCGCCGAAGAAGGGAGGAGACTCCCCGGAGAGGATACTGGCGCAGGGGGAAGTGACAGTGAGGACGCCGCCCCGGCAAAGAAGAGCCGGCGGCGGAACAACCGAAGAAAGAAGAGCAAGGAAGTGTTGGTCGTCGAGCAGTCCGGCAAGGAGGCTCCCGCCAAGAAGGCACAGACTGGCAGCTCCGGCAAGGAGCCTGCCCCTGTGGCGGCAGCCGACAAGCAGGACGGCTCCGACAAGCAATATTGCAAGATCCACCGCACCAAGGGCCACGACCTTTCAAATTGCAAGCGAGTCGAGTACCTCGTAGAACAGCAGAAGGCTGAGTACGAGCGTCGCGACGAGAAGAAGGCCCAAGGTGGCGGGGGAGAGCCAAGCAAGAAGCGGCCATTCAATGGCCGGGAAGGACGCCGCGGCAAGGCCAAGCAGCGGCAAGGAGATCAACCTCCCCGGGGCCGCGACAAGGATGAGGAAGAAGATGACGACGACGACATGGAGGAAGGTGATAACAGCGAGCGGGAGTTCCAGAAGGCCACAGAAGTTCTGTCTGTCGATGGAGGCGCCTCTCTGCATACTTCCCACCGCCAACTCAAGCAGTGGGTGCGGGAAGTAAATGCAGCTGAGCCGCCCGTTGAGTCACGCAGGCTCCTGAAGTGGTCCAGCACGCCCATCATTTTTGATCTTGAGGATCACCCTGACCGCACCACTGCGGTCGGGTGCTTGCCGATGTTGGTCTCACCAACCATCCGCAACCTCAAGGTCACCAAAATGTTGGTTGACGGCGGGGCCGGCCTGAACTTGATCTCCACAGCTATGATCAATAAACTCCAGATCCCAGACGGCGAGCTCGAAGAGACCGGTTCGTTCCAAGGAATAAACCCGGGAAGGAGCAAGCCCAAGGGGAAGATCACTCTGCCAGTGACCTTTGGCGGGGAACTTAACTTCAGGACGGAGAGGATAACCTTTGACGTGGCCGATATCCCATTGCCATACAATGGGATACTTGGACGTCCTGCCCTTGCAAAGTTCATGGCAGCTTCCCACTATGCCTACAACGTACTCAAGATGCCGGGGCCGATAAGCGTCATCTCTGTCCCTGGCGACAAGAAGGACGCGCTTATCTGCGCCGACAAGATATACCGGGATGCAGCAGCCGCAGCGGAGAGCAACACACTTGCCGCTGAAGCTCCCGGGGGGAAGAAGACCAAGACCAAGTCTGGCAAGTGCTCTGGGGCCCACTCCGGCAAACGCACCTCTTCGGAGTGCTGCGCTGCCGTCGAGGACGCACCATCGAGCTCCACCGGCAAGTGCAAGAAGGGGATGGCCGCTCCACCGGCAACCAAGAAGGTGTCCGCCAAGGAGGACGGCACTGGTGGTACCTTCACCATCAGTGCTACACTTGACAACAAATAGGAAAGCGCGCTCGTTGCCTTCCTGCGGGCGAATGTCGATGTGTTTGCCTGGCAACCATCTGACATCCCCGGCGTTCCCAGGAAGATGATTGAGCACAAGCTTGCTGTTTGTGCTCATGCGCGGCCGGTCAAGCAGAAGGTCAGGAAGCAAGCCGTGGAGCGCCAAGAATTCATCGCCGAAGAGATCAAGAAGCTAGAAGCAGCAGGCCTGGTTAGAGGTGTGATCCATCCAACGTGGTTAGCAAATCCGGTTGTCGTGCGTAAGGCCAACGGGAAGTGGAGACTGTGTATAGACTTCACTGATGTGAATAAAGCATGTCCCAAGGATCCATTTCCCTTGCCGCGCATTGACTAGATTGTTGACTCCACTGCCGGATGTGAGCTGCTTTCCTTCCTTGATGCATACTCAGGTTACCACCAGATTTTCATGGCCAAGGAAGATGAAGAGAAGACTGCATTCATTACTCCATGCGGCACGTATTGCTTCATACGCATGCCCTTTGGATTGAAGAATGCAGGCTCAACATTTGCAAGGGTGGTGCACACTGCTTTTGAGCCACAGATACACAGAAATGTAGAGGCCTACATGGATGATATAGTGGTCAAGAGCAAGAGAAAAGATACACTGATCCAAGATCTGGAAGAAACATTTGAGAATCTGCGCAAGATCCAGCTTAAGTTGAACCCCGAGAAGTGCGTCTTTGGAGTCCCCTTCGGCAAGCTTCTCGGGTTCTTCGTGTCCCAGAGGGGGATTGAAGCCAATCCCGACAAGATAAAAGCCATAGAGCAGATCGAAGCCCCGAAGCGCGTCAAGGACGTAAGGAGACTTGCAGGTTGTGTGGCTGCCCTCAGTAGGTTCATTTCGAAGTCTGCAGAACGCGCCCTACCTTTCTTCAAAATCTTGAAAAAGGCAGGTCCTATGAAATGGACTCCGGAAGCGGAGGCAGCGCTGCAAGACTTGAAAGGATACCTATCCTCCACTCCAATACTTGTCGCACCTAAACCACAAGAGAAGTTGCTGCTATACTTAGCGGCAACCAATCAAGTGGTTAGTGCTGCGTTGGTAGCGGAAAGGGAGGCAGAGGAAGAGCCCACACCACCGGCAAGTGAATCCAGCGACAAGCAGGGGGCTTCCCCGACAAGCTCTGGCTCCGACAAGGACAAGTCTGCGCAGGAACAAGGAGAAGTGCGAAAGAAGATGGTGCAGCGCCCAGTGTATTTTGTAAGTTCCCTCTTGCAGGGGGCTAGATCAAGATACTCTGGGGTGCAGAAGTTGCTTTTCGGCCTCCTCATGGCCTCGAGAAAGCTGCGCCATTACTTCCAAGCACATGAGATAACAGTGGTCACTCGCTTTTCGTTGAAGAGGATATTGCAGAATCCAGAAGCAACAGGCAGGATCGTCGAGTGGGCACTGGAGCTGTCAAGCTTTGGTCTCAAATTTGAGAGTACTTCAACCATACAGAGCCGAGCTTTGGCAGAATTCATAGCTGAATGGACCCCAACGCCCGAGGAAGAAGTTCTAGAGACAAGCGTCCCCGTCCAAGAAGCAAATAGTGAGTGGGTAATGTACTTTGACGGTGCCTTCTCGCTGCAAGGCGCCGGTGCCGGCGTCGTACTCATAGCGCCCACCGGGGAGCACCTCAAGTATGTTGTCCAGATGCACTTTCCCAAGGAACAAGCGACAAACAATACTGCTGAGTATGAAGGTTTGCTTGCCGGCCTCAGGATTGCGGCCGAACTTGGGATCAAGAAATTGATTGTACGGGGAGATTCTCAGTTGGTGGTCCGACAAGTTAACAAGAGCTACCAGAGCCCTTTGATGGAAGCCTATGTTGATGAAGTGAGGAAGCTTGAAGAACACTTTGAGGGCCTGCAAATGGAGCACGTCCCGAGAGCTCAGAATGATATCGCAGATGGCCTCTCAAAGTGTGCTGCAATGAAGTTACCTGTGGAACCAGGGACCTTCCTGCTCAAGCTAACTCAACCATCCGTTACACCATCAGTTGGGCAAAGTAAGAAGAGAAAGTTGGTCTCCGGCGACTACTTGCCGGCGGATCTTCCAGAAGCCGCCGCCAAGGTCCCCAGGATCAACAACCAAGATGATGAGGAACAGTTTGCTCCTGCAGATCCTAGGGTCTGTACAGTTGAAGCAAGCGTTCCCGACAAGCCTTGCCCCGGCAGGCATGCCTGGGGACCATCAGCTACGGCGGAACCGCTGGTTCTTGCCGTGGAAGCTGAGGTTCCCGCAGCAGCCCTCATGCCTTTAGTCCTTGCCGTTGAGCCTCGGGCTCCAGCATGGGCACAGCAGATCGTCCGTTTTCTGCAAACTGGAGAACTTCCCGACGACCCAGAAGAGATAGAGAAGATAACCAGGCAGTCAAGTATGTACCAGTTCGTTGATAATGAACTGTACAGAAGAAGACTCAACGGTGTCAGGTTGAAGTGCATTTCCAGAGAAGATGGACAGAAGCTGTTGGCAGAGATACATGGAGGCATATGTGGTCACCACATAGGCGCAAGGGCACTTGCCGGGAAGGCGTTCCGGCAAGGGTTCTTCTGGCCAGAAGCCCTCCAAGATGCAACTGCACAAGTAACCAAGTGTGAAGCGTGCCAGTTCCATGCCAAGCAAATTCATCAGCCAGCTCAAGCTCTCCAGACGATCCCTTTGTCCTGGCCCTTCTCGGTCTGGGGGCTCGATATCCTCGGCCCCTTCCCCCGTGCTGTCGGGGGCTTTGAGTACTTGTACGTTGCAATCGACAAGTTCACGAAGTGGCCAGAAGTGGAACCAGTGAGAAAGGTGACAGCATAGTCAGCAGTCAGGTTCTTCAGGTCGATTGTTTGCCGTTTCGGGATCCCTAACAGGATCATCACCGACAACGGCACACAATTCACTAGTCGCACCTTCATGCAGTACGTCCAAGACCTTGGCGCCAAGGTCTGTTTCGCTTCTGTTGCTCACCCGAGGAGCAACGGTCAAGCGGAGAGGGCCAATGCTGAAGTGCTGCGTGGACTCAAGACAAGAACCTTCGACAGGCTGCACAAGTGCGGAAGAAACTGGATAGAGGAGCTACCGGCGGCTCTTTGGTCAATCAGGACGACACCAAGTCGAGCCACCGGACAGACACCCTTTGCCCTTGTCTATGGGGCAGAGGCAGTTCTCCCCATGGAACTCGTTTACGGATCTCCTCGAGTGCTCGCTTATGATGAGCTCGAGCAAGAGCAACTGCGACAAGATGATGCATTGCTCCTTGAGGAGGAACGTCTCCAGGCTGCTGTACGAGCTGCTCGATACCAGCAAGCCTTGCGCCGCTACCATAGCCGCAAGGTTAAAGCCAGGAGTCTCGAGGAAGGCGACCTTGTTCTTCGGCGTGTTCAGTCCGCCAAGAATTCCAACAAGTTGACGCCGAAGTGGGAAGGCCCTTATCGGGTGAGACAAGTCACAAGGCCCGGAGCTGTCCGCCTTGAGACCGAAGAAGGCTTATCGGTGAGCAACTCCTGGAACATAGAGCATCTTCGCATGTTTCACCCATAAGGCGTGGTTGCCGTGATCCGCTCCGGCAACCACCTTTTGTACGAGTCTTGCCGCCGTTGCATGTAATCCTTTGTACAAAGCCGGGCGCAGATCCCGTGCATCAGTAAAGCTTTTGGGTTTTGCACTATTTGCCTTTTCCATGCTTTTCTTCGTTATTTGCATGCATCGTTTGGCATCTTGTGCAACACACATACCCGGTAAGCATTAGCACGCTGAAAGACCCTATACTTGTTTTCCCTCTTCTTTTTCTTTCCCTCTTAAGCAGAAGGAATGTTCCTCCCGCACAAGTTTGCCGGGGGGGGGAAGAAGGTGGAGGACGAACCAAGTGTTGTTCAAGAAAGAGAAGCTTGCCGGAGAACGAACAGATTATGAAAGCTAAGTTACCAGAATTTGAGCAGTTCAAATTTTTAAATTTTAGTTATCTTCCTTGAACAACCACACTTTGTATGGAAAACCTGTGCGCGGAGGAACCTACCCGTGGCTAGCCGCACCCTTACTTTGTTTCCGAGTACGCTCAACGACTTAAGTGAGCTGCGACAAGTGTCGCGCCCTTGCTTCGTTTTCGAGTTCGCTCAGCAAGCTAAGTGCGTTGCGACTAGCTGCGGCAAGGTTACTTGCCGGTAAAGCCTTTGCCGGCAGGCTGCTCAGAGTCCAGCACTCAGCGCTCGCGGCAAGGGCCCCTTGCCGGCAAGTCCCCTAGAAGCGTAGGGTTGAAAGCATACAAAGTGAAGGACCAAAAGCAAGGGAGATAACACCACATTGATTGCTCAGAAATAAGATAATATATTACAGAGATAATTTGTCGCAATGACTAATAGATTCATGTTCATGACACACTTTGCAGCAGCAAAGGAAATGGAAAGAAAGAGGCCTAATCTACGCGATCGAATTCACGCCTGGAGATCTTGTTCACCTTGGCGATGATGTGGGCGACATGCGCCTTCAGCGCCTCCAGATCTGCGTCGGCCGGCAAGCTGCGGAGGACGTTGACGAGATTAATGCCAGGGTTGCGGTAGACAATCTTCGTCAAGACGCGCTCCAAAGTGCCCGCGCAGAGCTGGCGCGACTCCTCGGCCAGCTGCGCGGGGAGCTTCTCCTGCAGCCGTGCAAGCGCCGGCGCGACTCCCCTGAAGAAAAGACTTAGCTTGGCGCTGTGGGGGAGATTCGGGTCCGGAGAGTACACGAGGTGCTCCACCCTCAGCGCCATCAGCTCCTTGTCGATGTTGGCAGCAGAAGCGGCCAGCTCGTCGGTCCACTGCTCCACAGCCCGGCTGAAGTTGTTCGCTGAAGTGGCGGCGCTCTCTACTAGGCCTCGTTCCTTGCGGAGCTCATCCTTCAGCTTCGTTTCACGATCCCGGGCAGCGTCAAGCGAACCAGTTAAAGTGGAGACCTTCAACTCCAAGTTACCGATTGAATCTTTGGCGGCGGTAAGCTTGTCGCCCTTCTTGGAGAGGCGTACCTGAAGGTCGGAGTTGGTGTGGGCATCCTTCTCGCGCTCTACGTTGAGCGCGGTGACCCTATCCTCACTCGCCTTCAGGTACCGCTCCAATTGATCAACTTTGAGCTCCAGGTCCCTCTTGGCGGTTTCCGCGGCGGCTGCGGCTTCCTTCGCCTCCTTCATGGCCTGCTCCCGAGCAGTGAGCTCGTCGTCATGGGCGTCTAGCTCAACCTTCCGCTGGTTGAGCGCCCCCTCTCGACGAGACAGTTCCTCGGCGGCCAGCCGCTGTCGCTCTTCTGCTTCCGCCTTCTCCAGGAGGAAGGCTTGCTGCTCTTCGGCGAGTGCTTCCCGCTCCTCCGCCAAGTTGCGGAGGGCGGCCTGGTTGGCGGCGCGAAGCTCCGCGGCCCGTTTCTCCAAGTCCACTCCAGCCTTGGCGGCAAGAGCTTCTCGGGAGTCCAGCTTCGCCTGCCTGGCCCGGTAAAGGGCCAGGAGCCGGCGAAGCAGCTTCTCCTCTTCGGGCTCGTCGCTCCCGCCAGGCGCTTCAATAATCTTCAACCCCGCGGAGGCGAGGACCTCTCCATCAAAGGTCTCTCCCTCCACGGGGGCTCGCGACGAGGACCCCCAAGGGACTTGTATGAAGACGCCATTGGGGGCCTCAAGGTAGATGCCCGGCTGCTCCTTGGCGGCGGAGGGGTCGGCGGCCGGTGCAGCGCTCGACGCTCCTGCCGCCTCCGGGCCGGCAGTGTGGTCGCCTTCCCCCTCCCCAGCCGCGGCGTCTACGGTCGGGGCAGTCTCCTCAGCGGCAGGCTCGTCGGCTCCTGCCATGCCCTCAGCGGCAGTGGCGTTGCCGCTGTCGCCTTGCGCGCCCTCCTCGCCGGTGGCCTCAGTCTCCATCTGCTCCGGCGCAGGGGGATCTAGCAGAAGAAGAAGAAAAGAAAAGATCAAGCAAATATCCAAAAAGACAAGTTCAAGAAGAAAAATCTACAAGACTCACCTTCGCGAACTTCATCAACGACGGGCTCCCTCGCCGGGGAGTCCTCCCTTGGCGGTGGAGCAGTGGCCCCTGCTGGCGGAGGGCCGCCCGTGCCCTCCCTAGGCGGGGTGGTCACCCTCGTCGGGCTGCTCACCCATGGCGGGGTGCCCGCCCTTGGCGGGGTGCCCGTCCTTGGCGGAGCATTCTCCCTCGCCGGGGAGTTCGCCCTTGGCGGGGAGGGTGGAATCTGCGGCTCGTCGGAGGCAGTCTCCGGGCGCTCCTGCGGCTGCAGCTCCACTTCTGCACAAGACAAACGAGGCAACAAGACATTAGTACAAGCAAAAACCTCAAGCGCGCCCGACGAGCAGAAAACTCAAGACCAGACTTACGCTGGGGGCTGCGCTGGGGGCTGCTCCTCGGAGCAGCGGGTTGATCCGGCAAGTTCGTCGCCGGCGCGTCTCCTGTCACCGCGACGGGCGAGTCATCTTCAACCTCGACCACAGGGATCTTGGCCCACTTCGCCATCCGCTGGGCCAGGGACCTGAAAGCAAAACAAAAACAAGATCAGAATCATCAAGAAAGACCAAGTCAGAATTGAAGAAGTTACAAGTTACAAGTACTTACTCCTCTTCCTCGTCGTCGTCGGAGCTGAGGGCGGAGAAATCGAACTCCACCTGAGGTGCTCCCGCGCGAGGAGCAGGAGGAGAAGGCTCCCTCGGGCGCTTGGCGGTCTCCGGGGCTGGGGGCTGCGAAGACCCAGCCTCCGTTGACGCCGAGGCCCGAGGAGCAGGCGGAGCGGCCGTTTCGCTCCGGGAGGGTCCCCCTCCGCTTGGCGCTGGTGCGCGGGGCGCCTCCGTCGCGGCTGGTGCGCGGGGCGCCTCCGTCCCGGCTGGTGCGCGGGGCGCCTCCGTCGCGGCTTGGCTCGCCCTGGTGGCTCACGTCGCCCGGCGAGCAGGCTGCTGTCGGGGCGCCTGCGTCCTCGTCGCTGTGGCCGCCTTGCGGAGGCGTTTCCTCGGCGCTTGCATGTGACTTGCCGGAGGCGGGGAGTTCTCTGAGGACGAGGAGGCGTCGTCGTCAAGTCCCAGGGATCCGTCGGTGTCTTCATCGGCCTCGACGTCCTCCTCCTCCTCCCCGGCAGGCTCGCTGGGCCCAGCGCCATGCCCGGCGACCTCGCTCCCTCCGGCGGTCCCGCTCCCTCCAGCGGTCCCGCTTCCTCCGGCGGCCCCGCTCCGTCCGGCGGTCCTGCTCCCTTCGGCAACCTCGCCCCCTGCGGCGACCTCGCTCGCAACACCAGGTATTCCGGAAAGCCTCAGGGAAGGCACCCCGCTAAACTCCTCGGGCGTAAGCTTGAGCAGTCTGCGGATCTCTGCCTCCTCTGCTTGGCACGCCTCGTCCGCGGCCTGCGCCTCGTCGACGGTGAATCCGAAATCCCCCGCCGCTGCAGCTGCGGTGGCCTCTTCCATCCGGGAAGTAATATAAGCTATGTCCCGGGCCGTAGTGGCCCGGGTAAGGCCCCTGTTCTCCTCGGGGTTCTTGGCCACCTCAACAAAGTTATCAAAGAAGCTCAGAATGGCATCTCCCGGAGGCTGGATCCAGGTGGGGACGATGTCGTGGGAGTCGCACTCCAGCATCATCGCGCGCAAGGAGTCACGGGCGGTGCTGTTGCACAGCGGCACCACTCCCTTGGCGGGTCTGAACCACTCTGGATGCGCCGGGTCATGCTTGAAGAGTTCTCGCACCATTCCTTTCAGCTCCAAAGCGGTGAAATTGAAGTTCAATCCGCAGCACAACCTCATGATATCCGCCGCATTGCCAAATTCCCAGGCGGGCCTTTTTCTCTCTTGTAAAGGGGCAATGCGGCGGCGGAGGAAATCTGCGCCAACCTCTCCGATGGTCAGATTGGCTACCCAGAGACGGATAATCCTAACAAGGGCAATACTGAGTCTGTTGTCCTCCGGGGCCAGTTCACTCCAGTCTCTCCCGCGCACTATGGCAGTTGTGCGCGGCGCGGTGAAGGGCTCCGGCTTGTCCTCCACCACCCAACACCAATCAGCACGCCATTCTTCCCACTTGCCGCGGAGTTCTCCCTTCAGGTATGAGTCCTTCTTATTCAACCGGAAGATCCAGGAGATTCCGCCGGAGAGGGGAGCGCCTGCCTCTACTCTGGGCATGAAGAAGTGGCGAAAGAGTGCTACGTTTGGATGAATCCCTATATAGTTTTCGCACAGATGTGCGAAAACCGCCATCGTAAGGATGGCATTGGGGGTAAAATCTAGGAGGTGGAGGTTGTATGTATTCATAATGTCACAGAAAAACTCCGAGTATGGAGGGCACAATCCGCAGTGGAAGAAGACAGCGAAGAAGAAATACCCGCCGGGAACCAGATCTTTGGCGATGGCGGGGAAGGCTCTGGTACGGGGATGAGTTTTGGTCTCCCCGGACCAGAAGAGGTAGTACTTGTTCCGCAGCTCCCTCGCGCTGAGCCTCGGCGCGAAGATTACGTTCCTCTTCCGCAGGGCGGCAAGCTTCGCCGCCTGCTCGGATTTCTCCCTCTTGGCCTTGTCCGCTTTCGCCTTCTCGGTCTTCGGAGCCATGGCGGAGGCGGCGAGGGAAGAGGCGAGGAACTCGACGGCGCCGCGGATGCGGAAGACGGCGGAGGAGGGGTGGAGGCAGAGAGCAGCGGAGGATTTCTGGAGGTTGAAGACGCAATGAAGACGAAGGAGGGAAACTGCCCCTGCTTCCTCTGCTTTTAAGGGGGAGGTGGGGGACGCTCCGCATTTCCCATTAAAGAACGAGGCCACGATCTCTCCCACGACGCCGCAATCGACGTGTGCCGTTTGGGAGGGGCGCGGTGGATGTAGAAAGGGTTCGAAACCTAAGCAACTCTCACGCTCGGTGTAGCTAGTACTGTAGCTCTTCAAGCTCCCGAGCTCAATACAACCAAGGCAGGAGTAGGGTTTTACGCGTCCGCGCGGCCCGAACCTGGATAAACTGCCCGCGTGCTCTCCTCGATCTGCTCTTCGTGCTCCCTCCGCTCCCTTACCGCAACGTAGAAGGGGCTCCGGTCCCATAGGTGCTCGTGGGAGGACAGTTTCCCCCGACAAGCGTATAGCAGGCTCAATATACGAGTATCAGGCAGTGGTGACTCTGCACGTCAGTTCTAACTCCAGCTCTTACACTCATACCTCTCAGAGCGGTTATGCTTCTACCGCTTCACAGGCCGTCCAATCTGCTGCATTCAAGATCCCTGTTGAGCTCCGTCACAGCGAGGTCCGCCTGCAGAAACAACCAGGTTTCTAATACTATCCTTCTCTGCATGACAACGGTCGTGTTCGTTTCCCAGAGATTGATCCGGTGTCTGATAGTGTTGCTAGCCACCTTTCCCGTTATATTACTTCTAGCTATCTCATGATCCACGAGCTGGCTCGCGAGTTGACTAACACTCGTATTGCTTTCGCCACTACTAGGTCTGTCACCATTCCCGCCTCCATGGGATTAACCCCTTACGTCCCCGCCAGTTCTGGTTCCCCTATTTCACTAGTAACTCCTCCGAGTAGCTCGGGCGCCTCGACCATAACTCCTCTTAGTACCCCTACTGAGAGGGTATCACTTCGAATTCTCACTACTCCTGTAGCTCCTATGATCCACCCTACTCCCGCTCCAGAAGGAGAACCTCCGAGGCAGCGTCACCGTGTTACCTTTAACCAAGAGGTTTCAGTTAACCTTGTCAGTTCAGGATCCGAGTCCACTTCAGGAGAGGACCCCGCAGCACCCGCAGAGCAATAGAGCTCCAGAGTATTCACAGTTGTCAAGCTGATGTACGGATGTAGTTGTGCGAGTCATGATGTTTCGTTTCATGTATGAGTGTAGTGGAGCCGGGCATGTTAATTACTTTTCATGTATGAGCCCCTGTGTAATTATGCTGGAACTGTATTTCTTTTATTTGCTGTCTTTTCTTCGTAATTTTGTTTTCCTTCAAGTTTTTTTGCTGGTTTTTCCCCAAATATATATTTTGAATGTTTCTCATCTCGGTTGCGTTGTCTTGGAAAAAATCCATAATAGGATGACGCGGGGAGGCAATAGTAGAGCGCTCACGAGGATGTTCCTGTTCGTCGCTCCGCCCGACAGGCAGGACACTCTCCTGAGCCATACATACCACCGACTCCACCGCCAAATCCGCCTACCACTGAGCAAATTCTGCGTATGTTTGAGGAAAGAAGAAGTAATGATCTGCTTGAGATATTGAAAAGTGTTCAAGCTATGGTTGGTCAGAATGGAAATCAAAACGGTCATCACTCCAAGCTATCAGATTTTCAGAGAACTCAGCCTCCCAGTTTCAGTCAGGTTGTTGACCCTTTGGATGCCGATGATTGGTTGTGAACCATTGAAAGGAAGCTTGAGATCGCCCGTACTGCAGAAGAGGACAAAGTTCCATATGCAACTCACTATCTTTAAGGCGCTGCTGCCATATTGTGGGAAAATGCAAAAGCCATGTGGCCTGCTGATGAAGAACTCACCTGGTCAAAATTCAAGGATCAGTTCCAAAATATCATATCCCTACTGGAATTATGAAAACTAAGCAACGTGAATTTCTTGCACTTACCCAATGAAATCTGTCTGTGGGTGAATATTTGCATAAATTCAACCACCTGGCTCGTTACTCCCTTTAAGACGTGGCCACTGAAGAAAGAAAGATTGACAGATTTCTTGGAGGATTAAACTCGCAACTCAGATGCAACCTCAACATGCTCGATTTTCCACACTTCCAAACTTTGGTGAATAAAGGTTTCATTGCGGAAAGAGAACACAAGCTCGTACTGGACAATAGGCCTGCTAATAACGAGCACAAGCGCAAGTTTGAACCAAGGAAAGAAGGGAAACCAGTGCAGAAGGCTCGAACTTGGCAACAGACTCAGGTGGAATACAAGCCCAATTGGCAACAGAATGTTAACAAGACCACTACCCAAGTCAAGAATGTTGTCACCAACCCAGTACACGAGGAGCATCGGCGCAACAATTCTTGTTTCAGTTGTGGGCAAAATGGACACTATGCCAGGCAGTGCCCCAAGAACAGCAAGGCAAACGCCTTATTCCGGCCACAAGTCAACTTTATGGGGTCATACCTGAACCAGCAAAACATCATCGGGCATGTCCATCACCTCTCTGCGGATGAAGCCCAAGAAAACCCCGAAGTAGTCATTGGTATGTTTTCTGTTAATAGCATACCTGCAATAATTTTATTTGACTCGGGGGCTACCCACTCTTTTATTTCTCGGAGTTTTGTTGCCCAAAACAAATTTTCTTGTTCTCTTTTGGGCAAAAATATGCTGGTTCAAACCCCGGGATCTTTAATCAAGAGTAATCTGGGTCTGCCGTGATTTGGAAATCAATATCAACGGAATAAGCTTTCCAACTTCCATGATACTCATCGAGTCGGTACAGTTGGACGTTATTTTGGGCATGAATTGGCTGACCCAATATCAACTATGCATAAACTGTGCAACCCGAGAAGTCACTCTAACCAGTCAAAAGGGGCAGGCTACAAAATTCTACTCCCGCGGAAGCATACCAAAGAAGGGAATGATATTCACTGATATGGCTGAATTGGAATTAATTCCCGTGGTCAGTGAATTTCTTGATGTATTTCCAGAAGAATTGCCAGGCATGCCGCTAGATCGAGAGCTTGAGTTTGCAATAGATCTAGTACCCGGAACCGCACCGTTATACAAGAAGTATTACCGGATGCCCTCATCAGAATTAGTGGAATTAAAGAAGCAGCTCGATGAAATGCTCCAGAAAGGATATATCTGTCCCAGTTCCTCACCATGGGGATCACCTGCACTCTTCGTAAGAAAGAAGGATGGCAGCCTCCGCATGTGTGTGGATTATCATCAGCTGAATGATGTCACCATCAAAAACAAATATCCGCTGCCAAGAATTGATGACTTGTTCGATCATCTCAGTGGGGCCAAGGTATTCTCCAAGATTGACTTACGGACCGGATACCATCAGCTTAAGATTAAAAAGGAAGATATTCCTAAGACCGCATTCACCACTCGATATGGTCTTTATGAATATACAGTTATGTCTTTTGGTCTCACCAATGCCCCTGCGTTCTTCATGCACATGATGAACAAAGTATTCATGGACTTTCTCGATAAGTTCATGGTAGTCTTTATCGATGACATACTTATATATTGAAAAAGTGAAAGGGATCACAAGGAACATCTCCGAGCAGTGTTAGAATGACTCCGCGACCATCAGCTTTACGCCAAATTCAGTAAATGTGAGTTTTGGCTCAAACAAGTAGGATTTCTAGGACACGTGCTATCCGCCAAGGGTATAGCCATAGACCCAAGCAAGGTAAAAGATGTGCTCAATTGGACTGGCTGGATATTACCGTTGGTTCATTGAAGGGTTCTCCAAGATTGCTAAACCCATGACAGAGCTGCTCAAAAAGGACAATAAGTTTCAATGGACTAAAGACTGTGAGAAAAGTTTCAGTGAACTAAAGATACGGCTGACAACCGCACCCGTATGAACTCTTCCAGACATCTACTGCAGTTTTGATGTATACTGTGACGCATACAGTCAAGGACTTGGTTGCGTACTTATGCAAGCCGGCAAGGTAGTATCCTATGCATCATGACAGCTGCGACCGCACAAAGGAAATAACCCTACTCATGATCTGGAATTGGCCGCGGTGGTTCATGCTCTAAAAATATGGAGGCATTACCTCATTAGGAAGAAGTGCCAAATTTTTACTGACCACAAAAGCCTCAAGTATATATTTACTCAGCCAGATTTAAATCTCCATCAGCGAAGATGGATTGAGCTGGTTAAGGATTATGATATTGGAATAAATTACCACCCAGGTAAGGCCAAGGTGGTGGCTAACGCACTCAGTCGAAAGCCGGTCAGCCTAAATACCATATTAAAATCCTTGCCGACTAAACTTCAAGAGGAGATTGCTCAACTCAATCTGAACATAGTTGAGGCTGGTCTCGCTAATATTTTGGAAGTTACCCCCACACTTGAGGAAGAAATCCACAAGGCCCAGCCAGACGATCCTATCCTACAAAGGCATGCCAAGAATATGCTGGCAGGACGTACCTCTGATTTCTCAAAGGATCACTTTGGGACTCTCCGATTTCATGGAAGGATTTGTGTACCAAATCAGTCGGGCCTGAAAAATAAAATCTTATCAGAAGCACACGAATCCTCCTACTCTATTCCCTTTGGGGTTTCAAAAATGTATGAGGACCTTCGTCAAATATCCTGTTGGAATGGAATGAAGAAAGACATCGCCTACTTTGTGGCTTGTTGCGACATATGCAAGAAAGTGAAGGCAGAACATCAGAAGCCGGCCGGAATTCTTCAACCCCTACCAGTTTCACAATGGAAATGGGATGACGTCTGCATGGATTTCATCATAGGAATACCCAAGACTCAGCGAGGCAATGATGCAATATAGGTCATAGTGGACACTCCAACCAAGGTAGCTCACTTTATTCCGGTCAAGACCACATATTGAGCAGACCAACTTGCACAGCTGTATGTGTCCAGAATAGTTAGTCTGCATGGAGTACCTCGAACCATCACTTTCGACCGAGGTTCACTTTTTACCTCTGCTTTCTGGCCCCGTCTCCATCAAGCCTTGGGGACAGCCCTGAAAATACAGTACCGCTTATCATCCTCAGACTGATGGACAGACAGAGCGGGTAAACCAAATATTGGAAGATATGATGCGAGCTTGCGTCTTGGCCCAAGGATCTAAATGTGAAGATTGTCTGCCTTACACTGAGTTCTCCTACAACAACAGTTTGCAAACCAGTCTAAAGATGTCACCGTACGAGGCTTTATACACTACGGGAAACACCTAATTTGCCGTCAGGAGACGTCTTTGCCGTCAGCTTTTCGTCGGGCCAGACGGCAAAGAAAGGTTTGCCGTCATCACGAGACGGCAAAGAAAAACTGACGACAAAATATACTTTGTCGTCTGCCAAACAAATTACAGACGGCAAAGAGCGCACTTTGCCGTCTGCCAAACAAATTATAGACGGCAAAGAATCTTTGCTGTCAGTTTTCGTTTTTGCAGACGGCAAAGAATCTTTGCTGTCTGTCTTTTTATTAGCAGACGGCAAACTGTGGACTTTGTCGTCTGTCTTTTTTTTACAAACGGCAAAGAAGAAACACAAAATGCGGATAGATCACATGGATCGATGACATGGCACGATCTACTCCACTCATCCCCAGCTCCCCACAGCGCACCACCCCACGCCTCATGCGGCCCCACCACTCTCTCTCTCTCTCTCTCTCCCTTATCCTCCTTGAACGCACCCAACCACGATCTCTCTCCCTTCTCTGTCGTACCTCTCTCCGGCCCCCACCTAGCCCACCGGTGCCGGTGCTGGCGCCGGCCCCTTCCCCTCAGCCCACGGCGCTGCCGGCCCCTTCCACTTAGCCCCCAACGCCGCCGGCCCCTGCCCCATCCCCGTCGCCCCTGGTGGCCGCCGGGCCCAGTCCCCCGTCGTGCGCTGTCCGCCTCTGATGCGCCACCGGAGCCCGCGTCCGCCCGTACCACCGGACGCGCGCCGCTCGTCGGCCTGCGACCGTGTAACCAGCCGCGCGCCGCCTGATACGTACAAAACGTATCTATAATTTCTGCTTGCTCCATGCCACTTTTGGGTGATATTGCTATGATATTCATACACTTCCATACACTTTTGATCATATTTGGACTAACTTACTAATCCAGTGCACCCCAGTGCCAGTTTCTGTTTTCGGCTGTTTTTGTATTTCAGGTTTTCACGTTTCGAGAACTGCCCAGAAAAATCCAGAAACATTATATAAAAAATCAGCGATCCGGAAACAACACTGCATCCGAAGGGCAGCCTGGGGGGGGCACAGGTGCTCCAGGCGCCCTCTGGGCGCGCCCCACCCTGGGCCGCGCCGGGGGGGCGCCTGGGCCCCCCGAAGCCCGTCCGGTGCCCCCCTTTGGCATATATTTAGAGGGACCTCCGAAACCCTCAGAACAGGAACTCTTTTCGCGATCCCATCTCTGTTCCGCCGCCGCCGCCGCTTCCAAGATCGGGAGCACCAGGAGAACTCTTCCCGGCACCTTGCCGGAGGGGAGGATCACCACCGGGAGCTTCTCCACCACCATGGACGCCTCCCGGATGACTCGCGATTAGTCTCCCTTGGACCATGAGTCCATGACCAGTAGCTATGTGATGTTCTCCTCCCGTTCTTGTGCTTCACTAATTAGTCCTCGTGAGCTGCCCTACATGATCGAGGCACCTATGTAATCCTTATGTTGTTGCTATGTTGAGTTTGCTGGGATCCGATGGATTATGAGATTATGTTCAGATTGATCTTGAGTAATATATTTGATTCACCTCTTTTATATTTTAGTTCATAAGTAATTCTTGCATGTTCTCCGTTGTTACTTATTGCTTTGGCCGAGTAGTAGGTAGTGACTCCAAGAGGGAACGTTATGCTTGATTGTGGGTTCATGCCCCTCGATGACTAGCTTGAGTGACAGAAACATGAGTCTAGGGGATGTGCTGTTGCCACAAGGGGGAAAACAACGGTGCTTGTGTCCGCGGGTGCAAGGATTGTTTACTTTACGCAAAGTTCTTTTAATGCAGTTGTCTGTTGCATTGAGTTTACACTATGGGTGGGACTCGCAACTTAATACCAGCGAGATGTTCTGGATAGATATCTCAAGGTGGATGATTAGTAGTAGATATTGATGGATTTCGGTCTACTTACTTTGGCGTACCGCCCATGCTTTGAACCTCAACCTTTCTTGCAATGTAGTCAGCATTGGTTTGCTTTCGTGGTCTTGTCAATTGCCCAGCTGTAATTTGTTTACCTCACATAGCTGTTTTATCGTCTTTTGGGAGAGAGACATCACTAGTGAACATCATGAGACTCCGGTCCATATTACCATCATTGATCACATCCACTATTTACTTTTCGTTATTTACCTACTATTGCAAAAACTATCTATCACTACTATCATTGCTTTTAACCCTTTGTGAACTACAAGGCCGGAGAGATTGACAACCTCTCTGTACTCGTGGGAGCAAAGTTATTTGTATCTGTGTGCAGGTCCACGTTGGTTGCTACTAATCTGGCGCCGTAGCAATTGACACCTACTTGTTGAACCTAGGAGTCTCTGGGGAATCGATCCTTGGCATCTTTGCTAGGGGAAAACACTTCTACTTACTGCATCTTACACCTTCCACTTGGGGTAACCAACGAGGGGTTCGAGGCCCATCAAGGAGTATTTTCTGGCGCCGTTGCCGGGGACTCCACTCTTCAGGATAGGGGAGTTGCATGCTATCTTTTACCTTTGCTTTTTAGTCTTGTTAGTTTACCTTTCATTTTTGCTTTAGTACCTTTTTACCGAAAATCACAAAAATAGTTATCTTGCTTGCTTGCTACTATGGGTTCCACCGAGAACACCAAGTTGTGTGACTTCACTAGTCACAACAACGATGACTTTATCAGCACAACTATCACTACACCTGCCACTTCAGCACCTTCATATGAAATTAAACCTGCTTTACTTAACTTAGTCATGAGAGAACAATTCTCCGGTGCTGGAGATGATGCTGCTTTACACTTGAACAACTTTGTAGAACTTTGTGATATGCAAAAGTACCAAGAAATAGATGGTAATATTGTTAAGCTTAAGCTTTTTCCTTTCTCCTTGAGAGGAGGAGCTAAAATTTGGTTTTAGTCTTTGCCTAGAAATAGCATAGATTCATGGGACAAGTGCAAAGATGCTTTTATCGGAAAATACTATCCACCTGCTAAAATTATCCAACTTAGAAGTAACATCATGAATTTTAAACAATTGGATAATGAACACGTTGCCCAAGCTTGGGAACGTATGAAGTCTCTTATCAAGAACTGCCCTACTCACGGTTTGACTACTTGGATGGTTATCCAAACTTTTTATGCAGGCTTGAACTTTACCTCGCGGAACTTGTTAGACTCGGCCGCGGGAGGAACTTTTATGTCAACTACACTTGGTGCTGCCACGAAGCTTCTCGATGAGATGATGACCAACTATTCCCAATGGCACACCGAACGCGCTCCAATAGGTAGGAAGGTAAACTCTGTCGAGGAGATTTCCTCCCTCAATGAAAAAGTTGACTTGATCATGTCTCTACTTTCGAAGCAATCTACTGTTGATCCTCGTGATATTCCTTTAAATTCTTTGATTGCTCAAGAACAAGTAGATGTGAACTTTATCTTTAGAAACAATTTTAACAACAATGCTTATAGGAGTAACTTTGGTAACAATTCTAGACCGTTCCCCTCTAACTCTTATGGGAACAACAATGCTTATCCTAGTACCAAGAACTCCAATACTGAACTAGAGACTATGCTTAGAGATTTCATCACTACCCAAAAAGCCTTTAATAAGAATGTAGAAGAGAGACTACTTAAACTAGATGATCTTTCTTTTAAGGTAGACCACTTAGCCAATGAGGTAAAATTGCTAAAAATTGGAACTTCTCCACTTAAGGAGAGGGAAGTCATCCCTATTAATGCTACTCAAGTGCAAATCAATGAAAACATTAGGATGATGGCTAAGCTTAAAGAAAGATGGGCTAGAGAAAGGGAGGAAGAGGAAAGAATTAAGAGCCTTCCTACCCACCACACTGTTGCTACTATCCAAGTTATTGAGGATGTTCACACTCTTAGCACCCAATGTACTCCTGGTCCCAATGGACCTATTAATAGTGATGCTATAGAAACTACCAAACAAGTGAACCTTAAGGACACCACTACTACTTTACTTGATGCTCGTGACCTTGATTTTGATAATTGCACTCTTACCGAAGTTATTGATTTCCTTCACAAGATGTCTAGAGATCCCCGCACTAGCACGCTTAACCTTGCCTTCACAGAGCATATCACTAATGCTCTCATCAAAGCTAGGGAGGAGAAACTTAGAGTAGAAGCCTCCATACCTAGAAAGCTAGAAGATGGTTGGGATCCTATGATAAAAATTAATTTGAATGACTTCTCTTGTTATGCATTATGTGATGTTGGTGCTAGTACCTCTGTTATGCCCAAAAGGATATATGATATGCTTAAATTGAAATCTTATGATTCTTGTTCTTTTGGTGTTCGTCTCGTTGATTCTTCCATAAAGAAACCTTTGGGGAGGATCGATGATGTTCTTATTGTTGTCAATGATAATTATGTGCCCGTTGATTTTACTATTATGGATATTGAATGTGATCCTTCGTGTCCAATTATTTTTGGACTTCCCTTTTTGCGCACCGTTGGTGCTGTCATTGACATGAAAGAGGGTAATATAAAATTTCAGTTTCCTCTCAAGAAAGGGATGGAACACTTCCCTCGTAAGAAGGTCAAGTTACCTTTTGAGTCCGTTGTACGGGCTAGTTATTCTTTTACTCTTGATAAAACTTGATCTATGCATTATGCCTAGCTTAAAGGCATAAAAGAAAGCGCTTTTGGGAGGCAGCCCACATGAATAAAAAATTTCCTTTTGTTGTGTCTTGATGTTGTTTACTTCTGTAGCATCATCATTGTATCTTTGCTTTTCATATTTGTGCCAAGTATAGCCTCCGATTGCTAGAAAGTTCAAAAGTTGTGAGGTGCTGTCCAGGAAACAGATTCTGTCCTTGGATAGAAAAATTCGTATAAAATCACCAGATCATCTTTTTGGTCTGAATTTTTTCAACAGCGTTCTCTATATAATTGTCTTTCGTGTGTCAGTTCTGAGTTCTTTGATTTGAGTTGCAGAAGTATCCCGAACAGACCAATCACTGCCTGTTGTTCTGTTTTTCACAGATTCTGTCCTGTTTTGCCTTACCTTCACTTTGCAAATTAAGAACTTGTTTTTTCTTTGCAAAAACCTTTTGGCAATCTTGAGAAACAGTAGAACTTCAAGAATATCCTTATTTCAAGCATAGTATAATTATTTTATTAAGGGTACTAACCTCGCTAATCAGATTATGATGAGTTATGTATGAAGGGAGTTTTCAAGTGTGCGAGGGAAGATGATAAAAAGATTCAGGAGCGTCAAGCACTCAAGCTTGGGGATGCCCCCGTGCACCCCCAAGAAATATTCAAGGAGACTCAAGCGTCTAAGCTTGGGGATGCCCCCGTGCATCCCCTTCTCCATCAACATTATCAGTTCGTCTTTCGTTCCGCTATATTTTAATCACTTCATGTGTTATGTGCTATGCTTGGAGCGTCTTGCTTTTAGTTTTCTTTTTAGTTTTTCATAATGAGTCGGAACCCAGCATTCCTTTATGTGGGAGAGAAACACGCTCCACTTCTACCTAGAACATAACATAGAATTTTCATGTCTATCTATGTTGTGTGTGTTCTTTGTCTTTTAATAGCTACTATCGTGCTCTGCTCTTAGTATTCATGTTTATCTTTTCAAGAGCTTTTATTTAGTTGGTTGCTTGAACTCTCTTTAATTACCATGCTCACCTTATTAAGAGAGTTTGCTTCCGTTCCATGGGTTAATGTGTCTATGATAAAGATACTACTTTCATGATGGTGCTTAGTAGTTCAGGTTTTCTTATGGTTAATCTCAAATAGCTGGGGGGTTCCCAATGTGTTATTGGAGTACCAACTTGGTTTGTTTGCCTATGATGTGGTATGGTTTAGTAATATCTTCCTTCGAGAATTTATTTTGATTGACTTGGCGTATGCTCACGCATATTCAAGACTGTAAAGAAAGTCTGTCAAGCCTTGATGATCTTTTATTTCTGAGTAGCGATATAACTACCATGCCTGATTCAATATTGCTTTGTCGCTCTGCATGATTATGACCGTCATTGCTCTCTTAGTTGGTCGCTCCCAGCCTTTTGCTAACCTCCACCTGCACTAAGCAAACTAACCATGCAATACATAGCTCATGGGAAAGTAGCCTAAAAACTATTGTGGTAAGGAATATGTTGCTTATGTATCTTATTTCTTATAAGTTGCTTGCTGAGCGGTAACCATGTTTCTCAGGACGCCATCAACTGTCACACTTTTGTTGAATATCATGTGAGTTGCTATGCATGTTCGTCTTGTCTGAAGTAAGGGTCATTTACCGTGGGTTGAATAACTATGCATATTGTTAGAGAAGAACATTGGGCCGCCAACCAAAGCCATGCATCATGGTGGAAGTTTTAGCTTGGACCTTAATCCTCAATCTCTCATGAGAATATGCTTATGCATTAAAGAGGAGTCCATCATCTATTTTCTATGTTGTCCCGGTATGGATGTCCTCAAGTTGAGATCTATCAAAAACGAGAAATCAAATGCGATCTATCTCCTTGGACCTTTGTACAGGTGGCATAGAGGTACCCCTTTGTGACACTTGGTTAAAACATATGCAATGCAATGATAACCCATGGGGATCCGAGCTAATTAGGACAAGGAGCGAGCACTATTAGTATTCGATGCATGAGGCTTGCAACTTATAGGATGTTTTATACATGACACATATGAAGTGCTACTACCGTTGACACAATTGCTTCCATATTTTCAAAATAAAAAGCTCTAGCACTTAACCTTTCTTTTACCTTTATGTTGAAGCACCAACTACTGAGAGCATGATTGTCATTCTGAGTGTAATGTGCATTGTCCCAAAGTAGCATTGTCTTTTGCATGATTGTGATATCGTTTATTCTGAAATGATTGTATCTACTCATCACTTAAACCTTGAAGGTGCCCTTGCATTTATGTTTTTCATCACTAAAGGGGGCAAGCTAGATATCACTTTGTCATATTTGCACATCATGTTCATTGGAAATCTTTTTGATGTTTCAGTTTCATGTTGTAAAACTTTCAGTCATTTGTGATTTTCTCTTGAGGCAACTTAATTACTTTAGAATCATTGTCTCAGTAAGCTTTTGTCATATGACTATGAGAAAGTCCTATATGGTTAATAGCATGTCACCACAGAAATTATTCTTGTTATCATTTACCTACTCGAGGACGAGCAGGAATTAGGCTTGGGGATGTTGATACGTCCAAAACGTATCTATAATTTCTGCTTGCTCCATGCCACTTTTGGGTGATATTGCTATGATATTCATACACTTCCATACACTTTTGATCATATTTGGACTAACTTACTAATCCAGTGCACCCCAGTGCCAGTTTCTGTTTTCGGCTGTTTTTGTATTTCAGGTTTTCACGTTTCGAGAACTGCCCAGAAAAATCCAGAAAAATTATATAAAAAATCAGCGATCCGGAAACAACACTGCGTCCGAAGG
>LR738714.1:795065117-795098677 GCA_902687465.1 Secale cereale | reverse complement strand
GCGTCGGGGGGGCGCCTGGGCCCCCCGAAGCCCGTCCGGTGCCCCCCTTTGGCATCTATTTAGAGGGACCTCTGAAACCCTTAGAACAGGAACTCTTTTCGCGATCCCATCTCTGTTCCGCTGCCGTCGCCGCTTCCAAGATCGGGAGCACCAGGAGAACTCTTCCCGGCACCCTGCCGGAGGGGAGGATCACCAACAGGAGCTTCTCCACCACCATGGACGCCTCCCGGATGACTCGTGAGTAGTCTCCCTTGGACCATGAGTCCATGACCAGTAGCTATGTGATGTTCTCCTCCCGTTCTTGTGCTTCACAAATTAGTCCTGGTGAGCTACCCTACATGATCGAGGCACCTATGTAATCCTTATGCTGTTGCTATGTTGAGTTTGCTGGGATCCGATGGATTATGAGATTATGTTCAGATTGATCTTGAGTAATATATTTGATTCACCTCTTTTATATTTTATTTCATAAGTAATTCTTGCATGTTCTCCGTTGTTACTTATTGCTTTGGCCGAGTAGTAGGTAGTGACTCCAAGAGGGAACGTTATGCTTGATTGTGGGTTCATGCCCCTCGATGACTAGCTTGAGTGACAGAAACATGAGTCTAGGGGATGTGTTGTTGCCACAAGGGGGAAAACAATGGTGCTTGTGCCCGCGGGTGCAAGGATTGTTTACTTTACGCAAAGTTCTTTTAATGCAGTTGTCTGTTGCATTGAGTTTACACTATGGGTGGGACTCGCAACTTAATACCAGCGAGATGTTCTGGATAGATATCTCAAGGTGGATGATTAGTAGTAGATATTGATGGATTTCGGTCTACTTACTTTGGCGTACCGCCCATGCTTTGAACCTCAACCTTTCTTGCAATGTAGTCAGCATTGGTTTGCGTTCGTGGTCCTGTCAATTGCCCAGCTGTAATTTGTTTACCTCACATAGCTGTTTTATCGTCTTTTGGGAGAGAGACATCACTAGTGAACATCATGAGACTCCGGTCCATATTACCATCATTGATCACATCAACTATTTACTTTTCCTTATTTACCTACTATTGCAAAAACTATCTATCACTACTATCATTGCTTTTAACCCTTTGTGAACTACAAGGCCGGAGAGATTGACAACCTCTTTGTACTCGTTGGGAGCAAAGTTATTTGTATCTGTGTGCAGGTCCACGTTGGTTGCTACTAATCTGGCGCCGTAGCAATTGACACCTACTTGTTGAACTTAGGAGTCTCTGGGGAATCGATCCTTGGCATCTTTCCTAGGGGAAAACACTTCTACTTACTGCATCTTACACCTTCCACTTGGGGTAACCAACGAGGGGTTCGAGGCCCATCACCGCCCGCCTCAGCGACTCGCCCGCATCCGACCGCCTTCGGCCGCGTTCGCCCGCGCCGTCCACCGGCTGGGGCCCGCCTCCGCCTGCGCCACCGGCTCCCGCCACAATATCGAGCGCGTCCCACAGATAGACGAGCGGCGGATCGAGAAGTGGTTATTCGTCAGATTGAGGCTGCGGTGGTGGATCAATATTGTTCTGTATTGTGATGTAGACATGTAGTACTTCGTATTGTATAATGTGTATTGTGTACAATATAGTGTTGTATATCTTCTGGTTTATTTTTCAATCTTGAAATATTTATCAGAGCTGGACAGCAACTGGTATTGGTGTACGGATGTTTCCTTGACCGCGTGGATCATTCCGTGGAATACTTGTTAGCTAATCTCACCTGTGCATTGTGGGTTTATTTTTTATTTGATAAAATATATTTCTATGCCGTCTCTGATGTTTGAGGAAGACGGCAAAGATGGCATTTGGCTAACGGCAAAGGTGTTTTTCTTTGCCATCTGTTATATATTCGGCTGACGGTAAAGATGACTTTGGATTGACGGTAAAGTCTTTGCCGTCTGCCCGATGAAAAGCTGACGGCAAAGTATTCTTTGCCGTTTTGGCTTTGCCGTCTGACTTTGCCGTCTGCTTCCTGACGGCAAAGTCTTTGCCGTCTGGATTTAGGTCTTTGCCGTCTGTAACCCACAGACGGCAAATTACCTGTTTCCTGTAGTGATATGGCCGCAAGTGTCGTACCCCATTAAATTGGTCTCAGACTGGAGATAGCCGTATGTTCGGAACAGACCTCATGATGGAAGCTGAGAAACAAGTTAAGGAGATCCGAGATAGATTAAAATTGGCCAAATCTTGATAGAAGAGTTATTACGATGCAAAACACCGACAGCTCAGTTTTGAGCCCGGAGAACACGTATACCTCCGAGTCACTCCTATGAGAGGAGTCAAGAGATTTTAGACTCACGGAAAGTTGGCACCAAGATTTATTGGCCCCTTTCCAGTTATCTCTCGAGTGGGCACCGTTGCTTATCAGTTGGAATTGCCCCCGGAATTATCCGATGTGCACAACGTGTTTCATGTCTCACAGTTGAGGCGGTGCATATCGCCGCCTGGGAAAAGGACTGCCATGTCCGACATTGAGTTGGCAAAGGATTTAACGTATGAAGAGAGATCGTTCAAAATAGTGGATCAGATGGAAAGGGTCACTCGTAGTAAAGCAAGGAAGTTTTATAAGGTCCAGTGGGAGCATCACACCGAGTCAGAAGCAACCTGGGAACAAGAAGAATTCCTACGGACATATTATCCGGAATGGTTTTCCCAGGTAACCGAATCTCGAGGAAGAGATTCATTCTAAGTGGGGGAGGTTTGTGACAGCCTGTTTTTTGCCCTCTTTTATTTGCCTGAGTTTTATTTGGATTTAATTTGAACCTTGGGATTTTTTAATCTTTTCATACGGAATTAAGCACTTGGGTACCCTTGGCTTTCACCCAAGTGCCTCATATCCATCTCAAATCATCTTTTCCCTCTGGTTCACCCTAAAATAAGTATTGGAATATTTTTCTTTATTGAAAAATATTCATTTTTCTCTCCAAAACCCTAGTTAAGCCCATTGTGCTCCAAAGCAACCCCAATTTTTCTGGCCCACAAAAATATGAGGAAATTCATAAATATTCTTCGCACCCTAGGACAAATTCCCGAGGAAAAATATTGCACCACTTTTTCGAATATTTTTGATACAGAAATTCTTTTCTATTCTGGACAGAAATGGTAGTTTCTACAGCAACTACCATTTTACTTGCTCCATTGCTTCTGAAACTCCTTGTGCATCTTTACCTTAGTAACTTAGGACTAGCCTGCAAAGCATAGCCTCCAACTCCTAGCCAATTTACCTCAGTAAACTCTTAACGTTTCTGTCCAGAAACTTACCAGCCGTGTGAATTTCTTTCTACTGCGTCTGGATCCAAACTAAACCTCAGTAACACTCATATCTACCACGAACAACACGCCAGACATGATCTTTGGCACCAAGTCGGCCAGTAGGCAGAGTTCACACGGTAACCACGCGTGTGCACCATGCCAGGCTGCTTGTCGTTGCGCTCTGGATGCCGCCGAGCGCTCTGTTTCGTGCGTGCTCGCTTCCACGCGTGCCAGAGCTTGCCAAACCGCGCCACCATCTTTGTCTCGACTTCTACAGCACCCCCATGGCACTCGCCGATGCCAGAGCTCGCCGCAGCGATAACGGGCGCGGTCCGGCCAAGGCAACAGTGCGGTGCGCACTGTGCTCGTCGCCGTTCCAGCGCCCCTATGCTCGTCTCCGTCCATCCACAGCTCCCGCGTGAACCCCGTCGCCTTCTGCCCCTCTAACTGACGCCATTCGTCACCGGGCGCAGCATCCAGGTGTCGCCGGCGGAGCCCCGATCCCCCCTCACGGCTCGCCTATATATAGGCCCCCTCCCAGCCTTCCCAAGCATCCCGCTCCACTCCCACACACCCTCGACTGAGTAGAAACTCGTAGCCTGGCCGGGCAGGCCATAGGCCGCCGTCCACGAGCTAGAGCTCGCCGGCGATCCCCTCGGGTCGTCGCGGTAGCTCCAGCCCCTCTTAGGCCAGGGCAACTCTTCCAGAGCCTCCGCCACTCTCTGGTGGTGTTGTTCCACCTAGTTGGAGCTTCTGGAGTTGCCGTTGGTCGCCGTCTTCCTCAACTCCGGCGACCACCCCGTTCTGCCTCCGCCTACGAGGCCATTTCCGAGGCCGTCCAACCACCTCTAGCTATGCTACGGGCACGGGCAGATGCAACTCGACCTCCTTTGTTGATCTATCCCTCCCATCTTGGCTAAGGAGCTCGAGTCGCCGGCGTGCGCTCCGGCGAGGCCACGATCGCCCCTGTTCTTCTCCCTCTCTCCCCCTCAACTGACTAGCGGGGCCCGCTAGTCAGCCTCTCTGTACTCGCGCGAAGCGATATGAGTGGTGGCGCCCTGGGCCTTTACGCCTTCGACGTCACCCCCTTTTCTAGTCTATTTATTTAAATTCCAAATTTAAATATATTCTAGAACACTTCAAACTGCATTGTGTTTAACCATAAGTCGAAATGAATTGATTCTTTTTGCATTGCGTTCTTTGTAAAGAAATCTTGCAGCACACCAAAATTGAGACTTTTTGGTGCAGTGTAAATTTTCTGGTGAATTTTTGAATGGTTCTTGATTTTTTTTTTGTTCTTTTAAATATTTTCAGAAGGTGAAGCTTGTCTTGAGGATCACCAGGAGGCTTGTGAACCTCATTTCCACTAAGGCAAGCCAGAGCAAAATTCTCATGGTGCCATTTCAATATTTGTGATCTTCCAACTTGAATAATGATTTAATCCATGTACATGAATTATTTTTGTTAACACATTCTGTTGGTTGCTGTACTTAGTTGTTATATTTAGTTTACAAAAAGTTGAAAGTTGATTTAAGTTGTTAAGGTAGCTAGAAGAAAGTTTGAGTTATGGAGAACTAATATGGGTATGATTATAAATAGTTATGTGAAGTTATTTTTTCTTACATAAGAACTATGGTAAAATTTTGCTAGAATATATTCTGTTTTTAATTAAAAGTAAATCATAACCAGAAGAATATTGGAAGTTGTGATGCTTGCACTTAGTAGGGTAAAGTTGACCCAGTTCTTTATGGTAATGCATATTGGTATGTTGCATTTGCATGGGATCTTATGACAACGGTTATTTATTTTCGTAAGTTGAACCTGTTAATAACTCAACTTGAATAAATTGTTGACCGGGTCATGGTGCCACTGAATCGAGTTTTTCCCAGTGCAACCACATTTGCCTTTATGGGAAGGTCTTTATTCGGTCCATTAATTGTCATGCTTCTGGTCGGTACCTCCTGGTAGGGAATGTTATGGGCGTGCGGTACCCTGGCCCGGTAAGCAAACATAACCTTGTGTGCCCGTTGTTGAGTTTATCGTACTGAGTCCCCGTTTGGGACAGTTTATGTTTGGCCACGACGGTGGTCGGTGTGCCTTTGGTAGGCACGGGCCTACCCAGGACTATTCCGATGGGGAATGAGTCGGAGTGGCCGGGAGAGTGTCATGGCAATGGAAGAGTTTTGTCGGAACGCCGTTGGTCCACCCGAATGGGAAAGGGAGGCCATGGGTTCCGTGGTGTGGGTACAGTGCACTACCTCTGCAGAGTGTAATCAATCTGTCGATAGCCGAGTCCACGGTCACAAACACGCTCAAAAGTAAGTCACACCATGGGTCAACATATAATAAAAAAATTCCCACTAAGTTATGAATTTTTGCACTGTAAAAATGGTGGAAGAGCCACCGAGATAATTTGAGACCAAGTATGGTCAGGGTTGTGATCGCCGGAAGGATCACGAGTTATGTCTTGTTGAGACGAACAAATTTATAAATAAAGAAAGAGCACCATGGGTAAGTAAGGCCGAGGGACTGTTTTCACAAAGGCATGAGCACATCATGTTGTTTGCATACTTGATGGCTTCTCACCCCTCGTTGGTTACCCGAAGTGGAAGGTTGAGATGTAGCGTAGCGGCAAATTTCCCTTGGCAAAGATACCAACGATCGAATCCCGTGAGACTTCGAGGGTCGACAAGTAGGTGTCAACGGCGCCAGAAACTTAGCGGTTGACGGGACCTGCACACAGATACAAATAACTTTGCTCCCAACGAGTACAGAGAGGTTGTCAATCCTTCTGGCCTTGTTGTTTACAAAGGATCAAACACAAGAGATAATAATGATAGCTATGACTGCAACTAGGAAATAAAAACAGGAAGTAAATAGAAGGTGTGATCAGCGGTGGTAATATGGACCGGGGTCCCATGATGTTCACTAGTGATGTCTCTCTCCCAAAAGACGATAAAACAGCAAAGCGAGGTAAACAAATTACAGCTGGGCAATTGACAGGATTATGTGCGCAAACCAATGCTAACTATGCTGCAAAGAAAGGTAGAGGCTCAAAAGCATGGGCGGTACGCCAAGGCAAGTAGACCGAAATCCATCTGCATCTACTACTAATCATCCACCTTGAGATATCTATCCAGAACATCTCGCTGGTATTAAGTTGCGAATCCCACCCAAAGTGTAAACTCAAAGCAACAGACAACTGCATTAAAAGAACTTTGCGTAAAGTAAACAATCCTTGCACCCGCAAGTACAAGCACCGTTGTTTTCTCCCTTGTGGCAACAGCACATCCCCTAGACACATGTTTCTGTCACTCAAGCTAGTCATCAGGGGGCATGAACCCACAATCAAGCATAACGCTCCCTCTTGGAGTTACTACCTACTACTTGGCCAAAGCAATAAATAGCAACGGAGAACATGCAAGAATTACTCAAGAACAAAGATATAAAAGAGGTGAATCAAATATATTACTCAAACACAATCTGAACATAGTCTCATAATCCATCAGATCCGAGCAAACTCAGCAAAGCAACAGCAGAAAGATTACATATGTGCCTCGATCATGTAGGGCAGCTCACGAGGTCTAAACCATGAAGAGCAAAGAGGGGAGGAGAACATCACATAGCTACTGATCATGGACCCATGGTCCAAGGTGGACTACTCACGACTCATCCGGGAAGCATCCATGGAGGTGGAGAAGCTCCCGGTGGTGGTTCTCCCCTCCGGCAGGGTACCGGGAAGAGTTCTCCTGATGCTCCTGATCTTGGAAGCTCTGCGGCGGCGGAACAGAGGCGAGATCGCGCAAAAGGGTTCTGTCCTCGAGGGTTTCGGGACGAGAGGGATATATAGGCGAAGGGGGGCAGCCAGAGGCGGAGCAGAGGCCCCAGGAGCCCCCCTGGCGCGGCCAGGGGTGGGGCCGCGCCAGGTGTCGCCTGGGCCTCCCCTGGCTCCCCTCTGGCCCATCTTTGGTTCTTCGCGAAGCTTCCTGTACGCTGATTTTTCCTATATTTTTCCTGGAATTTTTGGAGCACTTTTAATATGGGGGAAACCTGAAATAGAAAAACAGCAGAAAACAGGAACTGGCACTATGGTGCACTGAGTTAATAGGTTAGTCCAAATATGATCAAAAGTGTATGGAAGTGCATCAATATCATAGCAATATCACACAAAAGAAGCATGGAGCAAGCAGAAATTATAGATACGTTTTGGACGTATCAACATCCCCAAGCTTAATTCCTGCTCGTCCTCGAGTAGGTAAATGATAACAAGCATAATTTCTGTGGTGACATGCTACCAACCATATAAGAATTTTTTAAGTAAAGCAATCAAGGCATGTAATTCAAATCAAGTCATAACAAGCAAGAGTCTATATTAGCATTGTAACAAGCAACATAAGAACATAAAGGTGCAAGAGCTCTCGCTGTCCGTGACTCGAATGTCTCCAAATGGTGTTTGCGTGCAAGAAAGGGGATAGGGATATACGAGAGAGTAAAACATAGTTTTTGTATTGTTGAGAACTTAATCTACTAAAGTTTCACACTTGGTCTTCTTTGGAATCTTATCTTGACTCATCCCCAGACCACTAGCCAAGTACAAGTCAAAATGATCCACTCCCTTTCGATATTTTGAGCACTCATGCAATGGATGAGCGTAAACAAGAAAGTTGACACTTAGGATGGCAAAGAGAGAAAAATGATGAACGGGGAAGACAAAAAAGGTGTGAAAGGCTCACATCAATGAGGACAATCATAGGCGAGAGAAAGCCAAATGATAGATATGATGTGAGGAGTAGGGATTGCCATGCAACGGATGCACATATGAGCTAAGGTAAGCTCTCCAATGGAACTAGTGGGGGTGCATCCAACTTGCTCGCTCAAGAAGACCTAGAGCTCTTTTGAGGAGGCTCATCATTGGAATATACAAGCCAAGTTCTATAGTGTGAAGGTCCCCACATAGCTATATGCATGAATGATAATCTCTAAGGAGTACAAGGTATAAGATGGAGTACTAGTGTGGATCTCTCAAAAGGAATAGTAGTGTGCCCCCTTCTCTCTTTTTATTTCTTTTTCTCTTTTTTATATTTTTTTTATTTTTTTGTGGCCTCAATGGCTCTTTCTATTTAACTCTCATTTGTCCTCTTTGGGATCTTTTGATTTTGTCCTCTTTGGGATCTTTTCCTCACTTTAGGGGCAACACTCTACATATTACAAGAAGTATAGAAGATCATTCACACTTTACAAAAGTACTCAACATAAAGAAAATGAAACTATCATGATGTATGCAAATGTATGCCTCTGCCAGAGTAGCAGGATATGCAATGATACTAGCGCGTCATGTAGCAATGATTAGGGCAAGGCCCAACTAGCATGCGGCTCATCGATCAAGCAAAAAGCATGTATGACATGAAGATCAAGTCATGAGAAGATGGATGTTGCATGGTAATGTATCTCGGAAAGGCTATGGAAATGCCTTGATAGGTAGGTATGGTGGCTGTTTTGAGGAAGGATATAATGAGGCTTATGATGACAGAGCGTATCGTGCCAAGGATTTGGATGCACCGGCAAAGTATGCGCCAACTCTCGAGGTGAGAAAGGGCAATGCACGGTACCGAAGAGGCTAGAAAAATATGGCTAGGTGGAAGTGTCAACTTTCGAATACTCACATTAGTCCGAAGAATCATGCACTTATTATCGGTAACTCTCAATCTAATTAGGAGGTTCACAAAGAGACAAGTACCCCGAGGAGGAGTGTATGGGGGTTTGGTTATCCTTGAGCATCCTCGACTCATGGTACGTGAGTGTACTCTAATATTCGATCCCTCCAAAGATTAGTGATCCATCTAGTAACTAAAGTTCTCAACTATTTTGTAGGTTTTCGAAAATAAACACGGATTGCCCAAAATACGACATCTATCACTAATAGGTTAAAGCTCTTGACACCAAAAGTTCAGACATTACTCATGGCAATACCTCAAAACTATTGCAGGTTACTACTAGAATTAAATAGCAACCTCAATTACCTACTTTAAGTTAAGACACACAACTCAGGGCAACAGGCAAACTCTCTTAACAAGATAAACATGAAAACTCAAGAGAGTTCAGCAACGAACTAAACAAAAGCTCTTTAAAAAGAAAAGCATGAAAACTAAGAGCTAAACATGACAGCGGCTATGGAAAGACAAAGAACACACACAGCAAAGATAAGCATGAAAATCCTATGTTGTGTTCTAGGTTGAAGTGGAGCGTGTTTCTCTCCCACACAAAGAAAGCTGGGTTCTAACTTGTTATGAACAGCAAGCAAAGCTAAAGAAAACTAACAAAAAGGAACTAAGAGCAAGACGCTCCAAGCATAGCACATAATGCATGAAGTGATAAAATTTTAGTGGGACGAAAGACGAACTGATAATTGTTGATGGAGAAGGGGATGCATGGGGGCATCCCCAAGCTTAGACTCTTGAGTCTTCTTGAATATTTCTTGGGGGTGCACAGGGGCATCCCCAAGCTTGAGCGTTTGACCCTCCTGAATCTTCTTTTATCATCTTCCCTCGCACACTTGAAAACTCCCTTCATACATAACTCATCATAATCTGATTAGCGAGGTTAGTACCCACAATAAAATAATTTTTCCCTACTGGAAATAAAGATAATCTTGAAGAGCTACTGTTTCTCAAGATTGCCAAAAGGTTTTTTGCAAAGAAAAAGCAAGTTCAAGGTTTGCAAAACGAAGAAAAGGCAAAACATGACAAAATCTGTGAAAAACAGACCAACAGGTAGTAAATAATTTTTTCAGGGCACTTCTGCAACTCAAATCAAAAAACTCAGAAAAGAGGCTTAAAAGCCAATTGTATAGAGCACGCTGTCAAAAAAATCAGATCAAAAAGATGATCTGGTGATTTTATTCGAATTTTTTTGTCCAAGGACAGAATCTATTTTCTGGACAGCATGTCACAACTTTTGAACTTTCTTGCAATCAGAGGCTAAACTTGGCACAAAGCTGAAAAGAAAAGATACAATGATGATGCTATTGTAGTACCAAACATCAAGACACAACAAAAGAAAAATAAAACCTAATTCGTTGTGGGCTGCCTCCCAAAAGCGCTTTCTTTTATGCCTTTAAGCTAGGCATGATGCAAAAAGCGAAGATCAAGTTTTACCAAGAGTAAGAGAATAGCTAGCCCGTGTAACGGACTCAAAAGGCAACTTAATCTTCTTTCTAGGGAAGTGTTCCATCCCTTTCTTGAGAGGAATTTGGAATTTTATATTCCCCTCTTTCATGTCAATGATAGCACCAACGGTGCGAAGAAAAGGACATCCCAAAATAATTGGACATGAAGGTTCACATTCAATATCCATAATAGTAAAATCAACGGGAACATAATTGTCATTGACAATGATAAGAACATCGTCGGTCTTCCCCAAAGGTTTCTTTACAGAAGAATCAACAAGACGAACACCAAACGAACAAGGATCAAAAGGTTTCAATTCAAACATATCATACATTCTTTTGGGCATAACGGAGGTACTAGCTCCAACATCACATAAAGCATAGCAAGAGAAGTTATTCAACTTAATTTTAATCATAGGATCCCAACTATCTTCTAGATTTCTAGGTATGGAGGCTTCTACCCTAAGCTTCTCCTCCCTAGCTTTGATAAGAGCATTAGTGATATGCTCCGTGAAGGCAAGATTAAGTGTGGTAGTGTGGGGATCTCTAGACATCTTGTGAAGAAAACCAATAACTTCAGAAAGGGTGCAATTATCAAAATCAAGGTCACTACTATCAAGTAAAGTGGTAGTGGTGTCCTTTAGGCTCACTTGTTTGGTAGCTTCTATGGTTATAGGAGTTTCTTCTTCTACAGTTGAGGTCATAGCATCACCATTAATCGGTCCAATGGGACTAGGAGTGCATTGGGTGCTAAGAGTTTGGATATCCTCAACAACTTGGATAGTAGCAACAGTGTGGTGGGTAGGAAGGCTCTTAATCCTATCTTCTTCCTCCTTTTCTCTAGCCCATCTCTCTTTAAGTTTAGCCATCATCCTAATCTTTTCATTAATTTGCACTTGAATAGCATTCATAGGAGTGGTCTTCCTCTCCTCAAGAGGAGAAGTTCTAATTTTAAGCAACTCTACCTCATGGGCTAAATTGTCTACCTTCGAAGAGAGATTATATAGTTTGTCTAGTTTTTCTTCTACACTCTTATTGAAGGCCTTTTGGGTAGTGATGATGTCTTTAAGAATAATCTCTCGTTCAGAAGTGGAGTTCTTGGTGCTAGGATAAGTATTGTTGTTCCCATAGGAATTAGAGGGGAACGGTCTAGGGTTGCTACCAAAATTACTCCTATAAGCATTGTTATTGAAATTGTTTCTAGAGATAAAGTTCACATCTACTTGATCTTGAGAAATCAAAGAATTTAAAGGAACATCATGAGGATCAATAGAAGATTGCTTGGAAAGTAGAGACATGATCAAGTCAACTTTTTCATTTAGGGAGGAAATCTCCACGACAGAGTTTACCTTCCTACCTGTTGGAGCGCGTTCGGTGTGCCATTGGGAATAATTGGTCATCATCTCGTCGAGAAGCTTCGTGGCAGCACCAAGTGTAGTTGACATAAAGGTTCCTCCCGCGGCCGAATCTAACAAGTTCCGCGAGGTAAAGTTCAAGCCTGCATAAAAAGTTTGGATAACCATCCAAGTAGTCAAAGCATGAGTAGGGCAGTTCTTGACAAGAGATTTCATGCGTTCCCAAGCTTGGGCAACGTGTTCATTATCCAATTGTTTAAAATTCATTATGTTACTCCTTAATTGGATAATTTTAGCAGGGGGATAGTACTTCCCAATAAAGGCATCCTTGCACTTGTCCCAAGAATCTATACTATTCCTAGGTAAGGATTGAAACCAGATTTTAGCTCCTCCTCTCAAGGAGAAAGGAAAAAGCTTAAGCTTAACAATATCACCATCTACTTCTTTGTACTTTTGCATATCACAGAGCTCAACAAAATTATTTAAGTGCAAAGCAGCAGCATCTCCAGCACCGGAGAATTGATCTTTCATAACTAGATTCAGCAAAGCAGGTTTAATCTCATAAGAAGGTGCTGAAGTGGCAGGTGTAGCAATAGGCGTGCAGATAAAGTCATTGTTGTTATGACTAGTGAAGTCACACAACTTGGTGTTCTCGGTGGAACCCATAGCAGCAGCAAGCAAGATAACTATTTTTGTGATTTTTGGTAAGGGACACTAAAGCAAAAACTGAAAGGTAAACTAACAAGACTAAAAAGCAAAGATAAAAGATAGCATGCAACTCCCCTATCTTGAAGAGTGGAGTCCCCGGCAACGGCGCCAGAAACTTGCTTGATGGCTTCTCGCCCCTCGTTGGTTACCCCGAGTGGAAGGTTGAGATGTAGCATAGCGGCAAGTTTCCCTTGGCAAAGATACCAAGGAATGAATCCCGTGAGACTCCGAGGGTCGACAAGTAGGTGTCAACGGCGCCAGAAACTTAGCGGTTGACGGGACCTGCACACAGATACAGATAACTTTGCTCCCAACGAGTACAGAGAGGTTGTCAATCCTTCCGGCCTTGTTGTTTACAAAGGATCAAACACAAGAGATAATAATGATAGCTATGACTGCAACTAGGAAATAAAAACAGGAAGTAAATAGAAGGTGTGATCAGCGGTGGTAATATGGACCGGGGTCCCATGATGTTCACTAGTGATGTCTCTCTCCCAAAAGACGATAAAACAGCAAAGCGAGGTAAACAAATTACAGCTGGGAAATTGACAGGATTATGTGCGCAAACCAATGCTAACTATACTGCAAAGAAAGGTAGAGGCTCAAAAGCATGGACGGTACGCCAAGGCAAGTAGACCGAAATCCATCTGCATCTACTACTAATCATCCACCTTGAGATATATATCCAGAACATCTCGCTGGTATTAAGTTGCGAATCCCACCCAGAGTGTAAACTCAAAGCAACAGACAACTGCATTAAAAGAACTTTGCGTAAAGTAAACAATCCTTGCACCCGCAAGTACAAGCACCGTTGTTTTCTCCCTTGTGGCAACAGCACATCCCCTAGACTCATGTTTCTGTCACTCAAGCTAGTCATCAGGGGGCATGAACCCACAATCAAGCATAACGCTCCCTCTTGGAGTTACTACCTACTACTTGGCCAAAGCAATAAACAGCAACGGAGAACATGCAAGAATTACTCAAGAACAAAGATATAAAAGAGGTGAATCAAATATATTACTCAAACACAATCTGAACATAGTCTCATAATCCATCAGATCCCAGCAAACTCAGCAAAGCAACAGCAGAAAGATTACATATGTGCCTCGATCATGTAGGGCAGCTCACGAGGTCTAAACCATGAAGAGCAAAGAGGGGAGGAGAACATCACATAGCTACTGATCATGGACACATGGTCCAAGGTGGATTACTTACGACTCATCCGGGAAGCGTCCATGGAGGTGGAGAAGCTCCCGGTGGTAGTTCTCCCCTCCGGCAGGGTGCCGAGAAGAGTTCTCCTGATACTCCCGATCTTGGAAGCGCTGCGGCGGTGGAACAGAGGCGAGATCGCGAAAAAGGGTTCTGTCCTCGAGGGTTTCGGGACGAGAGGGATATATAGGCGAAGGGGGGCAGCCAGAGGCGGAGCAGGGGCCCCAGTCGCCCCCCTGGCGCGGCCAGGGGTGGGGCCGCGCCAGGTGGCCGCCTGGGCCTCCCCTGGCCCATCTTTGGTTCTTCGCGAAGCTTCCTGTACGCTGATTTTTCCTATATTTTTCCTGGAATTTTTGGAGCACTTTTAATATGGGGGAAACCTGAAATAGAAAACAGCAGAAAACAGGAACTGGCACTGTGGTGCACTGAGTTAATTGGTTAGTCCAAATATAATCAAAAGTGTATGGAAGTGCATCAATATCATAGCAATATTACACAAAAGAAGCATGGAGCAAGCAGAAATTATAGATACGTTTTGGACGTATCAATACTCACGTATGGTGCTGCATTTTAACAATTGAATAATTATCATGATATTGTTTGTCATTATGATTATGTTTGCTGTAAGCTTGCAAGTACATTCAATGTACTGACCTGACGTGTCATGCCAGATTTCAGGAAAGTTCCGCTGGAAAGGAGTGCCGTCCGAGTCTAGATTGTGTCCACATCGGTGTCCCTGTGCTATGGAGTTCCGCTACGAAGTCGTTTTGCTACCGCGTAGTTGTTATGACCGAGGCCTTTTATGTTCATTAAATAATGTACATATTCTCTAGCCGCACCGTGTGCGCCGCTTGGCATCGCTACTTGTTGTAATGTAAAACTGTGATCTGCTAGTATCAATAAAGCGGTTGTTTTCTGTACCAAGATGTTGTGTGTTGCCAGAAGACAAGGTCTCTGGGCTAGCAATGCAGGGTAAACCGGTCGCTCTGAGCCGGGGTGCCACAGGATATCTCAAAGAAGAGTTGTATATGATGCAACCAGAAGGTTTTGTCGATCCTAATGGTGCTAACAAAGTGTGCAAGCTCCAGCGATCCATCTATGGACTGGTGCAAGCATCTCGGGGTTGGAATATAGGCTTTCATGAGGTGATCAAAGCATATGGTTTTATACAAACTTTTGGAGAAGGTTGTATTTACAAGAAAGTGAGTGGGAGCTCTGTAGCATTTTTGATATTATATGTGGATGACATATTGTTGATTGGAAATGATATAGAATTTCTGGATAGCATAAAAGGATACTTGAATAAGAATTTTACAATGAAATACCTCGGTGAAGCTGCTTACATATTAGGCATTAAGATCTATAGAGATAGATCAAGACGCTTAATTGGACTTTCACAAAGCACATACCTTGATAAAGTTTTGAAGAAGTTCAAAATGGATCAGTCAAAGAAAGGGTTCTTGCCTGTGTTACAAGGTGTGAAGTTGAGTAAGACTCAATGCCCGACCACTGCAGAAGATGGAGAGAAGATGAAAGTCATTCCCTATGCATCAGCCATAGGATCTATCATGTATGCAATGCTGTGTACCGTACCTGATGTGTGCCTTGCTATAAGTTTAGCAGGGATGTACCAAAGTAATCCAGGAGTGGATCACTGGACAACGGTCAAGAACATCCTGAAGCACCTGAAAAGGACAAAGTATATGTTTCTCATGTATGGAGGTGACAAAGAGCTCGTCGTAAATGGTTACGTCGATTCAAGCTTTGACACTGATCCGGATGACTCTAAGTCACAAACCGGATATGTATTTTTATTAAACGATGGATCTGTCAGTTGGTGTAGTTCCAAGCAGAGCATCGTGGCGGGATCTACATATGAAGCGGAATACATAGCTGCTTCGGAAGCAGCAAATGAAGGAGTTCATGTCCGATCTAGGTGTAATACCTAGTTCATCGGGTCCAATGAAAATCTTTTGTGACAACACTGGAGCAATAGCCTTGGCGAAGGAATCCAGGTTTCACAAGAGAACAAAGCACATCAAAAGACGCTTCAATTCCATCCGCGATCAAGTCAAGGAGGGAGACATATAAATTTGCAAGATATATACGGATCTGAATGTCGCAGACCCGTTGACTAAGCCTCTTCCACGGGCAAAACATGATAAGCACCAGGACTCCATGGGTGTTAGAATCATTACTTTGTAATCTAGATTATTGACTCTAGTTCAAGTGGGAGAATGAAGGAAATATGCCCTAGAGGCAATAATAAAGATGTTATTTGTATTTCCTTATATCATGATAAATGTCTTTTATTCATGCTAGAATTGTATTAACCGGAAACTTAGTACATGTGTGAATACATAGACAAAACAATATGTCCCTAGTATGCCTCTACTAGACTAGCTCATTGATCAAAGATGGTTATGTTTTCTAGCCATAGACATGAGTTGTCATTTGATCAAAGAGATCACATAATTAGGAGAATGATGTGATGGACAAGACTCATCCGTTAGCTTAGCACTATGATCGTTTAGTTTTACTGTTATTGATTTCTTCATGACTTATATATGTTCCTATGACTATGAGATTATGCAACTCCCGAATACCGGAGGAACACCTTGTGTGCTATCAAACGTCACAATGTTACTGGGTGATTATAAAGATGCTCTATAGGTGTTTCCAAAAGTATTCGTGGTGTTGGCATAGATCAAGAATAGGATTTGTCACTCCGAGTGTTGGAGAGGTATCTCTGGGCCCTCTCGGTAATGCACATCATAATAAGCCTTGCAAGAAAATGACTAATGAGTTAGTCACGTGATGATGTCTTACGGAATGAGTAAAGAGACTTGCCTGAACTAGGTATTAAGATACCGGCGATCGAATCTCGGGCAAGTAACATACCGATGACTAAGGGGAGAACATATGTTGTTATGCGTTTTGACCGATAATGACCTTCGTAGAATATGTAGGAGCCAATATGAGCATCCAGGTTCCGCTATTGGTTATTGACCGGAGATGAGTCTCGATCATGTCTACATAGTTCTCGAACCCATAGGGTCCGCACGCTTAACGTTTGATGACGATCGGTATTATGAGTTTAAGAGTTTTGATGTACTGAAGTTAGTTCGGAGTCCCGGATAAGATCACGGACATGACGAGGAGTCTTGGAATGTCCGAGATGTAAAGATTGATATGTTGGACGGCTATATTCGGACACTGGAAGTGTTCCAGAAAAGTTTCAGACTAAATCAGAGTGCCGGAGGGGTATCGGTACCCCCCGGGGGAACTAATGGGCCACTTGGGCCCTTAGTGGAGAGAGAGGGCCGACCAGGGCTGGGCCACGCGCCCCTCCCCCTTGGTCCGAATTGGACAACGAAAGGAGAGGGCGGCGCCCCATTCCTTCTCCCTCTCCCTCTCCTTCCTTCCCCCTCTCCCTCTTGGTGGACTCCTACTAGGAATAGGATTGGAATCCTATTCCTAGTAGGAGTGGCCTCCTAGGGCGCGCCATAGGGGCCGGCAGGCCTCCCCCTTGCTCCTTTATATACGGGGGCAGGGGGCACCTCTAGACACACAAGTTGATCAAGTTGATCTCTCCCAACCGTTTGCGGTGCCCCCCTCCACAGAAACAGACCTCGGTCATATCGTTGCAGCGCTTAGGAGAAGCCCTGTGCCGGTAGCTTCATCATCTCCGTCACCACGCCGTCGTGCTGACGAAACTCTCCCGCGAAGTTCTACTAGACCAAGAGCTCGTGGGACGTTATCAAGCTGAACGTGTGCTGAACGCGGAGGCTCCGTACGTTCGGTGCTTGATCGGTTGGATCGCGAAGAAAGTTTGGCCACATCAACCGCGTCACTAGACGCTTCCGCTCCCGGTCTACGAGGGTACGTGGACACACTCTCCCCTCTCGTTGCTATGCATCTAGTAGATAGATCTTGTGTGATCGTAGGAAAATTTTGAAATGCTACGTTCCCCCACACTCTTTGGTCGAATACGCCTATGTTTGAACAGGAAGCCCCCAAGTAACATACTTGCAGATTATTCTCATCAAGGGCTTATGTTGCAGTTGTGCTATGCATCCAATTCTTTGTGATCCATGTGATTTGGGTAGTAAGCCTCTTGAGAAAACATGTATGATGATGACAAGGACTCAACTTTGAAAAAATGGCAGAGGCCCCGAATTAGCGGGGATGCCGGCTTTATTATATTGTACTGATATTTACATCATCGAATTACATCATAAGAGCCGGAGGCTTAAGTATAGTAAGGCCAGAGGTGAGCAATATTCCACGGCCGATTAGTCTCCTCCTTTGATGTGCGTGAGTCCTTGTGCTCTCAAATGTCGATCAAATAGTATGACCAGTTGTGCAGATTCTTGCTGACGACAAAAGGTCCTTCCCAAGGCGGCGAAAGTTTATGCATGTCGGTCTGATCTTGGATGAGCCGGAGAACTAAGTCGCCTTCTTGAAAGGTTCTAGTCTTGACCCGCCGGCTGTGATATCGTCGTAAATCCTATTGATGCGGTCGGGATGCGTTCGCGCGTTGAGCGCACGGCCACCACATCCGAGAAACTGCCCGGACACGACCCCATCGCCCTACCCAAACGGACAGACTCAGGACAAAGCGGACGTCCATTTGGGGTCGCGCGGTGGAGTTGGCCTTACAGCCGGGTGCCCGATCGATCTCTCCGTGTTATAGACCTCTGGATAATCGATCCATCGCTCGCTCCATCGTCTAAAATTCTGCCCACTCGATTGATACATGGACGAAGAACACACACAAAAAACTGATAGCCAAGAGCCATTGTTGTGTTGTGCTCCCTTTTTTCTCTCTTTATTTCTTTTTCCTTCCTTTTTCTTCACATGGTACAAATCTCACAAGACATGCTATGTACCCTCCGTTCCATAATATAAGACGTCGTACATTATATGACAGAGGGAGTATATGCATAGCAACCGGCCGCCGTAAGATAACCTAAGGGCATCTCCAGATAGTCCCCTAAAACCGGCTAGAGGAGTAAAAAGTCTGATCTACTCCTCTAATCGGGACCTAGCCGAACTCCTAAAGCGTATGAGGGATTATTAATTTACTCCTCACGGCCGCCAAGAAGTAAATATACTCGTCTGTAGAGCCATCGAGTAAACCGCACACATCACTCTACCCCGCACCCGACCGCCCAAATCCTACCCCGTGGCCCAAATCCACCACCGCCTGCCTCTTCCTATGGTTGAATCCGGCCGGCGCTGCTCGCCACTGTCCATCCACAGTGCCTAGCGACAAATTGACCCCGAGTGGCCGCCTCCTACCGGCCCTCCTCCTACCGTGACTGTGGAGCCTCCCCGAACTACCACGGCCTGTAGGAGCGCAAGTGGGAAACCTAGGTTGCCAATATCTCCTAACGGGACACCAAGAAAACCCAATGGCTCGACAATTTCCACTCGGCGAGGCGGCGGCGCATACATACAACATCAAGTCCGTGCACTCGTAGGGCGCCGTCGGCTGCCGAAACTTCCCCGATGGTTATCTGCCGCCCTGAAAGACGGTGTTGGACCACTTAATCGACATCCTTGAAATACCATGACTTACCTAACCGACCACTCTTCCTACACGTGGAGCATGGAGGCCAAGGGTTCCCCCACCCTCTTTAGGCTAGTCCCAATGGGGAGGAACTTAGTAGTAACATCGTTGCCATGTAGGACAAAAAGCTGACATGGCAAACATTTAATGAGGAAAGAGAGGGTAGTGGTAACATAGCTAGTTACCGGAACATCACATATTTCAAGACATTGTGAGTCTATAAACTAATAAATAGAGTTTTGCATGATGTTCCTACCCATTGTGATGGTGGTAACATAGCATAGAATAGCGTGTATGTTCTTGCTCTATGTTACTCCCCATTGTGACCAGCCTTAGCCTCACGATCGGTTGAAGGGAGGGGGCCGTCTCACTCGTGAAAGCCCTCACATTCCGAAGCTTAGCCCCACCAGCGCAGAAGGAAAAATCGGACTATAGTGTTTTTTCAAGCCGAGGTGCATTCTACCTACTATCTTTACCCTTCATCATAGCTTACCAACCTGTGGTTGGATGGTTAGAGGAACTGTGGTATCCCTAGCCCATTAGGGTTCATCAAATCCTGATGCTCGCATTTATTTCTGGATTTATTTCTGGATTTCCGGCGATGCGCATTCAGTGGGAGGAGACGTTCTCGTCGACGATGAGGCGCCTACGGTGACTTCGTAAATCTCAAGATGATATGCCGGCTCAGTCTTTCGGAGGTGTTCATAGGGGTGAGTGTATGCGCGTGTATATGAGCGCTTGTGTTTGTACTGATGTTCAAAAAAAAAGATCTCTGCTTCCAATTAACTGACTACATAAAAGTTTGTCTTTTTGCAGGTCAAAAGAGAACTTTAGAACTACAATGCGTGTTTTTTTATTTATGGTCGCATAAATATACAAACACAAGACTTCTTTTGTGAGTGAAAACCAATATTTAGGCGCACCAATAAAATCCAAAAGATTTTTTTTAGGAAAGCTTCCGATCTATTCATCTTCAATCATGGTAATACAACAAACATCAGAAATAATAAAAGTTACATCAAGATTTGTATATCACCTAGCGAAGACTACAAACACTGAAGCGAGCCGAAGTCGCGTCGCCGTCATCGCCCCTCCATCAATAGAGCATGACAAAACTGGTTGTAGTACAAGTCGAGAAGTCGTAGTACTAAGACCACATAGGACAAGCGCACCAAAACAGTAACCACCACCGATGAAGATACGCGTAGATCGGAATGATCCAATCTGAAGACACATGAACGTAGATAGGATACGAGTAGATCCACCAAAGGCACCCACTTACCAAATTCTCCGAGGTCCACCAGCACCCTCCGACGTTGCTACACGCACCACCAAAACAGGATAGCCGGGGAGAAACTTATTCCATCTTCAGGCAGACAACGCCGTCTCGTCTTTCTGAACAGGACACAAGCTCTACAAAACTAAAAGAAAACGAAGCCCTCCCGCGGCAAGGGCAGGGATCCACCGCTCTCTAGGGCCACGGGAGACGATTTGGACCGGCGACTCACATTGTAGTTATACAGGGCCGTCTCCAGGAATTCGGAGGCCCGGTGCGAAATGCAAAATAAGGCCCTAAAAATTCTAGAATAGATGTTTTCTTATAAAAAGAAAAAAGAATGAATTCAAACACTCCATAAATTATAGACTTATACAGTACCAAGATAAAAAAATGTACTCTGAATTTTAAACGAGCAACTAGATTGGAATTTGGTGTGTGACGACTTGGTCAACTAGCCTAGTAGTACTATATATCTTCTCTAAACAAATGGATTGATAAACTGAAGCGTATGCACACAATATACTCACTAGTATAATCATTCTACAGGACAAAATACTAAATTAAATAGGGAATCCGGAATCAGTTTGAGCAGACCTTGTGGACAGATCGCGGACGTCCTCACCTAGGCCTCGGATACCGGCGACAAAGAAAACTGTGGAATGAATTCTTCATGCGGGCAGTGCAGCGGGTTGTTTCTCCGGGCAGGAAGCAAAGTGACAACGACGCTCCGTCTCCGTGCGTAACCAAGCCGCTGCACTTCGTCGGTTCACCTCCGTGAGGGCCCTTTTTTCTCTTCCGAGCAGACCGCGCGGGGCTAGACCGATAGATCGCTATCTGTGGGCTGTGTCGATCGGGACTAAGGAAAGTCGTAGGGGCCGGCCCAATTTGAGAGAGACAGGGACTAGCTGGGCAGGCTTAAGTCTGTGCTAGTTGTGATAAAAGGGGCCCAACACGAAAAATACACTAGACGCTGGCCCAAAATCGGGGGCCCCTGGAATTTGGGGGCCCTGTGCGGTCGCACAGCCCGGACAAGCCCTTGGACGGCCCTGTAGTTATATAATGTTTTGTTCTCCTGCAAAGTTTAAAATTCATATATTGCCTTATTTGAAAGAAACAAAAAAGGATAAATCGTATTGAGATTGAGCTTGTACCTGCAGAAATTCATGTGAATAAGGCTGAAATTTTTTATTTCTGAAAATTAAAACAATATCGAGTTAGCACGTGTATGTAGGTGTCACATCCGGACACCGAAACAATACACCATACGAACTTGTGCTTTGTTTAGGTCCTCCTCCGACTCCAAGAAGGAATCTCTTGCTTAACATCGGTCGTGCACCTACATATATATAGTTTCGATGCACCTCGCAACGTTATACCTCTGAATTATCGATCGCTCGCTCCATCGCAAGTCCAAGCCCTGAATTTTTTTCCTTCTCAATCTCCTACTCCCCCAAGCAAACACGTTGTATAGTAGTAGGGGTATAAAAGAGACAGGATCGGATACACGAAACTAGGTGTACGTAGGCCGCTGCATCCAAACTCCAAGCCCTTACGTTAGTTATAAATCCATGGACATATCGATTAATCCATAGGCATCTACGACCAATGTCGTCTCTGCTGTGGCGTTCTGCTGCCGCCGCCGCCGGACGGCAGCTCGGCCGCCCGCCCTCCGCGAGGACGACGAATCGCTCCATTGCCTCCTCCACCTCCTCATCGAAGAACACGAATGTTCGCTCGCTTCTACCTTCTACCGTTTCAATCGACCAATCGATTTGATTTGTCTTACTGCTTCCATCTCCATGGTTAACGAACGATGATGATTCACATGTGACACGGAGCAGGCTGGCTCATCATTGCCAACATGGTTGTATTTAATGCGTGGATCTATCACCTGAACAACAAGACCAAAGCGCACACGGAGGAGATCAGGAGCATTCGGCAGGAGATTCAGAGGCTGCAGGAGTCCAACACCGAGCTGCAGCACCAGCGGAAGGGCGATCTCACGAGCAGGTGGCGTGCAGTGATGGGCAATAAGCCACGGCGACTACGTCCAGAGCGTGTGCCGGTGTGCGTGCGCGAGCTGGGCGTGTCGGGTGTAGTCCGTAGTGGCGTGAGTCATAGACCAGGCATAGTCTGACCATTGTATGGCCATGGTCCGACTTGTGTATAGTCTGGCCATGGTCTGGTGTGTGTCCGACTAGTGTCCAGGTTGTGTGCGTGAGTGCGTGTGTCTGTCGGCGAAGAATCAGGGGGTGAGCGCGCCACCAGCACCGGTAGTAGCCGCGTCGTCCGCGTCCGAGCACAGGGGGTGCGTGAGCCAGGGGGTGCGGGGCGTGGGTAGTGAATGAGTGGGCGCGGCGTATGAGCGCGCGTATAAGTCTCCCCGAACCCATGTGTATCGCTGTGTGGGTTGAGTTCGAGCTCAAAGGAAAAAACGCCGTTGTCGCGGCGGGCGTTCTTGCGCCAGGAAAACCACCGCGTCCACTGCTGCTTCTTCTTCCTTCTTTCTTCTTTAGTGTGTGCTAGAGAGAGAAGTGTTGAGAGAGACAGAGAGAGGTAGAGCTAGGGCCAGCTAGGGCAAGGGCTAGGCTCCAACATGCAGCAAACCGAGCAAATTGAGAGATATTTGCGCGGTAGTTGATGCATAGGTGCATTGCACGCGCATAATTGCTGGTTATTAATATTATGTGATTCTCCTCGTCTAATAAATTGATCAGTAGTGTACATCATGTTTTTCCTAATGGTTTGTTTTGCCTGTTCGTCGGATGTCGGTTAAGAATTTGAATTGTGTTGTATTCCCAAAGTTATAAGAAATCATGAAGTGAGTTTTTTATGATGTTTGATTGCGCATGTGTTGGTGTTGCAAGTATGTTTACATGTAATCGTACCAAAACAAATACATGTTGTTTGGTTCACCAAGTGGTAGATGCTAAGCGAATGATATTACAGAACGATCAGGCTTTGCTGCGGGGTGGAGGATGAGTCGGGAGAAGAGAAAGGTGGCAAAGCCGTTGTAGTGCCAATGATAATGTGTTTGTGATTATCAATATAGTGGTCACAATCTGTAAGTAGTACACAAAATCTATAGACTGGAAATAAACATGAAGACCACATGCTTGCCTTCTATTTATGTCATCCCTATTTTCTTCTTCCACATATTCTAGCACTTGGACAGTTGTAGGGAACATATCAATCGAACTCTTGGCTTGTAGTGAGAACTCCATCGAGTTCTACAAATGAAAAAAAAAATATGAATCATGTGTACATACATAATTTGAATTGCAATTGCACGACCGTAAAATAAAACTCACTTGGCATGTTCCTGATGTTTCAACCGTCCTAGTCTCATAGAGTATTGCAGAATTGTTCTCAACTGACTAATACAATAGCTAAATAGCCAATACAATCAAAATTGTAGTCTTATCCAGATCCAGTAGCCCTAATTTCCTAGGGCTAGAGAAACAAAACACGGTTCAAGACAGAATTAGGAAAATTGCAGTAGAGGAAGGCACACACGGAATTGCGGTCTGACGCAACGTACCTATTATTTCATTCTTAAACTGGTTCGTCGACTTTGGGCGGCGATCGGTGGCGACTACGTGGACGAGGTATGGGGCCACGAAGAGCTAGACGAACAGGTGAGGTGAACACACGTAACGATGAATCGATCCACTGATCGATGGATGTTATGCATTGGGCCTTGACCACGGCGTCACCCACGGCGTCATCCTCGAGCTCGGAGGCCGAGACTGCTCTCGGATCTCCAACGCCGCCCTGATGACCGACCTCGACGGCAACATCGTCGTCATCCCCAACCCCTCGGGCCGGGGCCCGGGCTACCGCTACTTTGGCGCTGCCAAGAAGCTTCCCGGTGTCCGCGAGCTATTTGACAAGCCACCTGAGGTCCGCAAGAGATGTACCCGCTACGGGATCCACAAGCGCATTAGTGGAGGGTACCGTGTATACTATTACTATGACGATGAGGACGGCGTGCTTGAACCCCATGAGGCTGCTGCTGAGAAGCGCATGCGGCATGACGTTGTCACGGAGTGTCATCGTGTGGAGGGGAGGCCATGAAGAATGTGGTGAGTGGCAAGGTGACGGCTGCAGCAGGTGGGTGTGGTGGCACTAGTAGAAAATAGGGCTTTGGTCCAGGCCTGCCCAGCCCATTAGTCCTCGTTCTGTCACGAACCAGGACCCATGGTGACATTGGTCCCGGTTCTTGACCTCAGAGGGCCGGACGGGCCTCATGGGGCATTGGTCTCGGTTCTTCTGTCCTCATTGGTCCTGTTTCCAGACACGAACCGGGACCAATGGGCCTTGCTCCTGGCCATTGGTCCCGGTTTGTGTCTGGAACCGAGACCAAAGGGGGGCTTTTAGTCCCGGTTTCAGCCACGAACCGGTATCAATGAGGTGCCTATATATACCCCCTCGCCCTCTAGCACACCACTCCACTGCTCTGTTTTTTTTCTGGCCGGCGAGGGCAGAACTTTGTGGTGCTCTAGCTCACCTCCTATGCACATTAAGTGTTCGATGAAATGCCCTAGCCACACTAATTAAGCTTTCTCCTCTCGAACCTCTTTATCCAAGCTCCATTTTCCTCAAGAAGAAACATTCACCCTGAGGCAACAGGAACGTCCACTTTGATCTTGGGCAGGGCCTTCCGAGGCTTGGTAGTGGCGACTTTGGCTTGCTACCAAATTTTCTTAATCGGTTCCGGGGTGGACGTCCGACTGCGCTTTGAGGTCTTGGCACTCGACACCACCGCCTTGCCTTGACCACCCGCGGGGTCCTGCGCCTGCTTGGAGCGCCTCTCAGTCCGGGGCGGCGACTCGACCTCGTCGCTGCTGTCCCGGTGGGAGCTGTCTTCGTCACTTTCCTCCTCAAAGTCGACACTGGCACTCCCATCCTCGAACTCGCCTTCCTCCAGTTGCTGCTCTCCATTCGGCATGGAATACATATTCATAAAGACCTGCAACGTACCAATCGATGAGTCGGGACGAGCCTAAGAATAGTTTCGTATGAAAGAACATAAGAGAAAAGTCAATGACTCGACAAGATAGTGCCTCACCTCTCCTGGAGCATGCTCGACATCATATGGCAAGATCCGCCTGGATCCACGTGGGTTGTCCTTGTTTCTGGTGATGCTCGTCAACCACCGGGCCACTGTCTTCTCGTTAACCTCCTCTGGGTGGGTTCGAGCGGTGTCGTTTGGGCCCAAGTACATCCACATGGGATGGTTGCAAGCTTGCAGAGGCTGGATGCAGCGAATCAAGAACACCTCCAGCAGGTCCATACCCGCCACCCCATCGTGAACTAGAGCAACTACGGCGTCGACCAAAACGACAACTTCACCTTTCTCCTCCGCGGTAACTTTCATGGAACGAGCTTGGTTGATTCTATCTAAAGAGAAGGGAGGAAGTCCAGTCGAAATGTCCTTGCAGTAGAACCAAGTCGACTGCCAGCCTCTGACTGACTCGAGAAATGTCATCGGGGGAAACGTACTCCTGCCTCTCATCTGTACTCCTGTCTTTTCATCAGTCGGATTGGCTTTCTTTACTGACTGAGATCGGCAAGTGAAGATATGTTCGAACAACCCCCAGTGAGGTTGACATCCCAGGAAACTCTCGCACATCATGTTGAATGCGGCAAGGTAGGAGATGGTATTGTGGGAAAAGTGATGGATCTGAGCACCAAAGAAATTCAGAAAACCTCAGAAGAATGGGTGGGGAGGCAGGGAGAGACCTCGTTCGACATGGGTAGTGAGCAGGACACGCTCGCCCTCAAGCGTCTCGGGCTCCGTCTCCCTCCCGGGCAACCTCCAAGATCCATGCGCGATGAGGCCATCGACGGCGAGGCCCTCCAGGTCTTCCTTGTTGACCGTCGAGCGGATCCAGTCGCCCTGGATCCAACCAGGGGCTGACTGGACCGTGAAGACAACCCCTTCGCTTGCTTCTTGCCCTTGGCCGTGGCTTTCTTCGCATGACCGTCCTTCGCCATTGGTGACGAACTCTGGTGAGGCAGTGGAAGAAGAGGGGGGCAAGGAGGCGAGCGGAGGAGCGAATGAAGGGCACAGTACCACGTCCCGGCAGCAGCACTCTTAATAGCCACATCTCCGAGTGGCTGACCAGCGGGCCCGGGTGATCCGGTCGCATCTCGAAACAGATGGCTGCTCGATACGTGGCGAAAACGGCGGCCGGGAGATCAAGGAGCCCATGGCAGCACGTCCCATTTACTGCGCCAACGTCCTGTTCCGTCCCGCGTGCTTATCCATGCTTCAAAATCCCAAAAAATCCGGAGCGCGCAAGGCAAGAAATCATGCCAAAGGTACACCGGCCCGACCGGCTCGGTAACAGACCGAGCAAGTTCACTCGATAAGTCCCGAAAGATCAGAATGGATAGAGGCAACTGACAAAGAGGCGGACCGTGAAACACACCCCCGGGAACTTCTAGAGGTTCACTCGGAACTTCGAGGCGTATTCAACCTGCTCTAATCAACCTCTTTCCAGTCGACCCTCAATCCATTCGGGGGCTAATGACGAGGGCATGTACCTAGGGTAGGGTCTTAGGCCTGACCTACATGACCCACCCAAGGACACCATACGAAGATGAACAAAGACTTTGCGGAGAATACCGACTGAAATATTCTCCGGCAAATTACACTCGACAGAAAGTCACTCGGACGACCAGTCTCCACTCGACACCAGGAGATCCCACTCGATGACCAGGATCCCAAAAGCCACGCCTGAAGAGCAACAGACATGCGTTCACTCCATAGTCATAAAAACCATTTAATGCAGGCGCTATCAATAACGCTAAAGACTTAATTCTCATTGAACCCTTGTGTAACTGATGGCTGGAAGGGGCCTACACACTCTATATAAGCCACCCCTCTCCTCAGGCACAAGGGTTCGCACCCTCTGCAACGTCAACACAATACAGTCGACAAGACTCTGCGGCACCGAGACGTAGGGCTGTTACCTACTCCGAGAGGGGCCTGAACTCGTAAAATCACTGTCACAACCTTGTTGTAGCCAGGACTCTGCCTCTTTCCATCCCCCTACTCTTACTGTCAGATTCGTTCCCACGACACTGCTAGCCTCCGCCCAGCCACAGCCCCTGGACGGCGAATAAACCTTGCGTGGCTGCCTCCTCCGCCCGCGCCGGCAACGCCTTCTCTTCCTGTCCATGTTCCTCTCGCACCTCGTCGGGGTTCCCCGACCTCCTGCGGCCGCCGCGGGGAAAACTACCACGGCATACGATAGCACAAATAGAGAACCTGGATCGGTACGTAGAGTACGTTAGTTAATCAATGGACATATCGATCATTCCCGGGTTTCTGCCACAACCACTTTACAAGAAATAGAGGTCAATCAAACTGATAAGCAAGAATGCCAAATGGTATTGATGAAACTAGCGCTTGAATCAAGATATAGGAGATGCGCGGAACATGCTACTATACTAGTGGTTGGGGCGCACCCTTGTGCGCCTCCTGAGCGGGAGCTGCGCGGTGCCAGGTAGGGCGCACCCCTTCCATGTTTTTATGTATACACATGCCAGATATCACCAACTATGAATTTAACTACAAACTCACTGAATCACTTATCACTTATGCAAAGTCAAGTAGGATTACACTTATCACTGATTCAAAACTTCAAAAGTCAAGTAGGATTACAATCTAGAAGTCATAGAAAAAAATTATCGCTTCCAATTGAAACAAGCTAACAAAAAATAATTGTGTACTGGATGGCTAACCATCAAGCAGCGGACAGCGGCAGCCACCCATGCTTCCAAGGCATGATGATGAAGCAACACGTATGCAGTGGCTACCAATCTTTGCGCCATCGCGCGACCCCCATGAATCTGAACACTGGCATGGGCATACCTGCCAGCACCGCCTTGTCGTGCCACCCTCGGCTGGTGATCTTGTGGATTTTGCTATCCATCATTTTCCATAATAATGAAAATGCTCCTTGTCGGCCCGGCCGTCGTGCCGTATCCATCCTGCATGGTTCCCAGGTAGACTGCACACTCCTCCCCGACCTTGCTGCCGCCACCATGCGTCCGCGCCTTGAATGTGACACCTTGTCGAGCCCCCTCTGCCGGTCCTCTTCCTCATCGACCCGGCCCCGTTAGATGCACACCGTCCCTTTTGCTCCATCAGACGTGCAGGTAGTTGAGGTACAGTATGAGGCACACCACGAGCTCCAGGGCCAAGCTGGAGCTGCAACACCCTCCGCCGCCGCCCTCGTCATGAAAATGAAATAATACCTTTAGTATGCTTATCAACAAAGCAACAAAACTACTCCTAAGCAAAAAAGTGCTGGTGCCTCAAAACCAATATACCCCCCTTGATGCAATCTACAAACAAGTGGTGTTTGAATTAGATTCATAAAATGTCAAATTGAAATTTGGAATGGAAGGAGACAAATAAACCTTCCATAAAATTCTTCAGAGATTTCAACAGCAAGAGAAAGCTTCTGTGTACTGTCAGGGGCGAGCATGCTGATGAGATGACAAAGTTCACTGCAGCAGGCGTACCCTCCATCCGTTGATGTCGCCGCTGCCGACAACTTGATGTCATTGTTAGCTTGTTGTGTGTCTATGTCAGTTATCATATTAATACCAAACAAGCAACGGAAAATGAAATCTTAAAGAAATTATTTTGTGATTATGTGGGCATGAAATATGCTAATGCATTGCTCGAACAGACATCTGCATAAACAAAGTGGAAAGCAACGACAAATTATGAAAGTATGAACCAGAACGTACCTACAAAATATAAATGTGTTCCCTGCCACTGCACATTGACGAATGGAATTGCAAGCTCTCTTTCATATTCTCAGTGGTTACTCTGCAAAGCATTAGATCAAGTGATCAGAAATTGTATCAGCTCCGCTTGAATTCTTTGTTGCAGTTAAATGATAAGTATAGAGACCTCCTAAGAATAATGTTTGCTAAAAATTGCATGTATGCAAGCCAATACCTTGTTAGTTGTTACACGCCAAAATTGACAATGGTAATCAAGGCTATAATTAAATTATCCCATCAAAACTCCATTTTGCTGGTTGAGTCCCTTGAATTGCATTTCTTAACATATATACACAAACTATTAGGATAAGATCCATGATGGTTCTTCAGGAAGCTAAGGGGGGAATAAATAAATTCTGAAGGGAAGAATCACCTGCTTTGAATTTTTTGGTGATGATTCCATCCAGAAGAAAAAACACCATAGACAAAGGCAAAGCAACTTATATTGATGAGTAATAGGAAACATCAATCTAAAAAATTGAACCGGTTTGTACTGATATTCAAAGGATGCTTCCAGGATTAGTTTTTTCCAAGGTTTGTACATAAGCAACATGCTGTTCGGAGGCAGCCTGCGTCAAACTGGACACAGATGACAAAAAGTTAGTGGGAAAAGTCTGCTTGATCTCTCCATCGACCATCTAAACAGCGCGCAAGATTCTTATTGATGTTGTGACGCTTTAATAGAACATTCCACATTTCTTCTATAGTGCATATATCCAAGGCTTACATATGCCTGCATATATCCAAGGCTTACATATGCCTTTGGCAGCTAAGTTAATGTCCAAAAAAAGTCTTATAGCATAGTAAGTGAAGCAACACTATACATTGGCTACTTCCCATCAAATTTATGGAAGCAAAAAATTAGAAAAAGAAATGCCACTGATTGTTAGGTATATAAGCAAAACAAATAAAACGTGAATAGAAGATATCTTCTTATTTATTTTTCCCATGATTAAGTTATGACACGTGTTTTCCAAAACATATTTCATATTCCTCACATAATAGGTCTCAGTGTTTCCACTGATGCTGACACTTGCATATATGACATTAGTTTGAAATTTGTAGCTAGACAAATGATGGAGGTTTCCAGCCTATTAAAACATTACCATTGGTCATGATCGCCACACCGAATGACAATTTAACACCAAACACATGGATATCTCCAAAACTATTGGACGGCATGTAAAAGTTTGAAAACAAAATTGAAGACCCATTTATGGAAAAAAAACATGCAAGAACATACCACAAAGTCTTCAGAAGTCATATCTTACTATTATGAAAGTAAAAATAAATAATTTAGTTGTGCGTGTAATTTAATTAGCATCACACTCTAAATCCGTAAGTTCAATCATTCCTAAATTTATGTTATACTTACACTGGAGAGAAGTGAGATAACACTCACCCTGTGGTGACAAATCTAATAGGATGCTTTTCTTGTAGGGAATCTTATAAAGTAGATGATGTGCCGACATTTGTTTTAGCTTTCCATGGTTAATAGTAATACCTAACCAAACAATATGTTGCGGCTGTTGCCTGCTCCCGGTACCAAAACCTAAATTGGTTGGGCTTCACTGTTGGTTAGAGTTGGCGTGGACGAATCTGCACTGCTCCTCGTATTTGCAACTGCATACACCATCCAAAACCAGCATTAAATACAAATCCACAGCGCACGGCGGACTTAGGGCAGGAGCAACGAATTCAATTCAATTGCCGTGTTTGAATTAGAGCAGGGATGGATCAGGTTACCTGTCATGCTGGTAATTGCTGTAGAGCTCCGGACGTCGATTCATCACCGGTGAATGGGGTGATCCTAAATGACAAGAAAAATTATGTACTACTATGCAAACCAAGATAATATGATCGTCATAACTGAGATCAGAGGTCATGGTAGTCAAGCAGATATGACTAGCTTGTCCAAACTAAAGAAGCCAAAAGTATACTGCTGTAAGAACCTAAATTTATTTTGATTAGACAGTGTAAGGTAGCCATATCTCAGTAGTATTTTCTTAATAAAGCATGTCTGATTATGATATTTTACAAACTAAATTTAATAAAGGGCCACATCTAAAGCAATGAAATAGTGCACTACCAGCAGCAGGCAATTAGTGCTCCAAACCAAATGCAGGCCATTGTCGGCAACGTCATATTAAAGTTCGAATTCTAGTTTGTTCATATCAGAATCTACAAATCAAATTAAAAGGATTATCGATGCTGCATTACAAGTGTGTTGTGTGTATGTATATGCAAACACACATAGTGCTTGTTCATGATTCGAAATATGTAGGTAGGAAGGTGTGAAAGATAGCAACAAATTTCTATATCATCAACAGATGAGAAGAGTGAACACGAGATCTTATGCTTGAGCCGAAGAAGTAGTGGCCGTCCATATTGTTACAAGTTGTGCTGGACAGTGATGTGGCCGAAAATACTCGAGCAATTTGTGCAGGCACCCACTGATGAAATTGTCTAGCGAAATCTGGTCATCAAAAAAATTAACAAATGTGCAGCAAATGATCCGGTCTATAAGAAAAAATAATTTACTATCAGTATTCACAGCATCTAAATACAGGTGCCTCACGAATGCTTTGCTCCCTCTGCTGGGGACGTTGACAGGTAGCTCTAAGTATGTTGGTGACCTGTTTATCATTTAGCTTCTTAGAGTACCTTTTCCCTTTACAACCAATTTGTAGGCAACACTGGACAAATGCTATCTAATTAAAACATGAGGAAGCATTCATGGATATATACAGTACCTCCACAGGCAAATATACAAGCCGAGAATCACTTCTAGACTGCAGGCAGGGTCAAGTAGTATACTGCAGATTGAAGTTGTATATGTCCTTGAAGTACTGAACGACTGGCATTATTGTTCCTCTCTCATCAACAATAAATCTAACAACAACAAAATAACAGGAGTAAAACAACATTAGAGAGAGAAAGTAACCACCATGCATTAATGCTAAAAGGACACTATATGGTAAACATGCATACGGGAAATTGCAAGGTATCATTTTACACACTAAAGACATATCTAAGATGTTGTAAGATCAAATTAATACAGATAGACCATTGCTATGTTACAGATATCAAATGCATAGGCCTCAGGTAGAATGTTGTATGCAAAGCTATTCATCTACCCAATTCCTCACACACCAACATGAACAAACAAGCAACAAGTCTATAAGCCACATCTTTCCAGCAAGACAATGGGCTAATTTGTTGTTCTAGAACATAGAGACTAATGACAAAATCAAATATATAACATCATGCGAAAAAGATTATTACTTCCACTGGCTCAATGTGGACAGGATTAATCACTGTTATCTTCTACTCCCTCCGTCCCATAATGTAAGACGTTTTTTGACTCTAGTGTAGTGTCAAAAAACGTCTTACATTATGGGACAGAGGGAGTATTTTCTAATTTGGTGTTTCTGGTGGTTTGTTTCAACACGAACACCACGTAGTGCTTTATTTATGTACATATATAATGGGTATGAAAGAGATTAGTCAACTACCTGCAGCCAATAACATTGTAGTCTACATAACCGTTTTTTTTTAACTTTGCACGGTCCATGTCCGTTAGCGGGCGTGAGGCATCATGTAAGTCGAGGAGCTCTTGCACAAATTGGATCATAGTCACATGCTTGAAAACGGATGTAACAAATATATCTAAAAAACGAAGTGTGGATTAGATAAATAAGACGAGAATCCTCACAGTAGATAAAACCTTACAACTCTCCAAGCACAAACAGATGTAGCATGACAGTAGATAAAAACCTAAAAATGCCATGTCTAAATGTCCAGCACACATAGAAAAATTCACCATGGCTTGACACGCAGAGGCACACATCACATAAGGGGATGAAGAACACACCCAGGAGCTGGTTTTGGGAGGGGTGGAGGGGTTCGTACCTCCTGCCTACTCAGCCGCCATGGCCAAAGAAGGGCTAGGGTTGGGGCTGCTTCATGATCAGAGAGAGATGCTCTCCTGTAGCAGAGAAGAGAGGGAGCTTCACGAACGGAGAACAGCTCCAAATCGAACACAAAAGAGATGCTCTCCTTGTCCATGGCGTTCGATCTGGGGCGAGGTGAAGGGGGGGGGAGCTTCCCAGTGGTGGGGATAAGATAAGCAGGAGAGGGGGTGGGTTGCAGGCAGTTGGGCAGGGCGTTGGTGGCGGCGGTGGCGGTGGCAGCAGCG
>LR738714.1:795025070-795063482 GCA_902687465.1 Secale cereale | reverse complement strand
GGTGGGTTGCAGGCAGTTGGGCAGGGCGTTGGTGGCGGCGGTGGCGGTGGCAGCAGCGGCATGGCGGCGGCGGTGGCGGTGGCGGCAGCGGCATGGCGGCGGCGGCGGCGACGGTGAGGGCTCCAAGGAGTGGTGGCGGCGGCAGGCGAGGAAGAGGGGGAGGGAGAGGAATCGGGGAGGAGGGGGCGGCGAATGGGGAACGAGGTCTGGGTAATTTGTCTCACGCGACCTAGTTCCCTTCGTTCGACTTTTTCCGGTTAAAAATAAAATCGTCACAGTAAAATCGAGACGGGTCAACTCGGGTGTGCACACTGTCTCCCCCACGCCCGGTGCGCCCAATGTCGCGAGAGTGCACACATTGCGCGACTCTTATAGTGTTTAATATAGTACTTACTTTCTGGTGTCTAAATTCTAGCTTCTTCGGCAGTCCCGGAGCTTTTTTGGTGAATTTTCTCCAAACCCTGCCAGACAAAGAAAACAATTACTTGATATCAGAAATAAACAAAGTTGCTGATATGCATGTGATACGTCTCAAACGTATCTACTTTTCCAAACACTTTTGATATTGTTTTGACCTCATTCTTGCATGATTTGGACTAAACTAACCCGGACTAACGCTGTTTTCAGCAGAGCTGCCTGTATGGTTTATTTGTGTGCAGGAAAACGGATTTTTAAGCATCTCAGAAAAATCCACGAAAAATCACGAAAAATCCACGCACCAGAAGAAACAAAATGCCAGAAGTGGGGCCAGAGGGGGGCCAGGGGGTGCCCAGGCGACCTGTGGGCGCCCGCCCTGGGCCGCGCCGGGGGGGCGCCTGGGTGGGCCCCACACCCCCTGGTGCCCTACTTTAGCCCGTATTTTTCCTCCCGACGAAGAAATCCCAGATCGGAAGTTCTTTTGCTGTTTTTCGTCGCGGAGCCGCCGCCACCCTCTGTTCTTCTTCGGGAGGGCTAATCTGGAGGCTGATTTGGCCTCCGGAGAGGGAAGATCGTCGCCATCGTCATCATCATCACCACTCCATCATCCCTCCATGACTTCCCCCTTCATGTGTGAGTAATTCCCTTGCTGTAGGCGAAGGGGATGGTAGGGATTGGATGAGTTAGATCATGTAATAGTTCATCAGATTGTTGGGGGCATGTTGCCTATCATCTAGTATGGTGTTTATCATCTTTGCTACAACTTGTTATTCTTAATGCTTGACACTTAGGGCCCGAGTGCCATGATTTCATATCTGAACCATATGTGTTTGCATGAATATATTTGAGTTCTTGATCCTATCTATGAGTTGTATGCACCTCTTACGGTTCGGAACCGGCGATCCCAAAAGTGACAGCTTGGGACACCAAAGGGGATGGTCCGTAGTTTGAGGATTACATGTATCCATTGAGTTCATTGCTTTGCTCCGGTGCTCTTTGACAGGAGCACCTTAATATCCATTAGTTCCTTTTGGCCCCGTTCGTAGCGGGATGGTAGGACAAAAGATGTTGTGCAAGTTCTTATTGCAAGCACGTACAACTACCTACGGGATACATGCCTAATGTTTGATATTTTCCTAGATGATCATTACTTTTCCGTGTGTCGTGCCCCAAGTTAGAATCTATCTCATCCATGCAGCGCCCAACCATCCATCTCCCTAGCCTACAGTATTTTAAACCTTGCCTGTCACTAGTTGCTACTTCTGCCATTTACTACTGCTATTTACTTTTGCTATTTACTTTTACTATTACTATCATCACTATCATATCACTGTTACCACTTATCTTTTGTTGCAAGTTAGTATATTTCAGGTGCGGTTGAATTGACAACTCAACTGTTAAAGCTTATAAATACTCTTTGGATCCCCGTGTGTCGAATCAATAAATTGGGTTATTCTTACCCGCGAAGACTATCTCGATCCCTTACGGTTGAGGGTTATCAAGTACCATTTTCTGGCGCCGTTGCCGGGGAGCATAGCAATATTTACAAGTCTACTTGAGGTATCCTACCTGCTGCACTTTATTCACTATGGGTAAGAAAGGTGACCCCAAGGTTCCGATCTTACTATCCACTACAAGAAGAGGTACTGCTCTGAGCACTAGTGCTACTCTTGATTCACCTTCTGTTATGAGTAAGTTTGCCTCACCACCACCACATGATGCTCCTACTGAATCTGTTATTATGTCTGATACCTTGATGATGCTTCTACTACTTTTGATGATGATATTAGTTCGCTTGGTTATGCTCTTGAGAAACAAATTACTGCTGCTGCTGAAAAATATGGAATTGAACTTCCTGTTACTCGCTACCCTATTGGTGAAACTTATGATTATCCTGATTTGAGTAAACTCTAGGAGAGGCTCCTTGATGATGATTACTATATACTCGATGAAGATTTATGCAGGGAACTGAGAGAGTTTGCCGGCTCTGACCCTGAAACTATTAAGAAAATATTTGAAAAACACTCTTTGAAAAACAAGACCGTTCCTAATCCTGAGTTTGCTACATCTCCTATATGCATTGATGATCCTGATTTTGATTTCTCTGTTGATCTTTCACTTATACCTATGGTTGAAGCTGACCCCTTTTATGGCAGAGAAAATGATGACGCTATTGCACACCTAACTAAACTTGGTGAGCTAGTTAGCCTGTTTACCACAGATGAGAAGATACGCTACTTTTATGTGACCAAGCTTCTTCCTTTCTCGTTGAAGGAAGGTGCTAAAGAATGGTATGATTCACTCCCATGCGGATCCATTAAGAGTCCTCAGGACTTAGCTCACTCTTTTGTTGATAAGTACTTTCCTGCTCATATGCAACATGCTGCTTTACAAAGAATTTATAATTTTAAACAGTTGCAGGATGAGTCCCTCCCTAAAGCTTGGGGGAGGTACTGCGGTTTGATTCGGGCTAGACCAGGACATGAAATTCCTAAGAATGAATTAATTGATATATTCTATGCTGGTCTAACTGATGAATCTAGGTCCTATTTGGATTGTTGTGCTGGTTGTGTTTTCAGGAAAAGAACACCGGACGATGCGGAAGATCTAATGGGCAGGATTGCCAAAAACCATGAAGATTGGTCCGTCCCTGAACCACCTCCACCAACAAAGAAGAGGGGCATGTTTGTTCTAAGCCCCGAGGATATGCAAGAAGCAAAGAAGTCTATTAAAGTGAAAGGTATTAAAGCTGAAGACGTGAAGAATCTACCCCCTATTGAGAAGCTGTGTGAGCCTACCACTCACCTTCCTATGGTAGAGGTACACTCTCTTTTAGATTTCAACGCAAGTGACATCCCTCATGGTAAGCCTCCTGATCAATGTTTAGATGAATTTGATAATTTTATTATGAAACAGAATCATTTTAATGAGAGGATAGAAAGTCAGTTGCATGATAATTCCCTTGCTATCAAAAAGCTGCTTGGTGTTTTAGATAGAACAGTTAATGATGTTCAATGTCTTGTGAAGCATTTTCATATGGTTCAAACTCAGCTCGATCAAATTTCTAATGTGCAAAGAGATTTGCTGGCTAACAATGCCAAACAAGATAAATTGCAGGCTTTTGGGATTAAGACCCGAGGAGGAACTAGTACTCGAGATCCTCTTTATCCAGAGGGACATCCAAAGAGAATCGAGCAAGATTCTCAAATGCAGGAAGAAGAAATTGTTGTCTCTCCAAATAAGAAGAAGAAACATAAAGAGACTGACAATTCTAATGATCCTATTGCAAATGAAGAGCCAGCTATTGATCCCAACAGTGTATCTATCTCCGATGCTGAGACTGAAGACGGTGCTGAACCTGAAGGTAATGATAATGAGAAGAATAATCCGCCTGAAGTTCGAGAAGAAGAAGCACCTGACAAACGTAAGAGGTACACTAAAGAAGACTTCATCGCAAGAAAACATGGGAACGAGAAAGAACCATGGGTACAGAAACCCATGCCCTTTCCAGGTAAGTCCATCAAATCTAAAGAAGAAGAGCATTACAATAAGTTTTGTGAATGGATTAAACCTCTTTTTCTTCAAATTCCTTTGACTGATGCTATTAAGTTACTTCCTTATTCAAAATATATGAAAGATATTGTCACTAACAAAAGAAAAGTTCCTAATGATGCAATATCTACTATGCTTGCTAACTATTCTTTCAGTGGAAAGATTCCTGAGAAGCTCGGTGATCCAGGTATACCCACCATCCCTTGCTCCATAAAGAATAATTATGTCAAAACTGCTTTATGTGATCTTGGAGCGGGAGTGAGTGTTATGCCTCTCTCTCTTTACGAGAGGCTTTGTTTAGAGAAACTAATTCCTACAGATATGTCCCTTCAGATGGCTGACAAGTCAACCGCTGTTCCGATAGGTATTTGTGAGGATGTTCCAGTTGAAGTTGCTAATTGTTTAATTCTTACTGATTTTGTTGTGCTTGACATGCCCGAGGATGGGAGCATGTCCATTATTCTTGGTAGACCTTTCCTTAACACCGCAGGTGCTATTATTGATTGCAACAAAGGGAAGGTTACCTTTCATGTGAATGATAAAGAACACACGGTATATTTTCCGAAGAAGACCGACACGAGGCATGCCCTCAACTCTATAGAGAATATCGAGACCGTGAAAATTGGAGAATGGGACTGTCCACTACATGTGCCTCACAAATACAAAACTATCATGGTAGGGACAATGTCCATCAAGGTAAAAGTTCAGTGATTACTTCGTAGGAGGTGAGACTTTTTGCTCTATATATCGCTTGTTTGTTGGTAAGACTTGATCAACCTTACTAGTGAACGTGTTTTATATGAATAAAAAGTTGAGCTTTCTATGTTTTCATTTGTTTTTAGTGTTGTCCTACTTGCTGTACCAAGTATCTATGTTTTTGAAGCTTCACAATACTACTAACTGCTTCAAGTTTTCAGAGAGTTGCGCAGCTTTTTGAACTTCGAAAAAATTTCAACTGTGAAGTTTTCAGAAAAATTCCAGAAAAATTATATTAAAAATTTCCACAACGGGAGAGACCCGAAAAGTCCTGGGGCCAGCCAGGGGGGCCACCAGTGGCCCAGGCGGCCAGCTGGCGCGGCCCAGCCCCTGGCCGCGCCCACAGGGCGCCTGGGGCCCACGGGACCCCCCTCCAGGTACTTCTTCGTCCCCTCTCTCTCTCTTTTTCCAGAAACCCGAGTTCTGGTCTTGTTCTTGCTGTTCTTGCTGTTCTTGGGGGCGATTCTTCGATCTCTCTCTACAGCCCATCATTTGAGGTGAAATTTTGAGCAAATACTCCCTGGTATGTGACTCCTCCACCCCTCCAATTCGATTTTTGATTGGTGGCCTCATTTGTGAGTATTTAGTAGTTCTTGGTGCTGTAGAGATGAGCTTGCATGCATGTGTAGAAAGTTGTTTTCCAAGTTTTGATGCAAGTTTATGCCTTGGGCAAGTGAGTTGAGTAGTTTGCCTTAGCTCACTTTGTTTTAATCCTCGTCTTTGAAAATTGTAAAAAAAATTCAGAAATGAGTTTGTTAGGAAGGGCAAAAGGATGGCTTGAGAAGAGGAGGCCCGCACACTCCGATCGAGTCACTAGAGCCGCAGCTTCACCATCGACTGCTAGGGTGAGCTATAATGAAGATCATGTGCCCCTGGAGTTATTGGAAGACACAAGTCCAGCACGTGCGATGACATTTCCATGTGATGAATTCATGGAAGCTGCGGGAATCAAGGATGAGTTTTATAATCTTTGTGCTAATGCAGGGTTGACACGACTCGTCACGAGCCGTGTTACTCAGTATCAGAAACTCACCTCCGGTTTCATTAACAGTTTTAGATATAATCCTGATTCAGGTGCTATTGAGTTTAAAATTTATAATGATCTTATCACCATGACTCTGGGAAATTTTTGTGAAGTAATAGGTGTGCCGAACGTTGGGAGGACGGCAAGGATGGCCACACAGCCCTCCGAGCTGAAAACCGTCATCAACTCTCTCTGCAGCATGGGTACGAGGGATATTCATCGGTCGAAGATCTCCAGTATCTTGTTTCCTCACCTCAGGTATTTTGCATATTATATTGCTAGAGGGGTGTTAGCTCGTGACAACACGAGCAGCATTTCTGCTCCGGATATTGCTATCCTGGCAGCAGCCCTCTCAGGGAGGTCTGATTATAATATTGGTACCTTAATTGCTCGACGCCTTGCTATGAACGGTAACAAGGGGGACTTATATGGTGGCATTTATGCCACGCTTATCTTAGAACATCTTGGAGGCACCCCACACCCTGATGATACTCCTTTTACTTATTTAAGCTTTGATCTTGCTGCTATGAAAAGGCATAAGTTTGTTACCATGGGTTCTGAGCTTGATAACCTTGTTTATATCTTGCATTTCAGAACTACCGAGGAACGCGAGATCCGTCTACCTGCACCTCTTTTGTTTGATTTTTCTCGCAGGAACGGATGGTCCTTTGATGTTGTCCAATTCGATGAGTTCATGGTCCAGCATCAGTTCCATAACCCCATGGAGGGGGTTGTGCCCGACGAGGAGAGGCACGGTGAGATACCACATTTTCAGGATGAGACCGCCACCGAGTTTGGTGAAGGGTCTTCCTCTGTTTGGCGCTCGGAACCTTCCTCGTGGGAGACTCCGAGGAGTTCGGTGTACGCGCCATCATCCTTCTACGAACCTTGGTCTCACCACCATACCCCTGGAGCAGGAGGCTCCTGGGGGCAGTAGCTGCTAACCAACTTAGGCCAAAAGCCTAAGCTTGGGGGAGTATGTGCCCTTCTCACTTTTCCATTGTATTATCCGTTTTATGCGCTTTGATCTTTTCGAAGTTTTTGCCCGTTCTTCTTTACTTCTCTCTTTGCAAAAACAACAAAAAGATTTTCCCTTTCTTTTGCTTTTATTCAACCTTTGAAAAAACCAAAAAGATTTCCTTTTTCTCTTTAGTTTGCTTTGTTTTCAGAGATCAGCTCGAGTCTGTGATGGCATTTGATTATATTTCCTATGTTCGATCGTGCAAGTGACAAGCAGTAATGACGAAGATCGACCGAAAGAAAGCAACAAGGAAGACCGGTATGAACTCTTATTGTTTCTACTTTTGTACATATGCATGTACTTATGATCTAGAGACCAGCTTGTAGCGACATAGTGCTATGTTTACAATGCTCTTCCAGTGGTTCATGCTTTCCTTGTGGCTAGTCTCGAATAACTAGAGTATATAATGTGTTATTGAAATGATCTACATGCATCGCACTGTTCATAGTCTGGCATACTAGGGTGGTATTTCCCTTTAGAGACTTTTTGGATTGACTTGGCACATGCTTACACATGTTTAAGACTAAAAAGTCTACTTTGCCTTGATGATCTTTGAGTTTTAGAATAGTTATATCATTTTCATGCCCGATTCAATGTTGCTTTGTCGCTCTGCATGATTATGACCGTTATTGCTCTCTAGTTGGTCGCTTCCCAGTCTTTTGCTAAACCTCCACCCGTACTAAGTGGAATGACTACTTGTGCATCCAAAACCTTTTAACCTGTTACGCCATATGAGTCCACTATACCTTCCTATACATGGTATTTACCTGCCATTCCTAACGAAGACTTTCGTGTACCATCTCGAAATTATCAAAAGCATTTCTCTTTTTGTGCCTATGTTTTAGCTCATGAGGAAGTAGTAGATAATTCATGATCTCTTTAAGTTGGACAAGTTTCACCCCTGGATTGCATGTATAATGTGCGAACCCCTAATATGAAAAGGAACTGGCATTGAGTGCGCCCGGCTCGTAAAGATAAATATAACAAACAAACCCTCCTTCACGCTTTGTTCATGAGAAATTAGAAAACTTTGGCAGTGATAAACAAAGGAGATTAAGAGGATGTGATCGTCCTCATCCGGGAGCCGTTCCTCGAGACTTGTCTAGCTTAAAAAGTGATTGAGTTATCTGCTAGCATTCGTTGACGAAATATGCACCTCTCAAAAACATATTTACTTCTGTTTTTAAAACCAAGAGCTCTGGTACATGTTTAGTTTTTGTTTCCGATCACGGGTTTTCAACTTTGCCAATAAAAGCCACGGTTCGAGAGTCTCATCTTATTTCTTCAATGCACCGACTAGGAGAGCATAATTGTCATTCTGAGTGTAATGTGCATTGTCCCAAAGTATTACGTTGTCTTCTGCATACTTGTAATATGATTTATTCTGAAATTCTTAGTTCTAGTCTCCTTTAAAACTCTGGAGGAGTCTCTGCATTTATGTTTTGCTTCACTCATGGAGGCTAGCGAGATACCACCTTAATATGCTCAAGCTATGTGCAATGTGATCTTGTCTTGATTTTCGATAATATATTGTTTACTCTTGATTATTTGTGACTGGTCACTTGAAAGAAGGATTGCTCCTTGCATTGTTCTCATAAGTACTGTTTTAGTACTTGCTGAACTCTTTTCGTAGTACATGCTTATATACATCTAATGAAGCAAAAGAGTTTGTCAAAGTTTTCTTTGTCGCGTCCAGTTCGTTGAACTGAATTGCTTGAGGACAAGCAATATGCTAAGCTTGGGGGAGTTGATACGTCTCAAACGTATCTACTTTTCCAAACACTTTTGATATTGTTTTGACCTCATTCTTGCATGATTTGGACTAAACTAACCTGGACTAACGCTGTTTTCAGCAGAGCTGCCTGTATTGTTTATTTGTGTGCAGGAAAACGGATTTTTAAGCATCTCAGAAAAATCCAAGAAAAATCACGAAAAATCCACGCACCAGAAGAAACAAAATGCCAGAAGTGGGGCCAGAGGGGGGCCAGGGGGTGCCCAGGCGACCTGTGGGCGCCCCCCCCCCCCCCGGGCCGCGCCGGGGGGGCGCCTGGGTGGGCCCCACACCCCCTGGTACCCTACTTTAGCCCGTATTTTTCCTCCCGATGAAGAAATCCCAGATCGGAACTTCGTTCGCTGTTTTTCGTCGTGGAGCCGGCGCCACCCTCTGTTCTTCTTCGGGAGGGCTAATCTGGAGGCTGATTTGGCCTCCGGAGAGGGGAGATCGTCGCCATCGTCATCATCATCACCACTCCATCATCCCTCCATGACTTCCCCCTTCATGTGTGAGTAATTCCCTTGCTGTAGGCGAAGGGGATGGTAGGGATTGGATGAGTTAGATCATGTAATAGTTCGTCAGATTATTGGGGCATGTTGCCTATCATCTAGTACGGTGTTTATCATCTTTGCTACAACTTGTTATTCTTAATGCTTGACACTTAGGGCCCGAGTGCCATGATTTCATATCTGAACCATATGTGTTTTCATGAATATATTTGAGTTCTTGATCCTATCTATGAGTTGTATGCACCTGTTACGGTTCGGAACCGGCGATCCCAAAAGTGACAGCTTGGGACACCAAAGGGGATGGTCCGTAGTTTGAGGATTACATGTATCCATTGAGTTCATTGCTTTGCTCCGGTGCTCTTTGACAGGAGCACCTTAATATCCATTAGTTCCTTTTGGCCCCGTTCGTAGCGGGATAGTAGGACAAAAGATGTTGTGCAAGTTCTTATTGCAAGCACGTACAACTACCTACGGGATACATGCCTAATGTTTGATATTTGCCTAGATGATCATTACTTTTCCGTGTGCCGTGCCCCAAGTTAGAATCTATCTCATCCATGCAGCGCCCAACCATCCATCTCCCTAGCCTACAGTATTTTAAACCTTGCCTGTCACTAGTTGCTACTTCTGCCATTTACTACTGCTATTTACTTTTGCTGTTTACTTTTACTATTACTATCATCACTATCATATCACTGTTACCACTTATCTTTTGTTGCAAGTTAGTATATTTCAGGTGTGGTTGAATTGACAACTCAACTGTTAAAGATTATAAATACTCTTTGGCTCCCCGTGTGTCGAATCAATAAATTGGGTTATTCTTACCCGCGAAGACTATCTCGATCCCTTACGGTTGAGGGTTATCAGCATGCATGGTGGATAATATTGATCGATTTAACTTACCTGTCGAGCATTTGAGTCATGTCCGCATACTCCTCGGGATCTTTACGTTTAGAGTCCAAGACAGTTACTACTCCCTTCTCAAGCTTAATCTCTAAGAGAATATAGTGGAAGCTGCGCACGCATGCATGAACTCATCAATTACATTACTATAACCTTGACTGATATATAAGGGAAACCAAATATGCACAAGACAGTAACACTCACTTGAAGTTGTAAGGAAAGAGTATTATATCTTTGTTTTCATTTACCACCAACGATCGTAGCAAGTTGGTCTCGGTATCTAAGGGACGCCATTTAACCTCGGTTGCATCTATGAGGTATGTGTTAATGAACCCAATATCACCTACTTGTCTTTTCTTCAATTCGACGATCTTCAATCTGCATAATATAGTGAGGATAATTATAAATACATGCAATGAAAGAGATCATCTATATAGAGAGACTTAATGACATAAGTAGTACTACTTACAGACAGTAGCAGGTGACCGTTGCTTTATTGAGGGCCAATTGATTGAAAAACTGATAGAACTCCTCAAATGGAATAGACAACAGTTCAATTCCAACGAGGTCATGCTCCGGTTTAACTCTCACATACAAGCTATCCCTACCCCCAGACTCTCTGGAGATTTTCAAGTACCAATCATGCAATCTTCGCATATTCGTTGATAGAGATCTTTCATTTTTGACGAGAGGCTTTTTGTACTCGTATCTTTGTATCTGCGCGTCCAAGAAATCATATTGTACATCGTCGGACACGTAATCTCCAAGATTGCTATAACCGGGCACCATCCTCGCATCATTAGCGACCATGTCGCTAGACACCTTGAGCGGGGGGCACGATTGGTCCGCTTGTTCGCCGAGCTGGGCAATTTGTTTCCCAGCTCGTCCTTCTGCTAACCTTTGATCACTTTTAGTACTTCCCGACCGCTTCGCTGCTTGAAATGACTTTTGAATCATGCGGTCATAGTTATCCTTCGGCTTACTTTTCGCTGGTTGCTTCAGGGCAGCAAGAATGCGCTTTGCTTTCGCCGGATCTATCTTCTCCTCCGGAGGTGGATGCCTCTGTGCTTTCAACCCTTCAAGCCAGTCCTTCACTTCGCCTTGAGCGATCTTCGTGTTTTCCTCGTCGGACCTCTTGTATGGTAACTTCTCTAGAGGCGTGAGAGAAGGACCGAATCTGCATCGCCTCCCGCCTCTGGTTGTACTGCTAGACGTTGCCAGACCTGACGAAGCGGCTATCTTCTTTCCTTGCTTACGCGCCGGAGCAGGAGCAGCCGGAGCGGCGGCAGGTCTCTTCCGCCCTTGCTGACTAGGCGGAGAAGTAGGAGCAGGCTGGCTGCTCGGGCGCGCCGGCGCAGGCGGAGAAGGAGGAGGCTGGCTGCTCGGGCGCGCCGGCGCAGGCGAAGGAGGCGGAGTGCCGCCACGCGCCGGAGAAGGAGCCGGAGTGCCCTGATCGTCACTCGCCGGAGGAGGAGGCGGTGGAGGAGGTGGTGGAGGAGGCGGAGTGCCCTGATTCGCCGGAGGAGGAGGAGGAGGAGGCGGAGGCGTCCAGTTGAGAATGTTGATGAGGTCCTTCCGCCATAGGCATGGAGTCTTCAGTGAAGAACCCAGCCGAGTCTCCCCTTCACCGGTAGGGTGGTCAAGCTGGAGCTCCTCAAATCCCTCCGTAATTTCATCCACCATCACCCTAGCATATCCTTCTAGAATCGGCCGGCAGTGAAAAGTGTCGCCGAGTCCAGTAGGATAAACAGAGCCAGCATCCGCCTTGACCTTCATATTTATCGACTACGTCATAAGGTGGCAATTTTGTGCCTCCGTGATAGCATCCACGGGATACCTGGCAGTAGCCGTCAAGACAGGCTCCGGCTGAAGCAACTCGGTGGAAGCCACGCTGCTTCTCCGCTAAGATGGCGGGGTAGCTTCGGGGGAAGCTTCGACAATTCTTTTGTCCCGATTTTCTTCCCGTTCCTCTATCGCTTGTATTCTGGCCCGCAGCGCCTGCAGTTCGGTCTGCTCCATTTTCTTCCTCCTCTCGTGGGATTTGTAGCCGCCTGCGTCCGGAAACCCAACACGCCACGGAAGGGAGCCTGGCGTGCCTCGTGTCCGTCCAGGGTTCTCAGGATTCCCGAGGGCCATTGTCAGATCGTCGTTCTCTCTGTCGGGGAAGAACGTCCCTTCATGCGCTGCTTTGATATACTGCCGCATCTTCTTGAGTGGTGTTTCCAATTGCTTGTCCGTCCAAATGCACCTCCCTAATACAGGGTCCAAGGTTCCGCCAGCCCCGAAGAACCAAGTCCGGCAACGGTCTGGCCATTGCATTGTCTCTGGTTCGATCCCTTTCTCAAGCAGATCATTCTTAGCCTTGGCCCACTTAGGCCGGGCTCTGAGGTAGCCACCTGACCCCGTGCGATGGTGATGCTTCTTCTTCGCAGCATTTATCCGGTTTGTCGCCGACATCTTCTGACTCTTTTCCGATGTCTTATAGGCCACAAATGCGGGCCAATCATCTTTGATCTTCTCATATATGCCCACGAATTCTGGAGTCTCTTTATCACGGACAAACTTATTTAGTTTTTTCTTCCATGCCCTGAATTGGTACGTCATCTTCGAAAGAGCAGCAGACTTGATTAATTCCTCTTTAACTGGATTCGCCGGATCATCCTCTGGCGGTAGCATGAAATTTGACTTCAGCTCAGTCCAAAGATCTTCTTTCTGCATATCAGTGACATAAGACACCTGAGCGTCTTTTGCAGCCGGCATTAACCATTGATGGATGTTGATCGGGATCTTGTCCCTAACCAGAACCCCGCACTGATTAACAAATGCGTTCTTTGTCCGGATGGGTTCAATCGGCTCGCCGAGGCGCGAGATTTCTGAGATCTCAAACTTTTCATCCGGCCTCAACTTTTTCTTCGCGCCTCGTCTCTTTACCGAAAATTTGCTCGATCCGGAGGGCTAGAAAAAGGAACAAAGGCGAGAGTTAATGAATGCATCAATTAACTAGTCAGCACAGGCTTAACTAACATATATACCTCCTGGCCGGACTCGGTTCGGTCACCGGAGCCAGCATCACGGTCTCCTTCTTGCACCGGCATTGGGTCACCGGAGCCTTCCTCACGGTCTACTTCTTCCATGTGCATTGGGTCACCGGAGCCATCAATATCATAGCCTAGATCTTCCAGCTGCAGCTCTCTTTCCACCTACTTATTGGTGTCGTTGAGAAACGACAATACGGCATCTTGTCCGTCTGCGATTATGTCCATCAACATCGCTTCTTGTGCTAGGTCTCGGGTGTTGTCGTCCATAGTTTCTACAAATATTTACAACATGCCAATTATTATTCAAACATGACAGATGGATATTTTAATGGCAAACGTAGCTAGAACTAGCTTCGACCCTCGACCCCTGGACGACCCTCGACTGCTCGGCGATCCACAACCCTAGACCCCCTCATGTCACATTTTGTCTAGTGTCAAAGGATTCAACAAAACAATTAATTCATCATTAGGCGAAAGTAACAGTCGCATGATGGTACGAAGCTCTCCAAAGTTATTTTGGAACGGAGTCCCAGATAGGATAATTCGTAACAAAAGACGGATTATCCTATCAGGAACTCCATTCCAAAATAACTTTGCATAACTTCGTACCAACATGCCCCGGTTACTTCTGGCAAATGATGAAGTCATGGATTTCTTCAATACTTTGACACTAGCTAGGCAACCTCTCTACCCCTCGACCCTCGACTGCTCGGCGATCCACAACCCTAGACCCCCTCATGTCACATTTTGTCTAGTGTCAAAGGATTCAACAAAACCAATACTTCATCATTAGGCGAAAGTAACAGTCGCATGATGGTACGAAGCTCTCCAAAGTGGTTTTGGAACGGAGTCCCAGATAGGATAATTCGTAACAAAAGACGGATTATCCTATCAGGAACTTCGTTCCAGAACAACTTTGCATAACTTCGTACCAACATGCCCCGGTTACTTCTGGCAAATGATGAAGTCATGGATTTCTTCAATACTTTGACACTAGCTAGGCAACCTCTCTCGACCCCTCGACCCTCGACTGCTCGGCGATCCACAACCCTAGACCCCCTCATGTCACATTTTGTCTAGTGTCAAAGGATTCAACAAAACCAATACTTCATCATTAGGCGAAAGTAACAGTCGCATGATGGTACGAAGCTCTCCAAAGTGGTTTTGGAACGGAGTCCCAGAAAGGATAATTTGTAACAAAAGACGGATTATCCTATCAGGAACTTCGTTCGAGAACAACTTTGCATAACTTCGTACCAACATGCCCTGGTTACTTCTGGCAAATGATGAAGTCATGGATTTCTTCAATACTTTGACACTAGCTAGGCAACCTCTCGATCCCTCGACCCTCGGTCCCTCGACGACCCTCGGCCCCTCGACGACCCTCGGCCTCTCGACCCCTCGACCCTCGGCCTCTCGACCCCTCGACGACCCTCGGCCCCTCGGCGATCTCTCAACCCTTGACGACCCTCGACCCCCCCCCCCTAATGTCGAAGTTATCGGGGAGGGTGTATATCGACAACGACATATCCGATAAAAAAAAGAGGAAGAAGAAGAAAAAAGGAACCGCTAGAGGAGAAGATCGAAGAAAAAAAAGAAAAAAAAAGGAGAAGAAGAAAGGAATAGAGGAGAAGAAGAGAAAATTTCTCTTCTTCTCCTCTATTCCTTTCTTCTTCTCCTCTTTTTTTTCTTCTTTTTTCTTCTTCTTATTTATTTCTCCTCTTCTTCCTCTCCTCTTCTTCTTTCTTTCCTCTTTCTTATTTTCTTCTTTCCTATCCTTCTTTTTCTAAATTTGTAACTTTTGCATATATAAAACTTTCTATATATATTTAGCATATATAAACAAAAAACTATATAGCCACATACACATATATATACATCACATACACATCACATACAGCAACTATACATCACAATTGTAACTATCTATATATAAACAAAAAACATTCTATGAAAAAAACATTTTTAACATATATATATTTAGCAAATTCCTAAGAAAAAAATATATATACACATACAAAATATATATACAGCAACTATATACACATAACACATATACACATATATATACAACAACTATATATATACAGCAACTATAAACATACAAAAAAAATCCCTCACATCGCGACGGCGCGGGGCGGGGCGACGGCGCGGGGCGGGGCGGCGCGACGGCGACGGGGCGACGGCGACGGGGCGGGGCGACGGCGACGGGGCGGGGCGGCGGGGCGACGGCGCGGGGCGGGGCGTCGCGGGGGCGCTGGGCGGGGCGACGGCACGACGACGACGGGGCGGCGACGGCGCGACGGGGCGACGGCGACGGGGCGACGGGGCGACGGCCGGGGCGACGGGGGCGGGGAAGGAGAGAGGAGGCGTCGGGGCGGGGAAAAGGAGAAGGGAATGAAATTTTCGCAAGTGCTGATTATATAGGAGGGGCATTAGTTCCGGTTCGTGGCTCCAACCGGGACCAATGCCCCCCTTTAGTCCCGGTTGGTGCCACCAACCTGGACCAAAGGTCCCTTTTCAGCAGCCCAAAGGGCGGGAAGGAGGGGCCTTTGGTCCACCAACCGGGACTAAAGGGGGGTATTAGCCCCGGTTGGTGACACGAACCGGAACCAAAGGTGGGTATTGGTCCCGGTTCGAGCCACCAACCGGGACCAATAGCCTGTGCACAGCGGCGTGGTGGTGGGAGTTTAGTCCCACCTCGCTAGCTGAGAGCGCCCATCACCTGTTTATAAGCCCCGCTGCCTCCACCATCTCGAACTCCTCTTAACTGCAGGCCTAAGGGTCTAAACTGACACTGTTTTGCCTGTGGGCTTGTTGGGCTTTCTACGGGCCTGAATCCTGGCCCATGGTTGGGTTTCTAGTCGTATTCAGGCCGTGTTGGCCCAGTAGGTGGCATTTTTTTATTTTGTTTTCTTTGTTGCTTTATTTTTTAGTTTTGTTTCTACGTTCAACAAAATACTTACTGTTGCTATTTTTATTTATTTGTTTTCTTTGTTGCTTTATTTATTTTATTTTGTTTCTACTTACAACAAAATACTTATTCTCTAATATAACGCCATCTCTCCTGGACTCTCTATAGGACGTGCATGCACCACCGGCTAACAACTCATGTGTGCATGTAACTAGCTAACCAACTAACTAATTCTCTCAGCCCTACTATATCTGTTCAGCTTGCGGCTTGACTCCAACCCAACACATGCAAGGATATCAACACAATGGACCAGACCTTGCCGGATCACCCGACTTAACTTGTACCGCAGCTAGTCACGCTTCAGTGTCCATCGCGTCTTGCCGCTTCTCATGGCGTCGCCGTATCAGCATCTTCGGCATCTCACCTTGCTCGCCGCATCACACAACAATCGGGCATCTCGCCTCCTTCGCGGTAACAACTGAAGCACCATTGCCTACACACACTTCTCTAGACCATCTAAACTACATGCAAAACTCCAAACTAAACATGTGTTACAAAATATCAAGATTATTGCTAACAGTTGGGTTGCTGTCTAGCAGGGGCGGAGCCAGAAAATTTAGCCAATGGGTTCATTCACTGAATCAATAGGATTTGGTATGATTTTTTTGGGTATGAATTAACTAAGTGTAACGTCCAATTTCGCACCACGTTAGAATAGAAGTATAGCACTAAAAGGCAGCATAATCAATACAAATATTTTATCGCTTACCACATATAGTTGATACATTAAAACATGAAAGTGCAATACATACCGGTTGGAAGAATTTAAATAGAGCAGTACCAAAATAACTTCACAGGTTCATGTGCAACTTCCCACGTTCCTGAAAACATTGAAAATATAAATTAGTTAGTTCTAAGTAAGTTTCATCATCAAATTTATGTGGTGGCCAGATAGGTCCATTGGTTAAATAACTTTGTCTATCTAACCCTGCTTCTTAGAATTTCTTGTGTGGTCTTAAATTCTCTTCAGATTAACACACATATCATAAGACAGATCTAAATTAACTTTTATCCGAATAAATGCTTTGAAAGCCTAATTGCATTAATAACAATTTGATGTACCTTGCTTACATCTGGGGATCGCCTTGAAGTGTTTGCATCATTATCTGATTCTGGTGATCAATTTCGCTTTGAGAAATATTCTCCCAATGCCTATATCAATCAAGGTCTATGATTTTTTAGGAAATTAGGGCAATGGATGTTACCACGCTAGGCTAGATTGGACATGCATAAGAGGAAGATTTGATGATTGGTCTCATATGGCATGAAATTGGATTGGGATGTTCCGCTGCGGGCTTGCCATGGCGACCGAGGGATGTGGAGACCACGGCCGGGAGTTGCCGAGTTAGGAGGCGATTAGTCGATTTAGGAGGAGCCAGGAGCGTACATCTGTGAGATTGGGAAGCGATCAGTCGAGTCAATCCGGGCTACTCGCGAGGGCTTTTAGTCGGGCCAATTTTGTTAAATCATTTTAAATGGACAAAAAGGCTTCTCGCTTGGGTTTTGTAGTTTCAATGGGTGCAGCCTTGATATTTTAATGGGTTCATACCCAAAAACTACAAACGTACTAGTACGTGGCAGGGAACTTCGTTGGGTTCAACTGAACCCAACGGCTCTACTCTAGCTCCGCCCCTGTCTAGCCGGCCGCCCTCTCGGTTCTTGAGCTTGTAATCCCTGTTCCGTTCTGCGCCGGTCGGATCCACGAGAATTAGTTATTTATAGGTTAAGTTCGATATTTCACTCCGTGGGCCGGCTAATTAATTCAAGTAATTCTTGGAGGGGAATCAATCGAAGAGATTGCCTGCCCATGCTACAAGTCCTTACTCAAAAGGACTAGAGTGCTAAGCTGCCTTCCCGGCACCACCACTATAATGAATGGCTCAAACAAATAGGAGATGAGAATATAATTGATCCTTTCTAGAATAGAATATAAAGGTGGCTGGAACTCCTAGGAGACCAGCTTTTCTACTCTCAGGTGTAGGTACACCCGAGTTTGGAAAAAAAAAAAGAAAAACATGATCAAACAATGTCGAAAAAATCTGCAGTTTTGGCACATGAAACTTCATCAAATGTTCAAGCTTTTTGCAAAAATTCAGCTAAAAATAACATCAGAGGAGCTCTCGGCAAAAAAAAACAAAATCAATGTTCTAAGTTTGCGCACTGTTTGAGCATTGATTTTGCTTTTTTTTTTTTTTTGCCGAGAGCTCCTCTGATGTTATTTTTAGCTGATTTTTTGCAAAAAGCTTGAACATTTGATGAAGTTTCATGTGCCAAAACTGCAGATTTTTTCGACATTCTTTGATCACGTTTTTCAAAATTTTGCAAACTCGGGTGTACCTACACCCGAGAGTAGCCACAACTTTCCCAACTCCTAGCCCATCCTATTCACCACGACGAACGGGGTGGACATCCCCACCATGACGAGCGACCACCCAAAGCGTTTGAGGTCGTAGTTGATGTTGTTACCACTGCTGGACCACCTGCATGCCCCGACTGGGGCCAGAGAATGTGGATGGGGAAGAGGGAGGGGCGATGGGAGGAAGCACCGGGCGCAGAAGGAAAGCGATCCCGACGTGGATGTGTAGAAGGTAATAAGGAGAGAGACGAGAGAAATTTATAGAATCAATAAAACTTGGTAATTTTAAACCAAATATGGTCCACTTTCTATGAAAATTGGTGTGGTTGCATTTAGATTTTTGTACTAGCTTGGCAAAAATACCCATTTTTAACACTTCATAAATGAAAAAAATGATTTTTCTATAAAAAGATTGGAAATACTATTTGGCAAGATTGTTTGTGATGGCGATATGCACCTATGTGGCAAATTTTGGCAGATTATCATAACTATGCAATGAATATGGCCACCGTCTTAGTCACTTGAGACTATATTTTGACATGGTAAAAAAGGTAATTTATATGGCCTAAAATGAAAAGTTCTCATCATAATAACCATCTCTCGCATCAAAATGAACAACTTTGATTTTTGGACCATCTCCATTCGAGGTCGTATGCAACCTCGACAGCAAACATAGTGCATCGTTGCGAAGACCCTCTTTTGCCGAGTGCTACACTCGACAAAGCCTCATTTGCCGAGTTTCACTGTTTTGCTGTGTTTTATTTCCCACGACACCCAACAAAGTACTTGTGTGTTCAACTTTTGCTTTTTTGCCGAGTACTTTTGTGTACGAACTCAGCAAAGGAATGGTCACCGAGTGCCCCGATATAATGTACCCGACAATAAGCCAAACACTTGGCAAAGTTGATTTCTTCAGTAGTGTGTTTGGAAACGTTCCGACTGGTTCTTCAGGATGAAAACCTAGATTCTTGCCTTAGATGGTCGAATCCAACAAAAACGGCGCTTGAGCGCCGCTCCTTTAGTGAAGGACTTTTTAATTGAAAAACCTCATTGTCTGTGTGATGTCATGATATGATTGGCGTGGATATGATCATTGTTGTAGTTTGACATTCATAGATGTTATTTTTATTTTTATTTGTTGATTTTTCCTTTGAAATTTTATTTTTATTTTCTTGCCGACTCATAGTTTTTTGGTTTTATATGACTTTCTTATTTGATGGCGTCCTTTTTTGTGTCCATGCCTTCTATCCTCGTTCTGCGTGTGTGTTCATTGTGTTTGTATCCGCATGATTATTCATTTTGGACCAATAAAAATCACTTTTTCTTTTTGAAGAAAAAAACAAACAGATCACACCGTTCATTGGCAACTACACGTGGAGTACTATTATGCTATGCTTATTGGCAACTTGTTTGGGAGGTGCGTGCCTGTGGCGCGTCATGGCCGGACACCGGACATCAATGCACACAGCCGGCGTCAATGAGCAGTGTGCGTGTCAAATCCGGACACACCATCCTTGCTAGGACGATTAGTGGTTAAGGACTTTGTTGTTGGGTCTTCTTCTCCAAGACAAACGGGCAACATCGATCGACGGTGCACGTAGCATATATAGTATATTCGATCGATAGACCACAACGTTGGGTGCCTAAATCGCACCGTCGAAACCTCCAAGCCCCCAACACGAACGAACCTCCAAGCCCCCAACACGAACGTCAATTCAACCATTCCTCCATCCACCGAAGCTCGTAAACCCTAGTTTCTTTTCCCCGGTTAGCTAGCTGCGGACATCCAGACCATGGAGGTAGGAATTCGCTCGCCAAAACCGACCGATCCATTTAATTAACTTACTGCATGCCTTCTTCGAGGCTAATGACGATGGTGATGTTGATCCGCATCCATGCATGCGGGTGTGCGTGTGTGCGTTGATGATGGCTGCGGGTGTGCGTGTGTGCGTTGATGATGGCTGCAGGGAACCTGGGTGCTCTGGATGGGCGGCTATCGACTGTTCCGCGACAAGTTCCGCTCCAACATCGAGAAGAGGGTCTGCCGGGCGGTGGGTTGGGAGCTGGCCGCGAGGCTCCGCGCCGCCGACGAGGCCCACAAGGAGGACATGAGGAGCCTCCGGCAGGAGGTGAAGGAGCTGCGGGAGCTGCTGGCACAACGGATCGATCAACAACCCGTACCAGCGCGCCCCGTAGTTTAGTTAATTACTGCATCATGTTTACCTAGTGGGACACATGTTTTGCGTGATTTATCGGATAAGTAGCGGTATCACTTTAAGAGTTTTTTATTTGCCTATATATAGCAAGTACTACTCCCTTCGTTCCATAATATTAGAGCCCGTTCCACAATATTAGAGCGCACTAGTGTAAAAAATATTCTTATATTATGGGACGGCGGGAGTACAAGATAGTAGCACCATTGTATTTGACTCGGTGGATTGTTGTTCAGTGAGGACTGCTGCATTGTTTGAATCGAAATTAAAAGCACCGGTGCCAATTGGGTACCTAGCAAAGCATTATCATATGGACAAGAGTTTTGCTACACTTACGAAAATTTTCTACGAAAAGTTACGTAAATGATGATGTGGCTTTGTTTAATTGGATAGCACGGCCCCCCACCCTGCAAATCAGGGGGAGGATTAGTTAGAATTAGGGAAGGAGATAACGTTTTTAGTAAGACTACGTAGGACTTTTCGTAGGTGTAGCATTTTTGTATGGACAATGGGTAGGAGCGAGGGTTTTCGAGTTCATCTCCTAAGTAAGGCGTGGTTTAGTTTGTACCAATTGTTATTTTTTTTTGTGGGGGGGAATGCGTGTTTTATTCCACAAGAATGGGTTTGCAATCGGCTACCAGCAGGTAGCTGTCAAACACAATCAGATGCATTCAAAAAAATTTACAATCAGAAGCATGGTGCAACTAACAAGCAGTGTGGCCATTGGATCTGCCAAAATTAGCTTGGTAGTTTGTAGCAATCGTTGTGCTTGTAGAGTTGTTGTACATATCTTAGACACTCAAGAACAACTAACCAATCCTAATAAGCATAAATAGGAAATCACAAACATGACTCTCGGAAGACAAATTAGCTCAATCTCGTGTGCAATTGACACCACCAAGAAATTCATACACCAAGGTGACTTGCAAGGATACAAACCTCATTGGATCGCCACAACAATGGACCATCAGATATGATGAAGGTTGGCAACAATGGAAAGCACGTCGTCGAGGGCACCACGATGTTGACAACTGTGCCAGCATCGCTAGATGAAGACCGACGATGCTTGCATGTTGCAGGCTAGAAAGCAGGGGGTTAATGAAGAAGACGGCATTGCTGCTTCAGTTGATAACAACAAGAACCAACCCACCATCCATATAGATCGATGCAGATAAAAGAATCAAAGTTTAAGTGCTACAAGATGTGAATGAAGCCGAAGAACTTGTTTTATTCAAGGCAACACTGCTACTGTCATTGCTTCATCCCAATATGAAAACACCACTAGTGTCGTCGTCGCATCATCCCAATACGAATAACCTTAGATGGGGGCATGCGGTTCCTCCACCCTTTTGTAGCCTCATCGGTGGCTGGAGAGAAGAGGACCGTCATCGGAGGGCGTGTGGAGGTGTGTCTTATGCGGATATTGCGGCACTCGGTCAGTGGTGGATCTACTTGGAACCGGTGGGCATGTGGAGGTGTGTCTTTTGCGGATCTTGCGGGATTCGGTCAGTTGTGGATCTACTCGGAACCGGTCTTCGTTCGTATACTTCTCTTCATCATCGAGTCGGCGACGGTTGCTATTCTGGGGCACTGGCACGATGACTTTCCGACTGTCAGCAAGGTTTCTCTTGCTCCGATGATAGAGGGGTTACAATGGCGGTGCCCTTTCGCCTCGCTCATGTGTTTGTGGTTATTGCTAGGTAGTCTACGTATATACATGGATGAATTTCTTTTACTTCTGATGTTCTTTGTACTGATATGATGTTTATTGAATAGATTAGAAGTTTTTTTTAAAGAGAAGAGGACCATCAAACTCGCTGGTGAAAGGCGCCATAGGTGTTTGAAGCCTAACCCTAGATATATTTCGGACGTAGCACGCTACAATATTGGTCAAGTGGAAACATGCTGCGTGTTTTCCCTTCCTCATTTTTTTTTTCAGGGAACACTTTCCTACCTACATTTTGGATATGGGTTAAATTATCATGGACGATCCATGCCCTATATAGGTCGCTCCCACCAGGACAGTTGTTTGTCAAAGCCCTAATTAACCCCCGACCCATCTCTCCTGAATTCCAACACCACGTATTAGTACGTTTTGTGTGGGGGTTGGCATCAACAGATGGCGCTGCTATGGCGTGCTGCCGCACCCGCCGCCGCTTGCCGGCCACTCGCCAGCCGGCGCTCCGTCTCGACGACGCGTCGCTTTTCATCCTCCTCTGAGAGCGAGACCACAAAGGTACATAATCCGCTCGCTGCAACTTGGACGCTTTAAGTCCGTAATAACTAGTCGTCACTTTGATGAACAATGATGGCTGCGCCCATGCATGCAGCCGCGCAGCAGGCCGGTCCTCAAGGCCATCGTGGGTATTACCCCCCATCTCCATTAATCAGCTCCCCCGCTGATTTTCAAGTGCGCCTCCTCCCTCCCCTTAATCACCAATCATATCTTGCCCCATCAGTATGTAGCTTTAAATCCGTAGAAATCTGTCCGTAATTGTAGCATAGTTGTTACTATTGGGCTCCTAGTTCAGAATGGTGTGGAAAGAAGCGCGGAAAAGGTCACCAAGGAGGAAAAACAGTATGCTTCTGTCCACACATTGTCAAACAGGAAAAACAGGAAAAACAGTATGAGCGAGTGACAGAACACTAGCTGCATATGTCATACATAGACAATACAACATTGATACATCGCCAAGAAATCAATATACATGGCTCGTTGTATAATTACTGCACCGATCTTTGTGCAGCAAATGGATGAGATACCATCCTCGCGTGGCCGCATGTCCATCCGTGATTTAGCAAACGGATGAGATACCATCTTCTCCTTTGCAGGTTATTTTCCGTTGTACGCAATCGCTTCGTACATGGTCTATGCTTCTGTCCACACATTGTCAAACAGGAAAAACAGTATGAGCGAGTGCATGTTGCATGTATGGCAAATGACAGCCTAGATGAATCAACATGGGGCAGTTATGACCCACCCCGGACGGGGTCTCCCGCCGACCGAATCACTAACGGACAAGGCTGTATTTCTACGAAGATAAATGTGTGCTGGCCCACATGCGTGAGGATATAGCGGGTGTATTCACATTTCATAAGAAATTAGCACTGTGCAGTATTACGCGTGGGGGCGAGATGCTATATTAGCTGACGATCACGACGCGCTGCGGACGCACGGGATAACGACAGCGCGTGGCCGCATGTCCTCAAAATCCGTGTCCCTTATAGTATTATTAGTTTGTGAAGGAAGTACTAGATTAGTTATATTGTAAATAAAGACATCTCAGTGGCGGCGTCGAACAAACAAGGAACGCAGTGTATCCACGGTTAGAACTAGGTAGTTGCCTAGCGTCAAGGGTCACAGTGGTCCAGCCTGCGGCTAAAGTCCAAATCCACAATTAATGTTCAACCACAATTAATCTTACACAAGGACGAGATGTGTTCCGCTGGAACTTCATTGCATCTGGGTCCTTCACAGTCGACTCGATGTACCGTGCGCTCACGCATTCAGAGGTCCCAGTGGATAATAATAAGAAAATCTGGAGATCGAAGATTCCACTGAAAATTAAGATCTTCATGTGGTATCTTCGGAAGGGAGTGGTGCTAACCAAAGATAACCTCGCCCGTCGCAACTGGCATGGAAGCAAGAAGTGTGCCTTTTGTACTCATGATGAGAGAATCGGACACCTCTTTCTTCGGTGCAAGTTTGCACGTTCTACGTGGTCGATCATCCAAATAGCGTCTAATCTTTATCCGCCCACAAGTGTTGCCAATATTTTTGGTCACTGGCTGGACGGTATTCCGTATAGATTTAAAACGCTAATAAGGGTGGGAGCGTATGCCTTATTATGGTCGCTTTGGCTATGTAGAAATGATTTAATTATTAATGACAAAAACTCTTCTCCTTTGCAGGTTATTTTCCGTTGTACGCAATCGCTTCGTACATGGTCTATGCTTCACCATACGGAGTTTCAATCGTTGTTCAAGGCGGTGTGTACGTAATTGGAGCGAGTGGCCATGGAGGTTTTTTCCCAACATGGGTGGCAGCATAACCTCCGTATCAGCCCATAACATCCTTCAACATAGGCATAGTGACGGTCTTATTTGACTCTACTAGTGCTGATATGCCATCTTTTTATTTTCTTTCGGACTATTTGTGTTTGGCTGTGTGCATCCTAGTTATGCAGAGGCCGGGTGCTGCAACACGAGACCCAAGACGCTTTGTGAGTATGTAAGGTGGGCCAACTATTAATAAAGTAGTACCCATTTAAAACTTACAATTGTACATGCTGACTATAAGGTTGGCTCTAGATGACATGTCAACTCCTTATAGCCGACCGTTGGCTGTATTATTAACCATGCTCGTACATCGGCTTCTCAGGGATCAGGGGGAGAACTTTGAGTATACGCGGTCTTCAAATAAAAGGAGCAGCCCCATCTTCAACTGACCACAAAGTCAAAGCAAGAGGGCTTATCCCCGCTGCATCTGGGTTGGGTTAACAGAGTCAATATAGTGACCGGGCGCTATAGGAAAACATATACATAACAAAAAGCCGCTCCAAAATAGTGTTGCCCTGCAATGGCTAACAGTCGAGTGAGAGATGGTAGAGAAAGTGGCCCCGTGCGTTTGTCAGTCTTTTTTTTTTTTTGAGGGGTGGTCGTTTGTCAGTCAATTTGAGAGAGAGAGAGAGAGCGTCGTCTAGGAGCTTCCTCCCATTACTGCTCTTTCCGCGGGTAGCGCATACCGTGCTATGCGTACGAGTGCTAAATGGGGGAAATATCATGCTACTAAGGCTTAGATGATATCATGATATGGACTCTCGGGAGCCGTTGGATCTCAGATCAAACAGCTACCGGGAGCTCTTGAACATTTTGCAGAAAAGGCATTCAAGAGTCCCAAAATTATGCGCCAATAAAATAGCTTCTCCGGTACGATCCAAAATCCTGTATCATGGTAGCATATGAAGTCTGGTAGCACCTGAAACTTTCGCGTGCTAAATGGGGTGGCCCATGCAGAAGCCACTTTCATCCTTTTTAAGCTTCCAACGGTTTTGTGAAGTTCTAGCCATTTGTTTATTTTTAGTTGTTTTCGTATTTGTATTTTTCAAATTCATGATCTTTTTTAATTCATGTTTTTTTGAATTTGTGAACTTTATTTAACTACGAGAAATTTTGAAATTAATAGAATGAGGACGCATGGTGGGGCCACGGTACCTTTCACAGTATAGGATGAGGACTATTTGGTGTGTACAGGATGATGACTAGTTGGTGTGCTTGGAAAGCGAGACGGCGATATTCCTCCGGATGTATGAGCTTTCCCAACGTTGTGAAGATTTCTGTTGTTGAATATGACAACCTTTTCAAGGCCCTGTTTGGAATGTTGTTTTCCTTCTAAGCACACTCGTATAAAAAATACCGCTGTCCGCCCGTCTTTTTTGGTTTTCGGTTGGAAATAGCTCTAGGTGGGTAATTTACACCTGTAAATTAAATACACATGTATAAGATTACATCCATACCAAGCGCGGCCTAAGAGATTGGGTCAGAACGCTCTCGTATCAAGCTTAGGCCATGTTCCCTGATTTTCGTATTCTTATCTGCTCAAGCTCTAGTTTGTGTTTATAAGTGTTTACTTTGTACTTCCTCCGTTCAGAAATACTTGTCATCAAAATGAATAAAAGGGGATGTATCTAGATATATTATAGTTCTAGATACATTCTTTTTTGTCCATTTTGATGACATGTATTTTCGGACGGAGGGAGTACCTTTTTTGCTCTTGTTTCCCTCATAAATCAGACCCATCTCCATACCTATAATGAAATGTAGGAACACCTTGCGCTCTCACAGCGTTTGTCAGAAAAAAAAAGGAGAAGTCTCTCATCATCATAAAGATATGCATGGACACGTCATTAAGGTGTATTTCTACACGACAAAGTTGGATTGATACAAATGTACAGCCAATTAGTACATAGCTCGCATATGTAACTATTCTAACTCGCGCACACGCGCACACGCACCCGCACCCACGCACACGCACGCGCGCACGCGTGCGTGCGCACACACACAAAAACAAATTTAAGTTACAATCGCACCACTAACATAGTTGCTTTAGAACACACTTGTGTTTTTATACTATGCAGATGCTACGTACATAGAATTAACTAGCGGGTAGTGCGCGGCGGCACGCCGCGCTTTGCTGGTAGGTTCGAGATGTGATGATTTTTGTATTTTGCATAAACTTTTACATGTAAAAATAGTCAGATATTAAAGACAACACACAATGCAGGTGGATCATCCAAGACCATCTTACCACAAGATTAGACGATGGAACCATGAACTTAAACACTGTTACGAAATATAGTGACCAAAACATGGACACAATTTATTATCACTGTATAGGGCGGCCATCACTATGCATTGTTAACACGAAGTTATTATCTCTGAAAAAGTCCCCGGGAAAAGAATAGAACAATGATAGAGATTTCTATATAGATGATAGTCTCGCTTAAGAATGTTCAACAATCTGTCCTATTTTTGCTGGAGCTTGGAAGATTAAGCCATTCAGTATAATGAATTTTAAACCATACAAAAATGTCGATCAACCTGAACTATAGAAAATACATCAACAGTTTTAGTCGTGAAGCAAGTACAGTACACACTTGGCTATAGAAAATACATCATATTTTCTTCAGTCCACAACGCCAAAAGAAAATATAGCGATAAATGCCAGCAATTAATCTTATGTTAGTTAATAACAATGCATAAGCCTGAAATTATCTTCAGTGTCTTAAATTACTGGAATATATTGACACATACCAGGCCTTGTTATATCAACAACAGGGACATACAAAGGTGTTTCCAAATTCAGTAATCACTGAAACAGATCAGCGTTGCTCGTGCTCTTAAATTAAGAATACATACTACGTATTTAGATTCTACCTTTGAGCAGCAAATAAGGAGTGCAAATATTAGCATGAACCCAGAACTCGCTCAAAATTACAACACAGCTTAACTGAGCAAAATCAAATGGCAGAGGAAGATATAATATGTACATATAAAATTCCTATTATGGGCATCTGCAAAGGCAGAAGATCAATACCCACATGATGGTACCGAAACAAATTCATGTAACATCGTCCAAGAATGTTAGCTTAAGCATACCGTGATAATCATAAATCTGACGGTCGTTGGTTCTGGTCCAATATCGACACCTGCAATTGCAGAAGATCAATTCTCACAGATGATGGTACTGAAACAAATTGGCAAACGAAAGAAAATACATGTTGCATGTACAAAAGCTGGGGATAGTTTATTCTCCAGGAGATGCTTGACAAAAGTTGTCTTCCCCATACTTTGTACCAAATAGATTTCAGACAAAATCTGCCCTGCTGCTCAAGAATGTAAAGCCATGTCATTCAATTTGCTGTCAAATTGATCCTAATGGTAAATACAAATACATGGTAAATACAAATACATGTCACTTAAAAAGAATATGCCATGATAGTTTTCCGAAACAAGAATACGCCACAATAGCATAGTGCCAGAATTATTTCAGTCTAGTGTCCTAGCTATACATTCTGATGCGATTCACATGCATGATATTCTAATGAGTAGGCAAATCGAAATATAAGGCAAGTAGAAGGAAGAGGAACCAGGAGTGGTGATGCTGTGCTCATCTATACCATCGCCTGTGAGCTATGCAGTGGCAGTTGTCCTACAGAGAGGAACGGTGGTGGCCCGGGAACATGGCGCCTCAAAAGCGATGTTATATGCTGTTGAGGAAGGGCGCCTCTGATGGTCGCGCTGCATCACCGTGTCATCGCCAATGCCGACAACGGGCCAACGCTGGGAGGGAGGTGGCACACCGCCGCAGGAGAGCGGAGCAGAGAACGGGACCTTCCGCCATGGTCACCCTGCACATGTCGTCGTTGCCGTCCTACGCCACCACTACGCCAGCGCCTCCTTCAGGCACTGCACAACGGCCGCTCCACCTCGCCATTGCCTTGAGACGGAGCAGCCGGTCAGGGCGGAGCGATAGTGTGTTGGAGCACCTCTCGTGTCAGCTTCAGCGCCCGCTTAGCCAAGGCGGCAACTCCCGACGACGCCGTGGGCGGACGGCTTTGGTGGCATCTGGCATGCGACGGCGGGCGTCGGCGATCTGGGCGGGCGGAAGGTCGAGGCGCGGGGTGGCTCGCGGCGTCGAGCATGTGGCACGCTTGAACAACGGAGACGCCGGGACTCCGGCACCTGAAGGGGCATGAGCCGCGAGCTCATGGTCGAGAGCAATGTGGCATTGGCCCAAGATGACGGCGACATCGACGATGTGCAGCCGTGGCCTGAGTTTAGCCTCCCGCGCGGATGTACGCCGTCTTCCCTTCTTCCTCTCCTCCGTCATGGCCTCTGATCGTGGTGGGGGCGACGGGAGAGAATTTTGGAGCTTGGTGGTGGGACGAGGAGGAGGCGGTTGTGTTGTGTCGGGATAAAGGAGAGACAATTTATAGATCTACAACAGCGGTGGAGGGGACATGAGATTGGACTGGAGTTTTCTAGAGAGAAGATACGTGTCCCGACCTGACCCATCTTCCATAGTAAAAAATTAAATCTATGTAGAAATTGTAACAAGGAATCAGAGTCAAAGCAGCGATGGACATGTACAGAACACATGAAAGGAAACTGATGTGACCCTTCATGGGCATTCAATAGACAAGAAAGAAAGACGTGATAAAAAAACATGCAAGACGCTAGTTAGCTAAGAAATAGAAACGACAAGGAACCCCGCGTCACACGCGTCATTTTCTCAGGGGTGGTAAAAAAAATCCAAAAAACCAGAAAAATGGAATCCTTACGGACCTAGTCTTCTTAGTATTAAGTGTCTATATTATGTAAGATTTCTCCAACGTAACATTTTTTGTCTAGGGATATATTATCATGCAACTAGAATTAAGAGGTTCGTGATACTCCGCCTTTTCCTCACGACCCCCTCGTCACCAACCCTCGGCGACATGCGGGGAGATCGCGCCCCCGGCCCTCGGCCTCCTTTCCTTAAGCTCCCTCTCCTACTGCCGATGGAGATCACACCGGGTGAAGCCAGTGTCGTGGGCTATGGCGGCGGCGATGGTGAACCGCTCTAGCGTCGGCGACACACATCATGACGGTGATCCTGCTACAAGGAGCGGCGGGATCCCGACAGTGTGAGTGTCGGCGGCGAGAGCGGCGGCGCGACCACCCCACGCTGGAGGCACTCCTATGGTGGCGGCCGGGTTCACGGATCTCACCTGACCCAGATGGGCCTGGGTGGGACGGTGTCTCGTTTCTGCGGCGACGGGCTAGCGTGGAGGGCCGGACCACTCCGGCTGCAGACATCATGGTGGTGCCACGGCCAGTCAGGCCGCGGCGGCTGGATCTTTTTCGTCTAGTCTCCATCAGAGAAGGTGGCGATGCGTGTTCAAGATGCTTGATGGAGGTTCTTCGAACAGATCTGGGGGAAAACCTGCTCTCGGTTAGCTGCCAAGAACGGCGATGGCGGAGCACTTCGGTGTCGTTCCTATCTTGAAGGCATCGCTGTTGACAAGTTCCATACCACTATCTCCTATCTCCAAGGGAAACCCTAGATCAATAGATCAGTTGACGGCGGCCCTCTTGTGTCGTTTCCCCCTTGGGGCGTCATTCTTAGAGATGTACATGGGCTCGAGGGACCAGTACACGACATCTTTGGTGGAGCGGTGCTTCATCCTACACATTGATGGCGGCGGATTTCAGCGGCGTGGCGCAGTGGATAATCAGTGTCCGATGTGCGACGATGGACTCGCGCCGGAGGACGACGCTCTCTGGCGTTGTGGTGTCGTCGATGGCAGAGAGGCCTTCCAAGGTCAATGCGTTAGTTTATACTCTGAAGATGGATCGATGGAAAACGGTTTTGATGGCCTTTGCAGCGTGCGCTTGTGGTGCCCACTGTGAGTGCGCCGGACCGGTGTGTGACCCAGTCCCGACATTGTGGCTTGGATGGGACATCCGGCTTTAGATGTTAGGCTCTGCTGTGATGTCTGTTTGGTATTCAACTCGGACATGCGGCACCTCTTCATCAAGGGGATATGAGTAGCGACAGGTGTTGCCAAGATGACGGCTTCAGACTTATTGGTGTATTACTTTGTAAGGTCCATGTGAATAATTAATAAAATGGCCGCATGTATCAGCCAGATACAAAGGTTGGGAGTATATCCTCCTTTTTCTAGAAAAAAACACTAGAATTAACATGAAACCTGTGCTCATTTCCATGGTATTCCATATGTTTCCAGATTTTAGCTACATGTTGGAACCCAGAAATCCTAGTGACAATTACTCGCTCCATCCGTAAACAGACCTTATTTTTAGCTATCAGCATACAATGGCACACAACCTAATTTGCCATTACGTTTCAGTGCACATGCTAGTTCGGTGAGATATTTCAATGGCCTAAGATTACGTGATCATGAGTTAATAGGATAGACAAATTTGGCCAATCAATATGATTGTGCGGTGTAATTTATTGGTGAGATGTTGCGATTATCAATTAATATTTTCAGTCGTGAATGAGCACAGAATAGTATGTAGTGTACCTGGCGACAAACAGTGTCCGCTACCAGCATGGACAGTGATCCAACTGAATTAGATTTTCCTTTTTGCCAGTTTCGGTACAACTCATTTTGCAACGCAAGTCTACAAATGGACAAAATACCAACCAAAGGGAGTACAGTATATGGCAAACTACAACCTAAAGCTATCTTCTTAAATTTCATATTCAAGATTTCCGAATGCTTTCACTCTTATTCTTCCTTCTTTTCCTATTATGTTAAGATACCCTGGTCTATGACCCTTTAGCTAGCTCAAATTAATTTGAGTGCATGTTTCCTTATTTGAATCACATATCTGTGGCACACAATAAATTTTCTGTTTGGATTTGTAAATAAGTCTACTTTTCGTCTGAGTTTAACATGGTAGCTAGCTTGGGGGACAACCGTGAGTGGAGTAAATGGTGTACTGTCAAGCAACACGGAAGGTGATCGATTTAATACGTGCACTTCCATTAGTTTTTTTTAACTGTTAACACGAAAAATAATTGAAGTGAGAGAAGTTTACTCATTGCGTCGTATTCACGGTGTCTGGTTCATGTCGTTGTGACCATTAGGAAGAATGCAATAAGTCACTACCGTACACAAGTACAGTACTCACTGCAGTACAAACATGTCTACCTACGTACAGTAGCTATCATAGCGACAAGCAATGATACTTGCAAACCACCTGGCTTCAATTTAACACTTATTTGTTCATGTAGACAATCGACCCACGAGTACTGAAGAAGGGCTTCTTAGAGTATCTACGTGCGGACTTGGCAAATTCGCCCCTCTATACACACGTGGGCACATCCGGTCGCGTCCAAGGACAGCGCCGGACGGCCTCTCATTTCGGTTGCTGCACATCCACACACTTTAAATGCGGATCCTCAAATCCATGCAATCCGTGCAGTCGATCATACAATATTTTTTTTTCTACTTCAACAGTTCGAAACAAAGCAAAACAAATCATAGTTCAACAATCCAGACATACCAAAATGAAATTAATATCCGAGCATGACAGATCAGTCGCTGGCCGATCACTCGTCGGACGCCATCCATGCCGCCTACTCCTTTGCCATCCTAGCCTCTTGCTCTGCACGCGCCGCCTGCATCTTTGCCACATGTTCTACTGCTGCCATAGCCGCCCTCGCCGCCTCGTAGTCCCTACGCTTCTTGATCTCCTATTTTCCCTCCATAAGCCACTTCTTAGCATGCTCATCCAAGAGGCTTTCGTCCTCTGACATGATCTTCACATCCTCTACGCCCCGAGGGATTTGCAAGCTCTCATTCTGAAGCTCAATCGCTCCAAATAATTTGGCCTTGTTGAACTCCCATTTAATCATCGCCTCTTACTTCTCCAAGTGGATCTTCTCCCTTTCAATTTCCATCTACTTCCCCGCCTTCTCTAGGTCCCAATCCATCATCTCCTTTTGCGCATCCAACATGAGCGTGTACCTATCCTTGCCGGCATGGGCGGAGACAAGCCCCAGGCAGCCCAGGCTGCCTGCCTGGGGCATGAGGCCCATCTTCTGTAGGCTAGAATGAAGGTGGCCTGGGGCATGAGGCATTGAGGCCCATCTCCTTTGTTAGTTGCCTACATGTCTGCCTGCACGCCACCCCTTTCCCCCGACTTGGGCGAACCCTAGGAGGCGTGACTCGGGAGTTGCGTCCCTGCCGCCGGCGCCGCCGCCTGCCGTCATTCCCGCTGCGGGCACACCATTCCCCCCGCCCCCGCCCCCAAAGCCCCTTTCGATCCCCTTTCGCGGTAGGAGGTTGTGCTGATGCGGGCTGCTGCCCTGTTCGGCCTCCGAATCCCCTTCTGCGGCATCATGTTACTATATTCCAGTTGAATTTCGCATTCATGATCTAGTTGTACAATCTATCCAAAGGTTAGTCCAGTACTCCATTTATGACTTGGACTCAGAGGTCTTTGTGTCCAATTATGGAAGTAGTTTCATTGATGTCATATAATTGATGCTTCAAAATGATGTTGCACATTTGAAAAAGAGTTCAAGCATCAACCTTACATTACTAGTATTAATCTGCACACCTATTTTTAGCTTTTTACTTGATTATGCACTGATTTGCATTTCAAAATTTGGTATTAAAGATGTAGTCATGGGAGGTGCAGATTAACTAATCCTTTGATTTTGTATCAATTTTTTGCACCATCTATGCTACATTGTTGACCCATATGAAAAAAATACTGCCTTTTAAAATATTATGTTTGGGTTCTTATTCGTTAACAGAGATTGACTTTTGTATGCCATGAAACTAGAGTTTTTTAGGGTAGTTTTTAGCCCTTAGTTTCTTGCCCGGGCCATCGGCCAATCCTGGCTCCGCCACTGCTTGCCGGCCTTGAGATAGGCTACAAGCTATTTCCACTTTTGCCGGTCATTCAATATGACCCAACATTGGCTAAACGCAAATGGCTTCTTCTCCGTTTCGTGATACATAGTGGCCGCCACCACCGTCTAGCAAACACAATATGTATGAGCATGAGAATGCAAAAAAAAAAAAAGCATACGCAAATGATGACAATATGAAGTGGCTTACGTGAGTTGCCACTCCGATCCCACTTTGAGGGTGGCCGGTCACTTGTGAGTAGTAGGCGATGTACTTATTCCTTAGTCCTTGAATGATCCCCCATGGATGTTGGAGAGATGCCACACCGTTGTTGGTGACTATAGGATGCGGCTGAGCGGCTCTACAGTATTCCTTAAAAATCTTCTCCCAATATGCTGCAAATTGGATCCGTTGTTGTGGCCAACCAAGCATTGACGAACAACATATCCCAAAAATCAAGAATGCCAGACCTCTCCCCTTTGTCGTATTTGCCTTCTTCTTGGTCAGTTTGGGATTTGATGTTGTCCCAACTTCAAATGAAGGGCAATTTGGATCACCCAATTCATAGTCCATCTGGGTCGAACCTTAATTATCATTGATCATGTCTGTCATGAACAACTCCTAAATGATCATTGTTTGCAAGCATTTAGTATGTCCGAAATGAACTAGTAGTCTATGCAAAACATTGAACATGGCATATGCAAAGTTGATTGGGCACGAGAAACAAAACTTATTGAGTCTTGTTGTTTCATTCCATCATATGTACAGGTCGTCGGCAGCCCGGGCTCCACCGGTGCCAGTTCTTGTCCACGCCCAAACGAGCTGTCGCGAGTGGCAGACGTCCACCGGCGGCATATATATGCGTGGTCGGAAAGTTCTCCAGGATGCCCCAACAGGCCGTTGGATCCTCCTTTGCCCCAACCTAGTCCGACGGCACAATCCTTGTCAGGTACAGGATGGAGGGAATGCGGGGTTTCAGGCGCGAGGAGGTGGACAGATGCTCGTCCATGTCTGCATCCACTCCCCGTGACGCCACCCCTTCCCTCTCTTGCTGTCGGCGGCACCGGTTCCTCCGAGCGAATTTCTCTGGCTTGCATGATGAACCCGAGGTTGGGACGCCGACGGACGAGGCGGACTCAGCCTCTGTCACGGCAGTCAGGGCCGGGCTGGACGACATCTAGGGCCGCGGATCGGGATCGGCGGTGAGGATGGTGAGCAAGGGTGTCTGACGGTGATGGCTTAGACGCAAGAAAGGTTGGAGGGAAGCGTGAGGAGGAGGAAGAGTTTGGTCGATTTGGTGCAATTTGTGGTGGGGTAGGGCTGTCTAGTCCGACGTCCCAGACGCGCCCGGGTGTGCCCGGGCGCCGACATATCCATCCCATATTTTGGTTGGATATGAGGGATGACGGTCAGCCAGTCTGAGTCGCTTTTTTGTGACCGGTCACTGACCGGGCCGTCCGACTGGGTGTTTCAGGCGGGTTTGTGGCGCCCCGCTATAGATGCTCTTACTTGTTGTCCTTAATCTAGCATGAACACAACCAAGAACACTGTTGTGCGTATGAGAGCTCCTATTCGGCGCTTCACACGCTAGGGAAGCTCCCTGTCACCCACGCGCCAACGCTGGAAGGCCGGGCCATGTAGATGCGAGCACATTTTATTTCCCCTAGTCCGCTATAACCTATTTTTGAAAACCGAAGAACGGAAAAAATGAAGAAAAAAACATGAATTTAAATGTTCATGCGTTTTGAAAGAAAGTTGATGGGCAAGAAAAAAATTCATCGAATTGGAAAAAGTTCATCGAATTTGGATAAAGTTGATAAAATTTGAAAAAAGTTAAACGAATTGAAAAAAGGTTCATTGATTTTGAATAAAGTTCATCAATATTGAAAAAAAATTCACCTATTTTGAAAGAAAAGTTCACAATGTTTTTTAATAGCCGCACATTTAAGAAAGCAAAAAAAGGAACAAGAAGAAAATAAAACCGAACTAAAAGGACAAAGAAAAAAGAGAAAAAAGAGTAAATTTGCACAAGCACGTGGGATGGCCTGGTGGTTCCCGCGCTTCCTTTGGAACGATGAGGTCACGAGTCCGAAAATAAAACCGAACTAACGAACGATGAGGCTGCAGCTTATTTTTGAAAACATTTAACAGAATAACCGAGAGCAGAGCGGGCGTGCGCTCGTTTGCAATTTTTGAAGAAACTCGCGCCTGAAGCGCCGAACTGAAAATGCTCTTGCGTATTGACAATGGAACTTGTATCAGACTCGAATGCCGGTCGGTTTTGTTGAACTATAGGGTGGCTTTTCGGCACATTCAATTTTTTTAGAAAATCTCTGAGGGCCCATGTAGATGTTATGACAAGGTGCTGGAAAGTTTAGTCCCACCATATTTGTCAAGGAGAGTGGAGACCCATTTATAAAGGCGTCTCTTCTACATGCTATTGTAGCTTGAGAAGATGAGTGGTTCTTGCGCGCTCCTCCATTGCGCGCATATCGTGTTTCGTGAATGAGCCGACCCGAGCTCAGACCTAAGTCATGCGTGTGATTATTTTTTGCCGGTCAACAATGAATAATTAATTGGCCATTATTTTCGACTGGTGGTTATAATTTAAGTTGTTTCCTACATTTTAAAATTCGAATTTTTCTTCTCCCAATTTCTGACAGTGAGCAGATTTGGGCTTTTGACCCTATCCATATCAGTATATGCTTGATAAAATCGCCGCGATTTTGCACACGTAGGAACCATGTCAACATGACGAACATAAATAAAAACATTTTGGAATCGATCATTACATCATGGGAGATGATTGATGTTATATCTCCACGTGCATTAGATTTTCAACTGTTGACGCGCAAGAAAACATCGAGCGGAAGAAATTTAGTTGTCATCTCGTATTCATGATGACTATTTCATACCGTGGATGGACATGTAGATGACACGCATACGTATATGTCTGGCTAGGTACAGTACCCGCAACTATCATTGTACGATCGAACAGTGATACTTGCAATTTCCGAACCACCTGGCTGCAATTAAACACGTATTTGTTCACGCCCACGATCGGCCCTCGAGTAAGGAAGGAAGGCCCTCTATGTGGTGGCCTGGATGATTAGTTGTGCGGTGGCAAATTAGCTATCAAGCTTAGCTAATCAGAGTGCACTAACTAATTTATTGCAAACTGTAGATAGCATGGGTAGGGTAGCACTCTCAGCCCCGTCAGCACTCAGCATGGCTATATATAGAGAGAGTGTCTGTATGTGTCCTCTCTCTCGTCTCTTGTCTCTTGGTGCTGGTAGCAACCTGGCTGGTCTCTCCTCATTGGGTGGCCATTAAGGCTGGTACACCATATACTCCTCTTGGTGCTGACCCTCAAGGTTCCATTCCATTCCTTGCACTCTGATTCCATTTGATTTCCCCACCTCCCTCCAACAACTCTCTGAATCCCTCTCGCTAGAAGTCTAGATCACCGGCCATGATCTTCCCTCCTGCTTTCCTAGATTCATCAAGCTTCTGGAACACCAACCACAACCAGCTTCAGGTAGGCATCATTTCCTTGTGTTTCTAGGTAGCTACTAGTAGTAATTAATAGTATAATCCCTCAATATTTTGTTCATACTCCTACATGATAAAACATTATATGTGTGCACTAGCTAAGCTAGGGTTTGATAATTCATATCTTGGCTATATGTTTAATTAATTACTCATCTCCTTGTTGATTCGCAGCTGCAGCAAATTGGCAGTAAAACTCATATCACCACTACTCTTTCACCTGCTGGTCCTGATGGAGGAGGCAACAACAGCAATCACGATGGGTTAATGGCCACGGCCGGGGCAGGATGGGGCGTCGGTGCTGAGGATGGCGATAGAGGCAGCGGGAATAGCAAGCCGATGTCGACGACGGAGCGGGCACGGCTGGCGAGGGTGCCGCGGCCGGTGCCGGGGCTCAAGTGCCCACGCTGCCATTCCACCAACACCAAGTTTTGCTACTTCAACAACTACTCCCTCACCCAGCCTCGCCACTTCTGCCACGGTTGCCGCCGCTACTGGACCCGTGGCGGCGCGCTCCGAAACGTGCCCATCGGCGGCGGTACACACGCCAAGCGCAGGACCAAGCGCAAGACGGCTTCGGCCGCCTCCGAAGCCGTTGTGGAAGGGACGTCGTCGGCGACGTCGACGACGCGCAGCAGTACATCTTGCGCCACCGACACCAGCAACGCGCCGCCCGGTCTGCAGTTCTCCATGGGCGGGTTCGCTGACAGCTTCGACCCGGCGAGCCTCGGCCTCAGCTTCCCCGCCAGGCTGCTCTTCGCGGACAGCGCCACCTACGCGGCTGACGGCTGCGCGCAGCAGCACCACCACCAGGCCAACGTGAACGGGATGGACAGCTTCCCATTCATGCACACCATGGATCATCAGAAGTCCGGACCACCAGCTGAGGCAATGCCCATCACAATGGCGGCGATGCACGGCATGTTCCAGCTTCCACCTCGGGCTACAGAGCGGCGGCGGGGGCAATGGTGATGACGGAAAAGGCCAAGAGAGACCAGCAGCAGCAGGATTACTCAAGCAGCAGGGGCATGACCGGGGACGTGGTCATTGGCAATGGCGACGGCGGCTACAGTTAATATTCCAGCACTGGAAATGCAGCTAGTAATTAGCCTGTGAGATCAAGCTTTGTTCCTATCTTAGATTAATGCTTGGTGAAATGAGGCAGGGTCAGGGCCGGCCCATAGGCCGGGGCAACGGGGCGACCGCCCTGGGCCCCTGGGAGGTAGGGGCCCCGGCCCAGTAGTAGTATAGCATACAATAAGGCCCAAGCCCACCACGTAGTTAGCACTCACGGACCGAAAGAATCGATCGCTAATTTGCTAGGCTGCTGCAGCGCTCCATCGATCTCCTCCGGTATCGTCTCCAGTTTTCCTCACCTCCTCGGCTCCCCC
>LR738714.1:794995698-795025059 GCA_902687465.1 Secale cereale | reverse complement strand
ATATCAAGCCATATGCCTATATTCAGGTGCTTTTGTTCCTTGCATTGACTGTTTTTCTGCAATTGTTTGGTGATAAGTCTTCTAAAGAATGTTTATCGGTGAGAAAAGAAAGTAAAAAAAAAACAGTATATTCTTGCACTTTATGCATTGAGAAAGAAAAGTTGGATGAAATAAATACGGATATGGTTATTGAAGACTTTTCTTCCAGAAGTGTTAGGAGAAACAACAAGATTTGAATGTGTTTTTCACCTCCCTTGTGGTTTTAGTTTACGGACCATCAATCTATGCTAGTATTTACTAAATTGCTTTGGAAATACAATATATTCAGGAAAAAAAATTGTCCACAAGGGCCCCATTTTGTCGTCTCGCCCCAGGGCCCTGAATATGTTTGGACCGACCCTGGGCAGGGTGCGTATAAAATCTGCATCACTACAGTATGTTACAAGAAGAACTCGATGTTGGGGAACGTTGCATGGGAAACAAAAATTTTTCCTACCGTTCACCAAGATCAATCTAGTAGATGCAACTACGAGGAAGGAGTGTGATCTACGTACCCTTGTAGATCGCTAAGCGGAAGCGTTATGAACGCGGATGATGGAGTCGTACTCGTCGCGATTCAGATCGCCGAAGACCTAGCACCGAAGCAACGGTGCCTCCGCGTTCTTCACACGTACGGCTCGGGGACGTCTCCTCCTTCTTGATCCAGCAAGGGGTGGAGGAGAGGTTGATGGAGAACCGGCAGCACGACGGCGTGGTGGTGATGGTGGAGAAGAACTCCAGCAGGGCTTCGCCTAAGCACCGCGGGAGAAGAAGATATGACGGGAGAGGGAGGGCAGCACCGAGGCACGAACTGTGTTGGCTGCCCTCCCTTTGCCCCACTATATATAGGGGGGGTGGAGAGGCTAGGGCGCCCTAGGGTTTCCCCCTGGGGGCCGGCGGCCAGGGCAAGGGGAGGGGGGCGGCGGCCAGGGCAGGGGGAGGCGCCCAGGCCCTAGGGTTTCCCCCCTAGGTGCCTTGCCCCCCAAGTCCCAAGGGGTGCGGCCAGCCCTAGGGGGTCCCACCCCCTTAGCCGCATGGGGAGAGGGCCCAGGGGGGGCGCACAGCCCCCTGAGGGCTGTGGTGTCCCCCCTTGTGGCCCAATAGGCCCAGAACACCTTCCGGACCCCCCGAAAACCTTCCCGGTACTCCGCCGATTTCCCGATGCTCCCCGGAACACTTCCGGTACTCCGAAACCTTTCATCCTATATATCAATCTTCGTCTCCGGACCATTCCGGAGACCCTCGTCATGTCCGGGATCTCATCCGGGACTCCGAACAACCTTCGGTTAACCATGCACTCTTCTCACTAACAACCCTAGCGTCACCGAACGTTAAGTGTGTAGACCCTGCGGGTTCGGAAACCATGTAGACATGACCGAGACACTCCCAGGTCAATAACCAATAGCGGGATCTGGATACCCATATTGGCTCCTACATGTTTCTCGATGATCTCATCGGATGAACCACGATGTCAAGGATTCAGGCAATCCCGTATACAGTTCCCTTTGTCTCGTCGGTATGTTACTTGCCCGAGATTCGATCGTCGGTATCTCTATACCTAGTTCAATCTCGTTATCGGCAAGTCTCTTTACTCGTTACCGTAATACATAATCCCGTGACCAACTACTTAGTCACTTTGAGCTCATTGAGATGACGTATTACCGAGTGGGCCCGGAGATACCTCTCCATCATACGGAGTGACAAATCCCAGTCTCGATCCATGTCAACTCAACAGACACCCTCGGAGATACCTGTAGAGTACCTTTATAGTCACCCAGTTACGTTGCGACGTTTGGCACACACAAAGCACTCCTACGGTGTCAGTGAGTTACATGATCTCATGGTCATAGGAACTTATACTTGACATGCAGAAAACTATAGCGATAACTGACACGATCAAAAGCTATGTTAACGTTTGGGTCTCGTCCATCACATCATTCTCCTAATGATGTGATCCCGTTATCAAATGACAACTCATGTCTATGACCTGGAAACCGCGGTCATCTTTGATCAACGAGCTAGTCCTGTAGAGGCACACTAGGGACACAAAGTCTGTCTATTCATCCACACGTGTATCTGAGTTTCCAATCAATACAGTTATAGCATGGATAATAAACGATTATCATGAACAAGGAAATATAATAATAACTCTTTTATTATTGCCTCTAGGGCATATTTCCACTGTTGGGGAACGTTGCATGGGAAACAAAAATTTTTCCTACCGTTCACCAAGATCAATCTAGTAGATGCAACTACGAGGAAGGAGTGTGATCTACGTACCCTTGTAGATCGCTAAGCGGAAGCGTTATGAACGCGGATGATGGAGTCGTACTCGTCGCGATTCAGATCGCCGAAGACCTAGCACCGAAGCAACGGTGCCTCCGCGTTCTTCACACGTACGGCTCGGGGACGTCTCCTCCTTCTTGATCCAGCAAGGGGTGGAGGAGAGGTTGATGGAGAACCGGCAGCACGACGGCGTGGTGGTGATGGTGGAGAAGAACTCCAGCAGGGCTTCGCCTAAGCACCGCGGGAGAAGAAGATATGACGGGAGAGGGAGGGCAGCACCGAGGCACGAACTGTGTTGGCTGCCCTCCCTTTGCCCCACTATATATAGGGGGGGTGGAGAGGCTAGGGCGCCCTAGGGTTTCCCCCTAGGGGCCGGCGGCCAGGGCAAGGGGAGGGGGCGGCGGCCAGGGCAGGGGGAGGCGCCCAGGCCCTAGGGTTTCCCCCCTAGGTGCCTTGCCCCCCAAGTCCCAAGGGGTGCGGCCAGCCCTAGGGGGTCCCACCCCCTTAGCCGCATGGGGAGAGGGCCCAGGGGGGGCGCACAGCCCCCTGAGGGCTGTGGTGTCCCCCCTTGTGGCCCAATAGGCCCAGAACACCTTCCGGACCCCCCGAAAACCTTCCCGGTACTCCGCCGATTTCCCGATGCTCCCCGGAACACTTCCGGTACTCCGAAACCTTTCATCCTATATATCAATCTTCGTCTCCGGACCATTCCGGAGACCCTCGTCATGTCCGGGATCTCATCCGGGACTCCGAACAACCTTCGGTAACCATGCACTCTTCTCACTAACAACCCTAGCGTCACCGAACGTTAAGTGTGTAGACCCTGCGGGTTCGGAAACCATGTAGACATGACCGAGACACTCCCAGGTCAATAACCAATAGCGGGATCTGGATACCCATATTGGTCCCTACATGTTTCTCGATGATCTCATCGGATGAACCACGATGTCAAGGATTCAGGCAATCCCGTATACAGTTCCCTTTGTCTCGTCGGTATGTTACTTGCCCGAGATTCGATCGTCGGTATCTCTATACCTAGTTCAATCTCGTTACCGGCAAGTCTCTTTACTCGTTACCGTAATACATAATCCCGTGACCAACTACTTAGTCACTTTTGAGCTCATTGAGATGACGTATTACCGAGTGGGCCCGGAGATACCTCTCCGTCACACGGAGTGACAAATCCCAGTCTTGATCCATGTCAACTCAACAGACACCCTCGGAGATACCTGTAGAGTACCTTTATAGTCACCCAGTTACGTTGCGACGTTTGGCACACACAAAGCACTCCTACGGTGTCAGTGAGTTACATGATCTCATGGTCATAGGAACTTATACTTGACATGCAGAAAACTATAGCGATAACTGACACGATCAAAAAGCTATGTTAACGTTTGGGTCTCGTCCATCACATCATTCTCCTAATGATGTGATCCCGTTATCAAATGACAACTCATGTCTTATGACCTGGAAACCGCGGTCATCTTTGATCAACGAGCTAGTCCTGTAGAGGCATACTAGGGACACAAAGTCTGTCTATTCATCCACACGTGTATCTGAGTTTCCAATCAATACAGTTATAGCATGGATAATAAACGATTATCATGAACAAGGAAATATAATAATAACTCTTTTATTATTGCCTCTAGGGCATATTTCCAACAGTCTCCCACTTGCACTAGAGTCAATAATCTAGCATTACAAGGTAATGAATCTAACACCCATAGAGTCTTGGTGTTGATCGTGCTTAGCCCGTGGAAGAGGCTTAGTCAACGGATCTGCAACATTCAAATCCGTGTGTACTTTGCAAATGTTTATGTCCTCCTCCTTGACCGAATCGCGGATGGAATTGAAGCGTCGCTTTATGTGTCTGGTCCTCTTGTGAAACCTTGGTTCCTTGGCTAGAGCAATGGCACCAGTGTTGTCACAGAACAGAGTGATTGGGTTCAGTGCACTAGGCACAACTCCAAGATCTGTCATGAACTCCTTCATCCAGACACCTTCCTTAGCCGCCTCCGAGGCAGCTATATACTCCGCTTCACATGTAGAATCAGCTACCACGCTCTGCTTGGAACTGCACCAGCTTACTGCTCCCCCGTTGAGAATATATACGTATCCGGTTTGAGACTTGGAGTCATCCGGATCAGTGTCAAAGCTTGCATCGACGTAACCCTTTACGACGAGCTCTTGATCACCTCCATAAACGAGAAACATATCCTTAGTCCTTTTCAGGTACTTTAGGATATTCTTGACCGCTGTCCAGTGATCCATACCAGGATTACTTTGAAACCTTCCGGCCATACTTATGGCAAGGCTGACATCTGGTCTTGTGCACAACATTGCATACATGATAGAGCCTATGGCTGAAGCATAGGGGACGACACTCATCTTTTCTCTATCATCCGCAGTCACTGGGCATTGAGTCTTACTCAACTTTGTACCTTGCAATACCGGTAAGAACCCCTTCTTGGATTGATCCATTTTGAACTTCTTCAAAACTTTATCAAGGTACGTGCTTTGTGAAAGTCCTATCAAGCGTCTTGATCTATCTCTATAGATCTTGATGCCCAATATGAAAGCAGCTTCACCGAGATCTTTCATCGAAAAACTCTTGTTCAAATACCCCTTCACGCTATCCAAAAATTCTATATTGTTTCCAATCAGCAATATGTCATCCACATATAATATTAGAAACGCTATAGAGCTCCCACTCACTTTCTTGTAAATACAAGCTTCATTGCAAACTTGTATAAACCCAAACGCTTTGATCACCTCATCAAAACGAAGATTCCAACTCCGAGATGCTTGCACCAGCCCATAAATGGAACGCTGGAGCTTGCATACTTTGTCAGCATTCTCTGGATCGACAAAACCTTCTGGTTGCATCATATACAACTCTTCCTTAAGAAAACCGTTAAGGAACGCTGTTTTGACATCCATCTGCCAAATTTCATAATCGAAAAATGCAGCTATTGCTAACATGATTCGGACGGATTTAAGCATCGCTACGGGTGAGAAAGTCTCATCGTAGTCAATCCCTTGAACTTGTGAAAAACCCTTTGCCACAAGTCGAGCTTTATACACGGTGACATTACCGTCAGCGTCCGTCTTCCTCTTAAAAATCCATTTATTCTGAATGGCCTTCCGCCCTTCAGGTAATACTTCCAAAGTCCATACTTTGTTTTCATACATGGATTCCATCTCGGATTTCATGGCCTCTAACCATTTGTCGGAATCTGGGCCCACCATCGCTTCTCCATAGCTCGTAGGTTCACCGTTGTCTAACAACATGACCTCCAAGACAGGGTTACCATACCACTCAGGTGCAGTGCGTACCCTTGTCGACCTACGAGGTTCGGTAGTAACTTGATCAGAAGCTTCTTGATCATCATCATTGGCTTCCTCTTCAACCGCTGCAGGCTCCACAAAAACATCTTTCTGTGCTACGCAACTCTCTGGTTGAAGCAGAGGTTCAATAACCTCATCAAGTTCTACCTTCCTCCCACTCAATTCTTTCGAGAGAAACTCTTTCTCGAGAAAGGACCCGTTCTTAGCGACAAACACTTTGCCTTCGGATCTGAGATAGAAGGCGTACCCAACAGTTTCTTTTGGGTATCCTATGAAGACACATTTGTCCGCTTTGGGTTTGAGCTTTTCTGGCTGAAGCCTTTTGACATAAGCATCGCAACCCCAAACCTTGAGAAAAGACAACTTAGGTTTCTTACCAAACCATAGTTCATACGGTGTTGTCTCAACGGACTTGGATGGAGCCCTATTTAAAGTGAATGCAGCTGTCTCTAACGCATATCCCCAAAATGATAGTGGCAAATCGGCAAGAGACATCATAGAACGCACCATATCTAATAGGGTTCGATTACGACGTTCGGACACACCATTACGCTGTGGTGTTCCAGGTGGCGTCAACTGTGAAACGATTCCACATTTTCTTAAGTGATTGCCAAACTCATAACTCAGATATTCTCCCCCTCGATCAGATCGTAGGAACTTGATCTTCTTGTTACGATGATTTTCTACTTCACTCTGAAATTGCTTGAACTTTTCAAAAGTTTCAGACTTATGCTTCATCAAGTAAATATACCCATATCTACTCAAGTCGTCAGTGAAGGTGAGAAAGTAACGATATCCACCGCGCGCCGTGACACTCATCGGACCACACACATCAGTATGTATGATTTCCAATAAGTCACTTGCCCGATCCATTATTCCTGAAAACGGGGTCCTTGTCATCTTGCCCATGAGGCACGGCTCGCATGTGTCAAGTGATTCAAAATCAAGAGACTCCAAAAGTCCATCAGCATGGAGCTTCCTCATGCGTTTTACGCCGATATGACCCAGACGGCAGTGCCACAAGTAAGTGGTATTATCGCTAACTACTCTACATCTTTTGGCATCAATGTTATGAACATGTGTATCATCACTATCGAGATTCAATAAGAATAAACCCCTCACTTCGGGTGCATGACCATAAAAGATATTACCCATATAAATAGAACAACCTTTATTCTCTGATTTAAATGAGTAACCGTCTCGCAATAAACAAGATCCAGATATAATGTTCATGCTTAACGCAGGCACTAAATAACAATTATTCAGGTTCATAACTAATCCCGATGGTAATCGAAGAGCGAGCGTGCCGACGGCGATCACATCAACCTTGGAACCATTTCCCACGCGCATCGTCACTTCGTCCTTTGCCAGCCTCCGTTTATTCCGCAGTTCCTGTTTAGAGTTGCAAATGTGAGCAACCGAACCGGTATCAAATACCCAGGCACTACAACGAGAGTTGGTAAGGTACACATCAATAACATGTATATCATATATACCTTTGTTGTTGTTGGCCCCCTTCTTGTCCGCCAGATACTTGGGGCAGTTCCGCTTCCAGTGGCCATTCCCCTTGCAATAGAAACACTCAGTCTCTGGCTTGGGCCCAGCCTTGGGTTTCTTCACTGGATTAGCAACTGCTTTGCCACCCTTCTTAGAGTTACCCTTCTTGCCCTTGCCATTCTTCTTGAAACTGGTGGTCTTATTGACCATCAACACTTGATACTCCTTCTGGATGTCTGCCTCAGCGACTTTCAGCATCGAAAACAGCTCGGCGATGGTTTTATTTATCCCTTGCATGTTGTACTGCTGGACGAAGCTCTTGTAGCTTGGAGGGAGTGACTGGAGAATTCTGTCAATGATAGCCTCATCCGGGAACACAAGTCCCAGATCAGCTATGCGGGTATAGTACCCAGACATCTTCAGTAAGTGCTCACTGACAGACGAATTCTCCTCCATCTTGCAAGCGAAGAATTTATCGGTGGTCTCATACCTCTCGATCTTAGCATTCTTCTCAAAGATGAATTTCAACTCCGTGTACATCTCATATGCACCATGACGTTCAAAACGCCTTTGGAGTCCTCCTTCCAAGCCGTACAACATGGCACATTGTACTATCGAATAGTCATCCGAACGCGTCTGCCAGACGTTCATATCGTCTGCAGAGGCTCCAGGAGCGGGGGGTTGACCTAGCGGTGCATTTAGGACATAAACCTTTTGGGCAGCTGTGAGGATGATCCTCAGATTGCGGAGCCAGTCCACAAAGTTGCTCCCATCATCTTTCAGCTTAGCTTTCTCTAGGAACGCATTAAAATTCAGGGGAACTCCTGCGCGAGCCATCTACAACATAAATTTGCAAAGATATTTTTAGACTATTGTTTATGATAAGTGAGTTATTACCTAATCAAATTAATTATAACTCCCACTCAAATTGACATCCCTCCGGTCATTCGAGCGTGACATGATCCAAATTCACCAACCCAAGTCCGATCATCACGTGAGATGAGGTGGTGTCAATGGTGAACATCAACATGCTGATCATATCTACTATATGACTCATGCTCGACCTTTCGGTCCTCCGTGTTCCGAGGCCATGTCTGTACATGCTAGGCTCGTCAAGTCTAACCCGAGTGTTCTGCACGTGCAAAACTGGCTTGCACCCGTTGTATGCGAACGTAGAGTCTATCACACCCGATCATCACGTGGTGCTTCGAAACGACGAACCTTCGCAACGGCGCACACTCGGGGGGAACACAATTTTATCTTGAAATTTTAGTGAAGGATCACCTTATAATGCTACCGTCGTCCTAAGCAAAATAAGATGCATAAAAGGATTAACATCACATGCAAATCATAAGTGACATGATATGGCCATCAACTCGTGCTTTTGATCTCCATCTCCAAAGCACCGGCATGATCTCTATCGTCACCGGCGCCACACCATGATCTCCATCATCATGATCTCCATCATCGTGTTGCCATCGGGGTTGTCGGCGCCCCACCATGCTCTTACTACTATTGCTACCGTTTAGCGATAAAGTAAAGCATTACAAAGCGCTTAATGATTGACACGCAGGTCATACAAAAAATAAAGACAACCCTATGGCTCCTGCCGGTTGCCGTATGCATCGACATGCAAGTCGATGTTAACTATTACAACATGATCATCTCATACATCAAAATATATTTCATCATGTCATTGGCCATATCATATCACATACATACCCTGCAAAAACAAGTTAGACGTCCTCTAATTTGTTGTTGCATGTTTTACGTGGCTGCTATGGGTATCTAGCAAGAACGCTTCTTACCTACGCAAAACCACAACGGTGATATTCAAGTTGCTATTTAACCTTCTACAAGGACCGCCTTGTTCTATTCCGATTCAACTAAGATAGGAGAGACAGACACCCGCCAGCCATCTTATGCAACAAAAGTCACATGTCTGTCGATGGAACCGGTCTCATGTACGTGGACATGTAAAGTTGGTCCGGGCCGCTTCATCCTATAATACCGCTGAATCAAGAAAGACTAAGGAGGGCAGCAATTTAAACATCAACGCCACAAACTTCTTTGTGTTCTACTCGAGAAAACATCTACGCAAGATCCTTGCTCTGATACCACTGTTGGGGAACGTTGCATGGGAAACAAAAAATTTCCTACCGTTCACCAAGATCAATCTAGTGGATGCAACTACGAGAGGGGAGTGTGATCTACGTACCCTTGTAGATCGCTAAGCGGAAGCGTTATGAACGCGGATGATGGAGTCGTACTCGTCGCGATTCAGATCGCCGAAGACCTAGCACCGAAGCAACGGTGCCTCCGCGTTCTTCACACGTACGGCTCGGGGACGTCTCCTCCTTCTTGATCCAGCAAGGGGTGGAGGAGAGGTTGATGGAGAAACGGCAGCACGACGGCGTGGTGGTGATGGTGGAGAAGAACTCCAGCAGGGCTTCGCCTAAGCTCCGCGGGAGAAGAAGATATGACGGGAGAGGGAGGGCAGCACCGAGGCACAAACTGTGTTCGCTGCCCTCCCTTTGCCCCACTATATATAGGGGGGGTGGAGAGGTGAGGGCGCCCTAGGGTTTCCCCCTAGGGGCCGGCGGCCAGGGCAAGGGGAGGGGGCGGCGGCCAGGGCAGGGGGAGGCGCCCAGGCCCTAGGGTTTCCCCCCTAGGTGCCTTGCCCCCCAAGCCCAAGGGGTGCGGCCAGCCCTAGGGGGTCCCACCCCCTTAGCCGCATGGGGAGAGGGCCCAGGGGGGGCGCACAGCCCCCTGAGGGCTGTGGCGTCCCCCTTTGTGGCCCAATAAGCCCAGAACACCTTCCGGACCCCCCGAAAACCTTCCCGGTACTCCGCCGATTTCCCGATGCTCCCCGGAACACTTCCGGTACTCCGAAACCTTTCATCCTATATATCAATCTTCGTCTCCGGACCATTCCGGAGACCCTCGTCATGTCCGGGATCTCATCCGGGACTCCGAACAACCTTCGGTAACCATGCACTCTTCTCACTAACAACCCTAGCGTCACCGAACGTTAAGTGTGTAGACCCTGCGGGTTCGGAAACCATGTAGACATGACCGAGACACTCCCAGGTCAATAACCAATAGCTGGATCTGGATACCCATATTGGCTCCTACATGTTTCTCGATGATCTCATCGGATGAACCACGATGTCAAGGATTCAGGCAATCCCGTATACAGTTCCCTTTGTCTCGTCGGTATGTTACTTGCCCGAGATTCGATCGTCGGTATCTCTATACCTAGTTCAATCTCGTTACCGGCAAGTCTCTTTACTCGTTACCGTAATACATAATCCCGTGACCAACTACTTAGTCACTTTGAGCTCATTGAGATGACGTATTACCGAGTGGGCCCGGAGATACCTCTCCGTCACACGGAGTGACAAATCCCAGTCTCAATCCATGTCAACTCAACAGACACCCTCGGAGATACCTGTAGAGTACCTTTATAGTCACCCAGTTACGTTGCGACGTTTGGCACACACAAAGCACTCCTACGGTGTCAGTGAGTTACATGATCTCATGGTCATAGGAACTTATACTTGACATGCAGAAAACTATAGCGATAACTGACACGATCAAAAGCTATGTTAACGTTTGGGTCTCGTCCATCACATCATTCTCCTAATGATGTGATCCCGTTATCAAATGACAACTCATGTCTTATGACCTGGAAACCGCGGTCATCTTTGATCAACGAGCTAGTCCTGTAGAGGCATACTAGGGACACAAAGTCTGTCTATTCATCCACACGTGTATCTGAGTTTCCAATCAATACAGTTATAGCATGGATAATAAACGATTATCATGAACAAGGAAATATAATAATAACTCTTTTATTATTGCCTCTAGGGCATATTTCCAACACTCGACCAATGGAACTGTTTGCCTAATTTGTTTGTTTGATCATTATGGCCTTATTTTTTACTCATACCAGAAGTTGGCTTCACTCCTCAAAAGCGGGGATGTCGGTTTTGGTGGATTCCTCTCTTCCTAAGGAACGCTCATGTATTGGCACAAAAAAAAGGAACGCTCATGTAGCATCCAGTATACATAAAAAATATAGGATTTTACATTAATACTCTAATTCTCCTAAATCTTGTGAGTCTGGTGAAATCGGGCAAAGAGGGACAAGCAACCACTGTAAAATATAGATGCAAAAAAGTGTAGAGAAAAATGGTACAAAAGGCACTGACGAGTCGACCAGATAGTATCCCTCGTCATTCCCATTTGCTGACCTAGGGAAAAGAGGATATCTCATCAGAATATTAATGTTATTGTGGAACTCGCACATGCCAAAGTAGCAATGCCAAATCACAAGTACTCTTCATTTTGATATTAAAAAACATTCCCCACGTAATTTGTACAAAAGAATAGTGTATATTTAAGAACATGCACATACGGTGTGGTGTGCCATCTCTCAAAATAAAATGACATATGTTTTGTTAGCACAAACTACTTTATTCAGATAAGAATGGTACAACTGCAATTTAACATTGCAAGATAGAAAAGTAACAACCCCTCATCCGCAAAAAAAAAAAAATGTAACAACCCCTAACACCGACGATTGCATTGACGGGAAGCTTCCACACCGAGCAGAGCATTGCTGCAACAATGAACCATCTCCGCCACCACAAAGAGTCCACCAAGTGAATCATCTTTGATGTTTTTTAAGTCGCTTGAGCTACCCGGGTTGTCCAGGATCAGAAACCGATGAATGCACCTTGATCGTGACAACAAATTCCATGGGTGTTTGAGATATGTGTTGCCGTAGGAAGAAACTGTTGCGCGCTACCGTTGGAAAGGAAGAAGAGTATATATTAACCATCTTAAAAAGGAACCACACATCAGCTGCTGAGATATGAAGTGATTAGTGACTCCATATGTCAGGGACACAAACTCTCAGTGGCCCTTCGCTGGCGCCGGATTGGACGTCATCGAGGTAGGGAGAGACTGAAGAGATCTTATGCCAACACGCTGCCACCGCCGCCACCACGTAGATGTCACCGGGAATAAAAAACTAACTACAAAAAATGATGAGATGGATGGGTCCCAACTCCCTTCTTTACCACCGGGCCACCGAACGGGTAAGAAATGGGGGGCCGATGCGGCAGCGTGGGGGCATGCTCCGGCGGCGGTGACTAGGATTGCAGACGTATGGTCTGCTATCAGTCCATCTTAGTTGTAGGTGACCAATGGCCAAGTGCGTTAGCAAAGTGGCGAAGAAACCAAGCGACGCTCGGGAGTTTTAAATTTTTTTGCTCTATTTTTGATTTTTTAATGGATTCAGTTCCTTTTTTCCTTTTCTTATTTTTTCCCTTTTTATTGATTTCTTTTCAGTAAATGTTCACAGCTTATTACAAAAATGATGCTTTAAATTTTTCACAATTTAAAATAAAAATCAAATTCCAAATATTATTCTAAAAGTTTTTACAAATGTTGAATGTTTATAATTTTTGCATTTATTCAAATATATTCACCATTTTTAATGGTCATCAATATAAAAACATTGCTGACATAAGTCTAAAACAATGTTAATGTGTTTCCAAAAAATGTTTGATATAATTTGAAAATGTCCATGTTTTCAACTATTATTCTCAATCTTAGAAAATATTCAGCTTCGAAAATTTACTATTTAAAATAAATTATTTTTATCACGCAATAACTTTTAAAATCTGTAGCAGCAATCGATTTTTTCAGAGGCAAACCAAACGACAAAATAATTGCTACAGAGGAGCACTCCTCGAACGCCCTCGTGGGCCGGCCTAGATCCCATTCCTACGTATGATTCAACGACAAAGAGACAGACAATGCGTCAAATAGGTGTTAAACATTTTTTATTTGTTATGAACTTTTTCTAAATACATGATGATTTTTATGAATAAACAATGAACATTTTTAAAACACATGTTTCTCTCTTTTTTTTAATACACAATGAGCACTTTTTTTCAAGCATCTTGAATATGTTCTAAATACACTGAAAAGTGATTATTAAGGAACTACAAAGGAACTTTGTGATTATTAAATAAACTATGAATTTTAATTCATGATGAACATTTTGGAAACATGTGGTGAATGTTAGTTAAAATGTCATGAGCATTTTTTGGTGATACAAACATACGTCATGACAAATGTCTACCGCGCTTGCCGTTGCTACTTGACCGATGGTGGCGGGTACCACCACCACGCCAAGCGCAGGGCCAAGCACAAGACGGCTTCGGCCGCCTCCAAAGCTGTTGTGGAAGGGATGTCGTCCGCGACGTCGACAACGCCCAACGTTACATCTTGCTCCACGGGCATCAGCACCGCGCCGCCCAGTCTGCAGTACTCCCTGGTTGGCGGTGGGTTCGTGGAAAGCTTTGGCCCGGCGAGCCTCAGCCTCAACTTCCCAGCGAGGCTGCTCTTCACGGTTAGAGGCACCTATGCTGCGGACGACTGCGCGCAACAGCAGCAACACAAGGCCCATGGGAACGGGATGGAGCAGTGGGCGGCCGGCGGCGCTGATGGACAGCTTCCCATTCATGCACGCCATGGAACATCAGACGTACGGACCGCCAGCTGAGGCAATGCCATCACAATGGCGGCGATGCAGGGCATGTTCCACTTCCACCTCGGGCTACAGAAGAGCGGCCGGGGCAATGGTGATAATGAAGAAGCCCACCAGTTCCACCACTCGCCGGCCAAGAGAGACCAGCTGCAGCCTGCAGTGCAGCATTACCCGAGCAGCAGGGGCCTGTGAGGGGACGTGGTCAATGGCAATGCCAGTGGCGGATACAATTTCTATTCCAGAACTAGCAGTGCAGCTGCTCATAATTAGCGAGCTTGATCAAATTTGTCCTTAGACTAATGTTTGGTGAAATAGGGCCATGCATGTATTGTAGGAGATATACCCTATAGGCAATAATAATTGTTATTATTTATCCCCATGTTCCTAATTATGTTTATATTTCGTGCTATAACTGCTATGGTTCTCGAGCTGCAATAACCAAGAGGCTCGGAGGAAGACTCGTATGCACGTGTGGAATAATAACTGGTAAAGTATATTTCTAGTCTGGCTTCTAAAACTAGCTCAAGTGTTGCATGATGATCCTATTTTCTTGATCGTGGGCATGCATCAAACATTAAGGGGACAATGTTAGAAGAACACTTGTGTTGAATCATCCCGAATTGATGTTATGCTATGAGATACATTCGTCACAAGTAAATGGTTAATAACACGGAGAAAGTTAATGTTTGCATTATTTATTAGACCATGAGATTATCGAGTTTGTTCGTTCTTACTTCGTGAACTTCGGGGTTTGTTATACGTCATCCGTAATTGGGTGGCTATTACGATGGCTTACGGGTTCACAGAAATGTATGACAAGGAACGAGATAGCTCAAGATTGGGATTTGCTCCTCCGATGATGGAGAGATATTCTTAGGGCCCTCTCGGTGTTACAGTATCCATCATTGTCTTGCCAGACAGAATGTGATTTGATCACAGGGATGCCGGAACACGAAAACGAGATAAGAGAACAAAACCGATAACGAGGTAACTGGCATAGTGGACAAGTGTTGATTCACGGAGATGCCGATAAGTCTCACATTGGGTGTTTGTAACATATCGCTAAGCAACAGGAATTGCACATAGCAACAAACAGGTTCACTCGAATATTCATTCGTGTTGGTGTAGGGATCAATATGGGTGTCCCCGGTTCCGCTATTGATCATTGATCGGAAAGTGTTTTGGTCATGTCTATACTTCACCGAACCTACGTGGTCACACACTTAAGGGTCATCTAGCTGTTGAATACTAGACGGGGAGCCTGAGAGAAAGTCACCGAAAAAGTTTCGGAGACAATAGAAGAGTTCGAGAGAGAGAGAGAACACCGAAAGTGTTTCGGTAAAACTGAAAAGTTTTTCAGATTATACAATTAAGTATTGGTTTCGGCACACGCATGGAAAATCTTGGAGGGTACCAGAATTGTTCTGGGAACTTCTGAGATTTTTTCGGGGAAAATACCAGAAATGTTCCGAAGCTGCCGAAACCGTTGTGGTTGCTTTTCGCTGATGAAAATCAATGATCTGAAAATGTTTCGGAACGCGTCCAGAATTATTTTAGTGGGTACAGGAATTATTCTATGACCCATAGAAATATCTCCGGATTTAAAGGAGGCGAAAAATTGTCTTCATGATTAGTGAAAACACATTCTTGTTTGTTTTTCGCTGACAAAAATCATTGGTCTGAAAATGTTTCAAAACGCGTCCATAATTATTTTAGTGGGTACTAGAAATGTTCTAGGCCCATAGAAATAACTTGGTTTTAATGTACGCAATAAAATGTTGTCATGAATAGTGAAAAAGCACTTTATGGTTAGCTTCTTTGGGAAGCCACTTTCGAGGGCATTTTGGTATTTCCAAGTGTTATCTACCCCTTGGGCTTGGCCTGTAAATAGGAGTGGAGGGGGCTGCCCAAACACACTCCTTTTCTCACATACAAATGCCATCCAATGATCTGGCCTTCTCTCTTTCTCCCCGCAAAATAGTTTCATATAACCGAAAGGTTGTCTGGGTTTCCGTGGGAACTAGTTCTGGACAGCAAAGTCCTACCCGATAGATGACACCGTATGTGTCAAACCCTATAGAGAGGTCTTAGTTTCGATCTGAGTTTGAAAGGTCCTCCCGAAGGGTTGTCCGAGTGACTGTCCGAGTTTCGAGGGTCCTCCCGAAGGGCTGTCCGTGACACCGTCCGGCGGAATGTCCGACCGCCTCCCGAAGGGGTGTTCGAGGAGAGGGAGAACATCCTCGCGGGTGGGAGGTTGTAAATCCTAGTTGCGTGGATCTTCACCGCTGATCTTCATCGACTCTTCTTCAGTTGCGCTACGAGTCGGTAATTATCAGATCAAAACATTGTATGCATCTCCATAGTGGTCCTCATACTGTTCATAGTATGGACTTTTTGTTTTGTTTTCTATAGCGTTCCCCTATAGTAGAATCATGAGCCATGCTATGCGTAGATGCAGGTTATGATCTAAAATACATAGAGATGTATGGGTGTTGCACAATATAATTTCTGGTAAATGAGTTCTATTACTGAAAATTATTTGTGCGGGTAGCAGATGAAATCTATTACCCGATGTTCTTGTTGCTTCCCTAGAATTTGCGTATTTCTGATCTTGAAACACCAAGGTGGAATTTCACAAATTTCTGTCAATCCGCGATCCTGATTGATCAACGAAGTGCTATAGTTCTTTGGATTCCACCATAGTTAAACGAAAGATGAAATTTCGCAGACTAAAGGGCAATGCATATATGATCTGCATGGGGGTCATGTGTATGACGAAATTTAGTATGGGGTTCTAGATTTTATTATCTCGTGCTTCATACACCCTGCAAAGTTAATCTAGCGACTTGAATAATAATACTTGATGATTGAATTTGGTAGCTGCAGTTTGGTTGAAACCTTAGAAGCCACGTAAAATACATTTTTTTTGCATAAAACGATTAGAGGCATGTAACTTGGTTTTGCAGGATGACATGGGATGTGCATATCTTGTGGTATAGTCTTTTGTCATATTTAATTTTACTATGTATGAGATGACTCTGTATTGTAAATTAATTAACATGACCTGCGTGTCATGATTCGACATGATGGTTGGAGCTATATGATTGTCACGTTGACCTGCGTGTCAACCTTATGTAATGCATTTATTTTATTAGCTATAGAAATAGCAATATTATCTGGTGCATCAACAAGGTGGTAAAAATCTTTGCGAAGGTGAACTTAGACGCAATGCCGAAGACGAAGAAATACAAGACTTCTCTGTCAGAAAGGGCTGCCAGATAGATGACACTGTATGTGTGCAATCCCGTAGAGAGGTCGTAGTTTTGATCTTAGTTCGAGAGGTCATCCCGAAGGGCTGTCCGAGTTTCGAGGGACCTCCCGAAGGGCTGTCCGTGACACCGTCCGGGGGACTGTCCGACCACGTCTCGAAGGGCTGTCCGAGGAGAGGGAGAACATCCTCGCAGTTGGGAGGTTCTAAATCCTAGTTGTGGGGATCTGCGCCGCCATCTTCGTCGGCTCTTCTTCCGCTGCGCTACGAGTTGGTAATGATAAGATAAAAACCTTGTATGCATCTCCATACACTAGTAGATAAAGGGGGATCAGACCCGGTTCATCTGGGCCTTTAGCCCCGGTTCTGTAACCGGGACAAGAGGGTCGGTACTAATGCTCTGACCCTTTAGTCCCGGTTCAATCCAGAACCGGGGCAAAAGGGTGTCCACGTGGCCTGTGCACCGAGTCCAGGCAGGAGGGGCTTTAGTCCCGGTTGGTGGTACCAACCGGGACCAAAAGGCATCCACGTGTCAGCATTTCTGTGGCTGTGGTTTTTGTTTTTTTTTGAAAGGGGAGGGGGGGTTTTAGGTTTTGGGGGTTAATTTAGGTGTTTGATATATTGTGTTAGCTAGCTAATTAATAGAGAGAAGTGTTCTCTCTTATGTCCGTGCTTTTGGTCGACGCTACATACTACACATACGTATATATATATGGACTAGAGTCACGCTAGCTAGCTAGCTAGCTGCTAGCTACTAAGCAAACGAAGGAACAGAAGATCTCGTATATATAATCAACATATATATATATGCATACAGAGAGAAGTAATAATATCGACCACCTCTCCTTCTCCGAGAGATTGGTCGAACAACAAGTTCTCGTATATCTATCCGACACTACCGGGCACATATATACAATAATTATCTCTTACAAAAATAATCTCCTAACACATGGATGCAGGGTCCACATAGTATTCTCCGTCTTCAGCGATCACGTGTTCAAGGAAGAATGCCGCCAATTCCTCTTGAATTGCTCGCAGACGATCTGGTGTTAGGAGTTCATCCCGCATCCGAAACATCTAATTTTGAAGTAGGGGGTCAATACATGAAATGATGCTATAAATTTGTGAATATTATTGATTGCTTACGCACTTTAAATTGTTCATCAGTGTAGCCCCGCTCACAGGTCGTGTGGCGGATGGACTCGCAAATGTAGTATCCACAATAATCATTCACGGGTTCCTGCCACAACCACTTTACAAGAAATAGAGCTCAATCAAACTGATAAGCAAGAATGCCAAATTGGTATTGATGAAACTAGCTAGCGCTTGAATCAAGATATAGGAGATGCGCGCGCGGAACATGCTACTATATAGTACTTACTTTCGGGTATCTAAATTGTAGCTTCTTCGGCAGTCCCGGAGCTTTTTTGATGAATGTTTTCCAAGCCCTGCCAGACAAAGGAAACAATTAGTTGATATCAGAAATGAAGTTGCTGATATATATGCATGGTGGATAATATTGATCGATTTAACTTACCTGGCTAGCATTTGAGTCATGTCCGCATACTCCTCGGGATCTTTACGTTTAGAGTCGAAGACAGTTACTATTCCCTTCTCAAGCTTAATCTCTAAGAGAATATAGTGGAAGCTGCGCACGAATGCATGAGATCATTAATTACATCACTATAAACTTGACTGATATATATAAGGGAAACCAAATATGCACAAGACATTAACACTCACTTGAAGTTGTAAGGAAAGAGTATTATATCTTTGTTTTCATTTACCACCAACGATCGTAGCAAGTTGGTCTCGGTATCGTCGGGACGCAATTTAACCTCGGTTGCATCTATGAGGTATGTGTTAATAAACCCAATATCACCTACTTGTCTTTTCTTCAATTCGACGATCTTCAATCTGCATAATATAATGAGGATAATTAATTATAAATACATGCAATGAAGATCAGCTATATAGAGAGACTTAATGACAGAAGTAGTACTACTTACAGACAGTACCAGGTGATCGTTGTTTTATCGAGGGCCAATTAATTGAAAAATTGATAGAACTCCTCAAATGGAACAGGCAACAGGTCAATTCCAACGAGGTCATGCTCCGGTTTAACTCTCAAATACAAGTTATTCCTCCCCCCAGACTCTCTGCAGATTTTCATGTACCAATCATGCAATCTTCGCATATTCGTTGATAGAGATCTTTCATTTTTGACGAGAGGCTTTTTGTACTCGTATCTTTCTATCTGCACGTCCATGAAATCATAGTGTACATCGTCGGACGCGTAATCTGCAAGATTGGTATAACCGGGCACCATCCTCGGATCATTAGCGACCATGTCGCTAGACACCTTGAGCGGGGGGCACGATTGGTTCGCTTGTTCGCCGAGCTGGGCAATTTGTTTCCCAGCTCGCCCTTCTGCTAACCTCTGATCACTTTTTGTACTTCCGGACCGCTTGGCATCTTGAAATGTCTTTTGAATAACGCGGTCATAGTTGCCCTTCGGCTTACTTTTCGCTGGTTGCTTCAGGGCAGCAAGAGTGCGCTTTGCTTTCACCGCATCTATCTTCTCCTCTGGAGGTGGATGTCTCTGTGCTTTCAACCCTTCAAAAAAGTCCTTCACTTCGCCTTCAGCGATCTTCGTGTTTTCCTCGTCGGACCTCTCGTACGGTAACTTCTCTAGAGGCGTGAGAGAAGGACCGAATCTGCATCGCCTCCCGCCTCTGGCTGTACTGGTAGACGTCGCCGGACCAGACGAAGCGGCTGTCTTTTTTACTTGCTTAGGCGCCGGAGCAGGAGCAGCCGGAGCGGCGGCAGGTCTCTTCCGCCCTTGCTGATTAGGCGAAGGAGGAGCTGGCTGTCTGCTCGGGCGCGCCGGCGGCGAAGGAGGCGGAGTGCCGCCACGCGCCGGCGGCGAAGGAGGCGGTGTGCCGCCACGCGCCGGAGAAGGAGCCGGAGTGCCCTGATGGTCACTCGCCGGAGAAGGAGCCGGAGTGCCCTGATGGTCACTGGCCGGAGGAGGAGGCGGTGGAGGAGGCGGAGTGCCCTGACTCGTCGGAGGAGGAGGAGGAGGCGGAGGCGTCCAGTTCAGAATGTTGATTAGGTCCTTCCGCCATAGGCATGGAGTCTTCAGTGAAGAACCCAGCCGAGTCTCCCCTTCACCGGTAGGGTGGTCAAGCTGGAGCTCCTCAAATCCCTCCGTTATTTCGTCGACCATCACCCTAGCATATCCTTCTGGAATCGGCCGGCAGTGAAAAGTGTCATCTGGTCCAGAAGGATAAACAGAGCCAGCAGCCGCCTTGACCTTCAGATTCATCCACTGTGCCATAAGGTGGCAATTTTGTGCCTGCGTGATAGCATCCACAGGATTCCTGGCAGTAGCCGTCAAGGCAAGCTCTGGCTGAGGCAGCTCGGTGGAAGCCACGCTGCTTCTCCGCTGAGATGGCGGGGTAGCTTCGGGGGAAGCTTCGGCAATTCTTTCCCGATCTGCTTCCCGTTCCTCTATCGCTTGTATTCTGGCCCGCAGCGCCTGGATTTCGGTCATCTCCATTTTCTTCCTCCTGTCGTGGCATTTGTAGCCTCCTGCGTCCGGAAACCCAGCACGCCACGGAAGGGAGCCTGGCGTGCCTCGTGTCCGTCCAGGGTGCTCAGGATTCCCGAGGGCCATTGTCAGCTCGTCGTTCTCTCTGTCGGGGATGAACGTCCCTGCATGCGCTGCTTTGATATACTGCCGCATCTTCCTGAGTGGTGTTTCCAATTGTCAGCTCGATCGGTCCCTCGACGACCCTCGACCCCTCGACCTTCGGCCTCGGTCCCTCGACGACCCTCGACCCCGGCCCCCCCTAATGTCGAAGTTATCGGGGAGAGGGTGTATACATATCCGATAAAAAAAGAGGAAGAAGAAGAAAAAAGGAACCGCTAGAGGAGAAGATCGAAGAAAAAAAAGAAAAAAAAAAGGAGAAGAAGAAAGGAATAGAGGAGAAGAAGAGAAAATTTCTCTTCTTCTCCTCTATTCCTTTCTTCTTCTCCTCTTTTTTTCTTTTTTTCTTCTTCTTATTTATTTCTCCTCTTTCTTCCTCTCCTTCTTCTTCTTTCTTTCCTCTTTCTTATTTTCTTCTTTCCTATCCTTCTTTTTCTTTTTTTTCTTCTTCTTATTTATTTCTCCTCTTCTTCCTCTCCTCTTCTTCTTTCTTTCCTCTTTCTTATTTTCTTCTTTCCTATCCTTCTTTTTCTAAATTTGTAACTTTTGCATATATATATATATAACTTTCTATATATATTTAGCATATATAAACAAAAAACTATATAGCTAGCCACATACACATATATATACATCACATATACACACATCACATATATACAGCAACTTCCTAAGAAAAAATATATTTATATACACATAAATATATATTTAACATATATATTTAGCAAATTCCTAAGAAAAAAAAAGATATACACATACATATAAATACAGCAACTATATATACAGCAACTATATATACTGCAATTTATATAAACATAAAAAAAATATACACATATATACATATATATACACAGCAACTATATATATATATATACAGCAATATTTAAACATATAAAAAAAAGGGAGCCGGCCCTCACATCGGCAGGGCTGGGCGGCGCGACGGCGGCGGGGCGGGGCGGCGACGAGGCGGCGTCGGGGCGGGGCGGCGCGACGGCGGCGGGGCGGGGCGCGCGGCGGCGCGGGGCGACGGGCCGGCCGGGGCGCGGCGACGGCGCGGGGCGGGGCGACGGCGCGGGGCGGAGCGACGAGGCGGCGTCGGGGGCGACGGCGACGGGGCGACGGGGGCGACGGGGGCGACGGCGACGGCGACGGGGACGGAGCAGATCGAGGGAGGCGTCGGGGCGGGGAGAAGAAGGAAACTGACGAAAATATCGCAAGTCCTGGTTATATAGGAGGGGCATTAGTCCCGGTTGGTGGCTGAAACCGGGACTAATGCCCCCCTTTAGTCCCGGTTGCTGCCTCCAACCGGGACTAAAGGTCCCTTTTCAGCAGCCCAAAGGGCGGGAAGGTGGGGCCTTTAGTCCCGGTTGGTGGCAGCAACCGGGACTAATGCCACCCTTTAGTCCCGGTTGGTGGCAGCAACCGGGACTAAAGGCCTTGCCGCGGTGCGGTGGGAAGTTTAGTCCCACCTCGCTAGTTGAGGGAGAGCAGCACCAGTTTATAAGCCCCGCTGCCTCTCTCCTCTCGAAATCCTCTAAACTGCAGGCCTAAGGGCCTAAACTGACACTGCTTTGCCTGTGGACTTGCTGGGCTTTCTACGGGCCTGAATCCTGGCCCATGGTTGGGTTTCTAGTCGTATTCAGGCCGTGTGGGCCCAGCAGGTGGCATATTTTTTCTTTTTTTCTTTGTTGCTTTATTTTTTAGTTTTGTTTCTACTTTCAACAAAATACTTACTGTTGCTATTTTTATTTATTTGTTTTCTTTGTTTCTTTATTTATTTGATTTTGTTTCTACTTACAAAAATATATTTATTGTTGCTATTTTTTTTCAAGTTTTTTTGTTTTGTTTTCTGCATTATTTATTTTCTTTTGTAAAACCAATTACGAACTTTCTGTTAGTGCAAGTAGTATTCAAATTTGAATAGTTTAAATTTGAAATTATTTGTTTTCTTTGTTGCTTTATTTATTTTATTTTGTTTCTTTTCAGCAGCCCAAAGGGCGGGAAGGAGGGACCTTTAGTCCCGGTTGGTGGCAGCAACCGGGACTAAAGGGGGGCATTAGTCCCGGTTGGTGGCAGCAACCGGGACCAAAGGCCCTGAGCTGGCGCGGGTGCGGTGGGATGTTTAGTCCCACCTCGCTAGCTGAGGGAGCTCGAGAGTGGTTTATAAGGGCTGCTGCTCCCACCCTCTCGAGCTCCTCTCAAATGCAGGCTTTCGGGCCTAACTCTGCGCGCTGCCCTGTGAGTTTGCTGGGCCTTATATTACAGGTGGATCCTGTGCTATAGGCCTTGCAGGCTCACTGGGCAGCGCCCAATAATTTTTTTTTCCTTTTTTGCTTTATTTATTTCTAAGTTGTTTTTTGCTGTATTTAGAGTTGCTTTATTTATTTTATTTTCTTTGTTTATTTCTAAGTTGTTTTTTGCTGTATTTAGAGTTGCTTTATTTATTTTACTTCCTTTATTTATTTTCTTTGTTGCTTTATTTATTTTATTTTGTTTATACTTAATTACAACAAAATACTTATTGTTGCTATTTATTTTTCAAGTTTGTTTTGTTTTGTTTTGTTTTGTTAGTGCAAGTAGTATTGAAATTTGAATAGTACAAACGGACAATGGTATCATACTCGTTTGTTACAAAGTTGGCATGGTATCATCATAATAGTTGCGGAAATAACTCTTCACTTTTTCTTCGCTTGTGTCATTTGCTTATTGCGCCGTAACCATGGATAATCTTCATCGTTTATCAGGATGCTTGGGTCAGCCTTGACTTTGAAGTGAGGAATTTCATGAAACTTTTCATAATCTTCAGACATGTCTGTCTTGCCCTCCACTCCCAGGATGTCCCTTTTTCCTGAAAGAACTATGTGGCGCTTTGGCTCATCGTATGATGTATTCGCTTCCTTATCTTTTCTTTTTCTCGGTCTGGTAGACATGTCCTTCACATAGATAACCTGTGCCACATCATTGGCTAGGACGAACGGTTCGTCATTGTATCCAAGATTTTTCAGATCCACTGTTGTCATTCCGTACTGTGGGTCTACCTGTACCCCGCCTCCTGACAGATTGACCCATTTACACTTAAACAAAGGGACCTTAAAATCATGTCCGTAGTCAAGTTCCCATATGTCCACTATGTAACCATAATATGTGTCCTTTCCCCTCTCGGTTGTTGCATCAAAGCGGACACCGCTGTTTTGGTTGGTGCTCTTTTGATCTTGGACAATCGTGTAAAATGTATTTACATTTATCTCGTATCCTTTGTAAATCAATACAGTCGAAGATGGTCCCCTGGACAACAAGTACAACTCATCACAAACAGTGTTGTCACCTCTGAGACGTGTTTCCAACCAACTGCTGAAAGTCCTGATGTGTTCATGTGTAATCCAGTCGTCGCACTGCTCCGGGTGTTTGGAGCGCAGACTGTTCTTGTGTTCATCGACATACGGGGTCACCAATGTAGAGTTCTGTAGAACTGTGTAGTGTGCTTGAGACCAAGAATAACCGTCCCTGCATATTATTGAGTCCCTTCCAAGCGTGCCTTTTCCAGTCAGTCTGCCCTCGTACCGATGACATCCTCTGTTTGATGGCCCATGGAGATGCTTCCTTCTGGTCTGGCGCGGTTACGGACATATTTCTTTAGGACTCCCATGAACCTCTCAAAGGGGAACATATTGTGTAGAAATACGGGCCCCAGAATGACAATCTCGTCGACTAGATGAACTAGGACGTGTGTCATGATATTGAAGAAGGATGGTGGGAACACAAGCTCGAAACTGACAAGACATTGCGCCACATCACTCCTTAGCCTTGGTACGATTTCTGGATCGATCACCTTCTGAGAGATTGCATTGAGGAATGCACATAGTTTCACAATGGCTAATCGGACGTTTTCCGGTAGAAGCCCCCTCAATGCAACCGGAAGCAGTTGCGTCATAATCACATGGCAGTCATGAGACTTTAGGTTCTGGAACTTTTTCTCTGCCATATTTATTATTCCCTTTATATTCGACGAGAAGCCAGTCGGGACCTTCATACTGAGAAGGCATTCAAAGAAGATTTCTTTCTCTTCTTTCGTAAGAGCATAGCTGGCAGGAACTTCATACTGCTTCGGAGGGATGCCGTCTTTTTCGTGCAAACGTTGCAGGTCCTCCCGTGCCTCAGCTGTATCTTTTGTCTTTCCATACACGCCCAAGAAGCCTAGCAGGTTCACGCAAAGGTTCTTCGTCACGTGCATCACGTCGATTGAAGAGCGGACCTCTAGGTCTTTCCAGTAGGGTAGGTCCCAAAATATAGATTTCTTCTTCCACATGGGTGCGTGTCCCTCATCGTCATTCGGAACAGCTAGTGCGCCGGGGCCCTTTCCGAAGATTACATGTAAATCATTGACCATAGCAAGTACATGATCACCGGTACGCATGGCGGGCTTCTTCCGGTGATCTGCCTCGCCTTTGAAATGCTTGCCTTTCTTTCGACATTGATGGTTGGTCGGAAGAAATCGACGATGGCCCAGGTACACATTCTTCCTGCACTTGTCCAGGTATATACTTTCAGTGTCATCTAAACAGTGCGTGCATGCGTGGTATCCTTTGTTTGTCTGTCCTGAAAGGTTACTGAGAGCGGGCCAATCGTTGATGGTCACGAACAGCAACGCCTTTAGGTCAAATTCCTCCTGTTTGTGCTCATCCCACGCACGTACACCGTTTCCATTCCACAGCTGTAAAAGTTCTTCAACTAATGGCCTTAGGTACACATCAATGTCGTTGACGGGTTGCTTAGGGCCTTGGATGAGAACTGGCATCATAATGAACTTCCGCTTCATGCACATCCAAGGAGGAAGGTTATACATACATAGAGTCACGGCCCAGGTGCTGTGATTGCTGCTCTGCTCCCCGAAAGGATTAATGCCATCCGCGCTTAGAGAAAACCATACGTTCCTTGCGTCCTTTGCAAACTCCTCCCAGTACTTTCTCTCGATTTTTCTCCATTGCGACCCGTCAGCGGGTGCTCTCAACTTCCCGTCTTTCTTACGGTCCTCACTGTGCCATCGCATCAACTTGGCATGCTCTCTGTTTCTAAACAAACGTTTCAACCGTGGTATTATAGGAGCATACCACATCACCTTCGCAGGAACCCTCTTCCTGGCGGGCTCGCCATCAACATCACCAGGGTCATCTCGTCTGATCTTATACCGCAACGCACCGCATACCGGACATGCGTTCAGATCGTTGTATGCACCGCGATAGAGGATGCAGTCATTAGGGCATGCATGTATCTTCTGCACCTCCAATCCTAGAGGGCATACGACCTTCTTTGCTGCGTATGTACTGTCGGGCAATTCGTTATCCTTCGGAAGCTTCTTCTTCAATATTTTCAGTAGCTTCTCAAATCCTTTGTCAGCCACAGCATTCTCTGCCTTCCACTGCAGCAATTCCAGTACGGTACCGAGCTTTGTGTTGCCATCTTCGCAATTGGGGTACAACCCTTTTTTGTGATCCTCTAACATGCGATCGAACTTCAGCTTCTCCTTTTGACTTTCGCATTGTGTCCTTGCATCGACAATGACCCGGCGAAGATCATCATTTGGTTCCTCTTGATCTTCAGCAGCTTCACCCGTTGCAGCATCGTTGGGCACATCGTCTGGTTCCTCTTGATCTTCATCAGCTCCCCCCATTGCAGCATCACCGTATTCAGGGGGCACATAGTTGTCATCGTACTCTTCTTCTTCGCCGTCTTCCATCATAACCCCTATTTCTCCGTGCCTCGTCCAAACATTATAGTGTGGCATGAAACCCTTGTAAAGCAGGTGGGAGTGAAGGATTTTTCGGTTAGAGTAAGACATCGTATTCACACATTGAGTGCATGGACAACACATAAAACCATTCTGCTTGTTTGCCTCTGCCACATTTAGAAACTCACGCACGCCCTTAATGTACTCGGAGGTGTGTCTGTCACCGTACATCCATTGGCGGTTCATCTGCGTGCATTTATATATAATTAAGTGTGTCAAAAACCATTACAGAACATCATAAATAGATAATTAAGTGACCAAATGGATAAAAGTTCATCATCACATTAAAACCAAAGTACATACATATATAGTTCTCATCTAACAACATATATAGCTCTCCATACACATCGAAACTATGTACAACATTTCAACGCGAAAACAAATGCTATCATAATCGCAACCAAGGTAACAATTGATCCAACGGCATAATGATACCAAGCCTCGGTATTAATGGCATATTTTCTAATCTTTTTAATCTTCAACCGCATTGCATCCATCTTGATCTTGTGATCATCGACGACATCCGCAACATGCAACTCCAATATCATCTTCTCGTCCGAATTTTTTCATATTTTTTCCTTCAAGAATTTGTTTTCTTCTTCAACTAAATTTAACCTCTCGATAATAGGTTCCATCTTGATCTTGTGATCATCGATAACTTCCGCAACATGCAACTCCAATTCCATCTTCTCCTCCTCCATTTTTTCCAATTTTTTCTTTAACGAAATGTTTTCCTCTTCTACTAAATTTAACCTCTCCACAAGAGGGTCGGTTGGAATTTCCGGTTCAACTACCTCCTAGACATAATAAAACATCTATGCATGTCAGGTTGGTCGGCATAACTATCATAAGCACTAAAACAAATAGTTATAAATTAAAGATAATATACCACATCCGAATCGTAGACCGGACGAGGGCCCACGTGGGCGGATATCAAAACCATCGCACTATATAATAACAAGCAATAATAAACGTAAGAAAATTAGACAAATATCTATCTAAAGCAATAATAAAAGTAAGAAAAGCATGGACATAACACGAGGCTCACCACGGTGGTGCCGGTGACGAGATCGGCGGGGGCGATCGACGGCTGCGAAGACGGGGACGGGACGTGACGGACCGCTAAACCTAGACAAATCTCGGAGAAAATAGAGCTTCGAGAGCAGAAAAGCTTAACTAGTGTGGCTCGGGCATTCCACCGAACATGTTGTGTGCATAGGAGGTGAGCTAGAGCACCACTAACCCCTCTCTCCCTCGGCCAGAAAAAAAAACAGAGCAGTGAGCTCTGCTCTTGAGTGAGGGGGTTTATATAGGCAACTCACTGGTCCCGGTTGGTGCTACAAACCGGGGCTAAAGGGGAGCCCTTGGTCCCGGTTCATAATACAAACCGGGACTAATAGTGGTGGGCCAGGAGCAAGAGCCATTGGTCCCGGTTTTTAGCTCCAACCGGGACCAATAGGTCCAGACGAACCGGGACCAATGGCCCACGTGGCCCGGCCGGCCCCCTGGGCTAACGAACCGGGTCCAGTACCCCCATTGGTCCCGGTTCTAGATTGAACCGAGGCTAATGGGCTGGACCAATGCCCTGTTTTCTACTAGTGATAGTGGTCCTGGGACTATTCGTAGTACGGAAGTTTTAGTTTTCTATCGCGTTCCCCTACATCTATAAGATTTTTCATCACTACAATCTATGTTACAAGATGAACTCGATCAAATACATACGAGAATATTAATATTTTTTGTTTATGAAGTGTTTGCCCTTGCTAGTTAATTGATTTTACGTCTTTTAGTGCATCTTGTGGCTACCAATGTTGTATTTCTAGATTAGGTTTAGTTCTTGTATGTAATCGCTAAACTTGTAGTGCCCCATTACAATGGTGTATTCTTTTGTTGGTGCACTGCCATCCCTAGTAGAATCAACATGTCCATCTATATTTGTAAATGAGATTCTCTCAACGTTGTTTAAAAAAACTTCTTTATATTCTTAGAGTTGATTAAACCACACATGTATGATATGTTAAAGGTTGCAAGTAAACTCAAAGGTTTAAAGCGAGAAAAGACATTAGAGTGCATGTGTTAACCATTAAAGTTACATATCAGCTAGTTGATCACTAGTTTTTAGTCTTAGGTCATATAATAATGGTGTGGCTAAACGTTTATATATCAGTAGATGATACAATAATCATGAAAGTATATTGTAAACAAAATAATTAGTATTCAGTTGATTTGAGGCTATATACTTGTTTAATATATCCCTTTCATCGAATCCCCAAGCACATGATAGCATGATGCAAACAACAAAAGTAGCAAAAAGGATATTAATTCATATGGACAATTTAGGTGGTATAAATGTGCAATATTTGCAAGCATATAGTTTTCGTATACAAGGTATGCAAGGTCTAGTTTCATGCTAAATAATTGAAGGGATGGATGTGAACATATATTTGTAATTTTTGGGGCCAAAACACCAACCACACACAACCATCATCACCCCTCCATATCTGGCGCCGTAGTATGATGATGATTAAGGTTCTCCCCATGAATTTGGCCTAAACATATGGATCTATGTGGTTCCCTTACCAAAGGTGTGCTAGGGAGAGAGGTAGCTCTTGTCAGCCCCTAACCTCTGACCCTGCTTTATAGTGGCACTGGCATCCTTCACTTTCAACTATGGCAGATGTTGTGCAGACAATGTCTAGACAACATCCTAAAAAATATTATCATGACTATATCACATAGATCAAATAGATTACCACATTCCAATCATATAATAAACTGGGTTCCTCATTATACCCGAGAATAGGGAAATTACTACGACATGACAAGCAAGACCAGTGGAGAATCTAGAAAAAATGGAGGGG